>OZ030013.1:19257500-19632500 GCA_964023405.1 Apodemus agrarius
CTTGTTTCTTTATTGAACATCAATTGGATTGTGGTAGTTACACTTCGATGTCAGATAACACAATGAATTAGTGTTATTCTACAAAACACGCCATTGTATTTTTTCAAGTATAATGGCATGTTTAATGGAAAAGCTCTATCCTAAGCCTGCTTGAAGCTGATAAGTGCAGAAACTATTCCCATGCCTTTGCATTTGGCAATATGTTTTCCTGCATGCTCTCACAGCAACAATAAAGCTAAAAGCCACAGTGAGCATGGCCCATAGCTGCATGCTTTGTCCCGCTACAAAGGCAAGCAAATCTTGTTGGTGTTACACGATTCATTCTGTCCCACGCAAATTGTGAGAATTCATGCATATACATTTTCTACTACAACAGAAGCCATCTCATGCAGAGGCATTTAAGATTAAATTGTATATTTGAAAGAGTTTTTCATTATGTAGATCAAACCAGATTTTTGCTAAGTTTCTACCACTCTTAGAGCCTGTTTCCTTTATTGCTGCTAGCCAACCCGTGGCCACCACTTGAGTGATCATACAGCAGCCAAACATATTTTCCTCTGAGTATCAGAAACTGTCTAAGCACCACCAGCCCTGTGGTCTTTTCATATATATGAACCTGGCTATGTGGAATGTTCCTTAATCCCTGATCTTTGGTTATGATTATTAGTTCCTATGCTCATGCTATTTTTCTGAATGTATGTCTTGTGGAAACCTGTATCCTATGTTGAAACCTAATACCTATAGCAACACTATTAGGAGATGAAGGCTTCAAGAAATAGTGAGATTATAGCACTCAAGAGTGGGGTCAATATTTGGGGGACATTAATATTATGACCCACGTAAAAAGATCAAGAATCACCTAATTGAGAATCTTCTGAACTTATCAGGAAGGGGTTTCTAGATTGCAATAAGCAAAATGGGAAGGCCTACTCTAAAGGTGGGCTGCACCAGTCTTTGGACAGTGGTTCTGAGGTGAATAAAAGAAAAGAGATGAGTATCAGTATTCATCCCTCTCTGCTTGGTGACAACAGACACACATGACCAGCTGCCTCGTGCTCTTGTCATGACTTGCCTTGCAATTACAGACGAGGGCATCCAACCTTGGCTCCCAATGGACACTTTCTTCCTTAGGTGGCTTTTGTCAGGTGTCTTATCACAACACACAACACTGAGAAAAATAGCAACACTTTCAGCATATGAAACACACATACACACACCAGGGTTGGGGGGAGAGAGGGAGGGAGGGAGGGAGAGGGAGAGGGAGAGAGAGAGAGAGAGAGAGAGAGAGAGAGAGAGAGAGAGAGAGAGTTCTAGGATTCAGAATCTGGACCAGCCAAACAAACAACAATTCAAGGTTTCCAAATTCAACATACCGATATCTCATATTTTGAAGAAAAACTTTAGGGATATAGAAAAATCATCCTCTAGTTCAACTGTATTTCCTGTGTAAGAAAGTGTTCAATTATTCTCTAATCTGGGAATTCAGATGCAGTTTACACCTCCTATAATTAAGCTAACATTAATGTACAACAGGATGTGAAGAACTGTTCAGGTACAGCAAGAGTAAAGCAATCTCTATAAAAGTGTGGGATGTATCACTACCCTGTATCCTGGAAGTACTCTATAGTAGCAGCTAGCCTCTGCAAGACCCCCAAGGATCTGGCCATGGTTTGACTTCCTTGTACCAGTTAGAAACATTCTGCTGCTTCATGACATAATCACATATCTTGCCTGATGGAGAATTAACTCTGGATATTCTGTCAGTTTCTAAATAAAACTGTATTATTAAAAGATAAGTACATGACTGAAGATATTCATGCAAGTATTTTGAGTATATTAAAACTATTATTAGGTCAACGCTATCTTTTGAACTAATTTTCATAAACCACACTTCACCTGTGGACCATATGTCATTTTATTTTCACTAGAAGCCCTAGTGTCCAATCAAAATCAAGGCCCAAACTTCCCTTAACATCATGCAGAATAAATACAGAAAGCACACACATATTTTTACAAACAAAATTGATAGTAGAAGAAGAAGATTTTTAATTTATATATTTGAAAGAACTCTTTTAATCAAATTTTTGGGTCATTTTAAAATTGTTATAAACTTTATCCAACATAGACAGTTTAAAGGAGGTCTCTAGCTACTCATTTAAAAGCTTGTGATGGCCGGGCAGTGGTGGTGCACTCCTTTAATCCCAGCCCTTGGGAGGCAGAGGCAGGTGGATTTCTGAGTTCAAGACCAGCCTGGTCTACAGAGTGAGTTCCAGGACAGCCAGGACTACACAGAGAAACCCTGTCTCGAAAAACCAAAAAAATAAAATAAAATAAATAAATAAATAAATAAAATAAAAGCTTGTGATGAATACATCAGGTACAATATTAGATCAGATATTAATATGCTGCAGTTCTACCTTACACTTGATGTTGTAGTTTATTAATATATGCCAAGGACCCGTCAGAATCAGAACATTGTTGTCTTCTCTCTGTTTAACCTCTAAACACAGAACAATACCCACTCTGGCTTCCCCTTTATGTTATAAATGTCCCCTTGTGTCTCCTGGGGACCCACCATCCTGGGACCCACCATCCTTGTGTCCGAATCAGTCTGTATCAATGGAGACATTTCTAAACTGTCCATCCTCCTCCATTGAGTTTAAAATGTATTTAGCATTCATAGAAAAATATTCTCTTTGTTGAGGTTTTATGTCATTTTCCGTGGTTAAAAAGATCATCAAACTGGCAGCTTTTATAAATTATCTTAATTTCTGCTGGCGTATTTGGGCAGTCCCGCTCCTGTGGTGCATTCCAGCTATGGTGGCCATTCTCCTCAGCCATGTCACACCATTACCCCTGGGGAGAGGAAATCCTCTCAGCCCTCTTCTGCTATTATGAGGGAGCAGATGGCTCACGATACAGCGAGTCCAATGTTCTGTGTTTCCAAAGCTTTTTGGATTTTTTCCCCTGCTATATTATATGAGAGAATGTTGGGTATTTCAGCCTCTTTGCATGTTGGCATCCATTAAGCAGCAGATTCAGTCAGTAAGGCAAACAAATTATTAGAGCAGATTTAACATATTAAATGCAGAACCTCCGTGTTGTGCAGACATATCCATAAATTTGTCCCCATTCAATGATAGATAATATACTCTTTCAAGAAACATCCTTAGAATTGATTCCTGCATACATTCTGCAGACTGTAATAACATGAATTATCCAAGCCTGAGCCCTTTTGTAGCAACTCTTTTTTTGTTGTTATTTCCCTCCACTAAGCTAGTGGCAGCTGCTTCCTGCATCTGAATTATGTCAGACATTCTCTATTATTGTTCATGATTCTCAATGGCAACTTTGGAGCCTATTGATATGTTAAATTATTTCTGCTTAATATACCTGGATTTTAAGAACTTATCACGACAAATATAGGGTCAGAGAAATATGTACCTAGATGAAAAACACTGAAAAGGAATCTATAATATGCTAGAAAAGCTATCGTAATGTTAATAGAAAAGTTTTCTGTATTAGGCATCATCCAATACAGAATGGATGTCCTGTGAGGTTCAGAAAGTCTCAACTCTAGTGGAAATGTTGTACTAATAAAAAGATTAAGTATTTAAAAGTATTAAGTATTTAAAAAGCTCAGTTTCTGCGGATTCATATTTATTTTATGTTTCTAATCATGACTTTTGCATTGTGTCCTTTAAATTTGAATGCATAAAACACACCCAATGACATGGAGGCTTTGAAATGTCTGAACACAGATATCCCCTATGGTTCAGTCACCTTCTCGCAAAGCTTTCGTACAGAATAGTCCACTTTATTTAATAACCATTTTTACCAAATTCTCTTAGTTATGATGAGTATGTTTTCTCTAACCGTGGGAGTGTTTTAGATGGCCCCCTCCTCACATATCCCCTCCTAAAGAATATTAAGACCATCATTTGCTTCACTTTTCATGATAAAACATTACACAGCTGTAAGGATGTGAGCTGCATGATATTCTGAATATCCTGTCAGGAGCTCAGCTGGAGACACCAGGTGTTAGAGTTTCTGGTTAAGACAAGCCAAAATAAAAGTAATGGCCATGCCTGTTAATTGCTTACTGGGATAGCTTGAGCAAGACTCTAAGCCAGGAAAGCAGCATCCCTCCACAGATCCATTTTTTTCCACATTCACTGATGCTGTGGGTTAGGTGAATCTAGAGACGTGGAAGCGCCAGAGTCCAGGAGGGAGTTAGAAGGGTAAGATACAAATGGAAAGGAACCAAGAATGAGGGGTACTAAGAGTGCAGAAAACCATATCCACAGTTCTTCTTCCTTGGGGAAGTCTGACAAAAGCCCCCTCAGATGGCCTCTGAATTAAGATCCTGTTCTACAAATTCAAATAAACATGGTTATGTGGTTGTTCAGTGAAGCCTGGTGCATGACAGCAACCAGCTCCTTCCGACATAGGAAGTTGGGAGAAAAGACAATCCCCATCCTTGAGACTTCTCGGTAATCTTCAGTGAATGCTTGGAGCTGACTGTAAAAGGGAACAGAGAGCTTTCTAAAGACAAAATCCTTCACTGGTTGTCACTTAGTGGTCCCCTTAAGTGAGTCTCAATGTTGACCATGACTGATTGAATATTAGAATATGGAGATGAAAAATAAAATGATATATGGCTTGGGGAATCAATATCAAGGTTACACAAGTCAGTTCAAAAGGGCATAGTTGAGTCAAAACAAAACGGTAAATTATCTGTTTGTTCAAAGATACTTTATTTCCTGGAATTAATAAACCTTGAGATGTATGAAGAATGGAGTAGAATAACTAGCCAGACTTGATGTATCTATAGAGAATCCCATGCACAGACCACAAATAAAAATGAACTCCATCATTCACAATACAGCAGGCCTAAACTTCATATACAAACTATTTTTATATTATGTTCATTGATTTTCTGTGGCTGTGATAAAACACTAAAACAAAAAGCAACTTATTGAAGAAAATTTACTGTAGCTCATGGTTCCAGGGAGATGAGTCCATCATGGTGGAGCAGAGGCATGGCAGCAAGCAGCAGATGCAGAGGCAATACCAAAGAGCTTAGAGACATGTCTTCACACGCACAAAAGGATGACAGTGAACTCTAAGAGGCAAAAGGCACTTTAGTCTCAAAATCCTCCAGAAAGGCCACACCTCCTAAACATGGCCAACCAGCACTGACCACTGGTACAAACGATGTTCAAAGGCTGGAGTTAATGAAGAACCTTTCTCACATAAACCACCACAAACATTGTGTCCTTCTTTATAATATCTTCAGAGAAACCCCAAGGCCTTAGATGGAAGGCAATTTCTTGATATTTAAGAGCAATCTTCATATCCTAATCTCTTTCAGTTTCACCTTCTTCTGTTCCTCAACATATCTGTCTTCAGCATGGTGCTGGAAAGTTCATCAGTTCCCACAATGCATAGCTCTTTCTCTGCTGTACCACACTTCAATCTGTTTTCTATTCTGCCTGGCTGACTGATTCCTATTCTGTACTTGGCTAGCATCATATAATCCATCAGTTCCAAGCTCAGTATCAGTTAATTACATAGATTGTCCTTTCTTCCGTGCCTAGATTAAGTGTAATTACTTTTACCTCGAAAGAACCACTATTATCACTCTCACTGAAGTTGATTTTTCTTAAACAATTAGTATCTCATCCCAAACGAAGATTAAGTTCCATTAAAATAGGGACCGTGTTTGATGTGTGTGGCCAGTGCATAGCAATGGAATAAAACAAAATATCAAATAAAAACATACCTATCATGAAAATCAATACATCATAAAAGTGAATATCTTCAAAAGTATTTATAGTAAATGAGAAATAGTAGGTAATTCAGAACAGGAGAGAAAAATTTGTTGGAAGGGAAAATGTAGTTTTAACCAAACAAGAGGTATTTCAAAAAGAGCCAGAGTGAACAATAAGGAAAAGAATAATAGAAAGAAAAGATGGCCTTTTGCTTGAAGTGGACACTGAAGGACCAAAATCACAGAGTAAATACGGTTTCCTTTCCAAGGACAGAGATGATTTATTAGTGTTTGCACTTGGCAAATGTTTTTGACCTTCCATCTACTGTGACCTTTATGACTTTTGATATTTTTAAAAAATTGTTCCTTTTCTGGCATTTGTCTGATTGCTTTTTTCAGGACTGTATTCTTGCTCCTACCTCAGGTGCTTCATCACCTTCATCATATTTGGTGGGTGTCATTTACCTTGAGAAATAATGAATTGGAGTGAGATGGATCAGAGGTTAAAAACACGCTCTTGCCAAGGGCCTGACTTGGGTTCCCAGCATCCATGGCTATAGCTTACAACCTCCTTCTACTTTACCTCCAAAGGATCTGATAACCTCTTCTGGTCTCTTAAGGCACTAGCATTCTTCCCCAAAACACCCTTATCGCTATCATACAGTTACTGTTTTTGTTGTTGCTGGTGGTGGTGGCGTATGTGTGTTTGTTTGCTTATCTACCATATCCCTTCTTGACAAATAGTATTATTTTATTCACTTGTACTTAAGTTTGAAAAATTAAAATAAAACTAATGGCATAATTTTACATGAAATGACATTTTGTACTAATTGATAAACATTAAAGATATTGATCCAATGAAAGTAAAGATAGGCATACTGGAGAAAGGTTTCCAGTACATAATGTAATGATGGGGATAGATCCCAGAGGCCAGAAGAATATTTAACCAAAGTAAAGTGTGCATAAATGTCTTCACAATGCATTAAGGAATCATAAAAGAGACTTCCTCATAGAGTAGTTTGATCAAGTATGGGAACTGCTACCTTTCTCCCTGTGTTTTCTCTCTAACCCTAACAAAGACCTTTCCTCAGTGTTGATGCAACAGCACAGAAAACATTGTATGAAGAAAGAATGAGGGATACTTTTCTACAGAGACATTTAAGAGAGGTTTGCAGGGGAAGAGTTGTCTAACTGACATGAGATAGCATTCAAAGTCATAATGTTAACAATCTATAGCATATGTTGCTTCCAGCATTTGCAGGATGTTTGTTTGGTTTAAGGTTGCTTTCAATATGTCAGGTGCTACAACAAATGATTGCTACAAAATATACCTGTGTGTGTGTGTGTGTGTGTGTGTGTGTGTGTGTGTGTGTGTGCATACATGCACACATTGATTTCTGGCCCAGAAGCATGGAAAAGTATTCTTTAAGATTAAAGCTGTGCATCTATCTTAGTTGTTAAAACTTAATTTTTGGGAAATCCATAATCTTTTGCATTCTTATATACTGAAGACCAGACCACAGAAACCTCCAGACTTTCTGTGCCAGACTGAATATTATTGACTAAACAGTTTCTAGCTTCTTCTCCTCTCCAACATATAGATGGCTATTGTGTGGCTATCCATTCCTGAACAATTGTAAACTATTCTAATAAATCCCATTTAATAATGTGTATACACTATATTAGTTCTGTTCTTCTAGAAAACCCTAACTAAAGCAATTCTGCATCATTCTTTTCAAAGAATGGATCTTCAATGTTATTAAATTATTTTTAAAGAGAATACTTAATTCATGTTTATAGATCATCTTGCATTTGAAACAGGTTAAATTATATAATAAATACTGATTTAAGTGATGCAATTATTTTAGCGAATATTGGCATATCTACACTTTATTTATCTGTATTAATTTTGTTCTGTAATAATCCTTTAGGGGTTGAAATTTGTTACCAGAATTTAAAAATGCTGACAGAAATGTCCACTGGCTGTTCTGAAAAGTCATTTATGCATTGCTCCTAGGGTTCTGACACACATTCTTGTAGCTGGAATGGGAATAGCTTGCCCCTTTGCACCAGCTCTGGAAAGGAGATGACACTGCCATCACTGGTGTGGCTCAGGACTGCCATAGATATGTTTTCAGGATCCATGTCCACAGTAGCAATTCACTGGCCTGCAAAACCCAACCATTGACCCTTCCTTACCATGGGAAGGGGTCATTGGGTGGTAGCATTCTGTCTGAACACTAGGAGTGGGGCATGGCTACCACCAGCTTCTTGTCTCTAAGCGTTAAGTAATAGGTAACCAAGTCTTCCTGCAGTAAGGTCATAATTCCATGCTTGGATTCCATGCTCACTCCTGCTCTGGTAATAGATTTCCAAGTTAGTGGTGGACATCCTGAGGCTAGTTCACAGGAACATTTAACCAGTCCAGGTGACTGACAGGTCCTCATGCTTTTAGCGACCAATCAGGACACCTCTTATGCTCTGGAACTTTGTCTAGTTTTAGTTGCTCCTGGAAGTTATTGCTCATTGACAGAACTTTGCTTTCAAAGTCCGTGAGTGGACTGTAATTTCTACGCTTGGTCAGCTCTATCTTCAGCCTAACTAGCCATACTTCATGCCTAGTAGAATAGATTACCTAGCTGAAACATGTCCCTGGAGACATTCTTCCTAGAACTGGATGCCTTCCACGGCCTCATAGTATGTCTTAAAGAAGCTACTTTCAGAGCCCCAGGACTCTGACCCTCCCCCACCTTTAACATGTTCCATACCTGCAAACATGCTCTGCTCTCACTGCTGCTACAGGCCTTACCATGTGGAATCAAACAGAAAAGATACCAGCACTTTCCTTGGTCCTCCCTTTATTCCCTGGTATGTTGTTCTCTCAGCCTCCCTTCCATTCCCTATCATCAATGGGCAGCGCATAGTTACAAACAGTCCAAACCTGTCCGGAGTGATTCCACATCTGCCTTTTGTTTTACTACAGTCCTTCCAAACCAACAGGTATTTGGACGTAGAGGGAAAATTCAATTCACCAATGGTTGCTGTTATGGCTAAAGTCCTGTATATACAAAAAAAAAGTAGGTTAAAAGATGCTTGATTCTAGTGATAGAGAAGGATGCCAGGAGCTGCAGCAATTGGGAAGATTCATGCACTAGCCAGAAACACATCAGGGAGAATGAATTGTTTCCAAACCAATTTGTATGAGGGCCACCTGCCAGACGGTGCCACCTACACTGAGCTTCTGATCACAGTAAATCCTTTCTGGAAATGCCTGTACAGACCTTCCTAGACCAGCATCTCAGTTGATTCCAGATCTAGTCATGGTGACAGTCAAGATTAAAGATCATGAGTGTTCTAATCAAAATATATAATGGAGTTGACCTAAAAGGACTAGATTTTTAGAAATTCTATTGTTTCTATATAATAATTATATGTAGAAACTAGGGAAAGAAAAGTCACCTAGTATTTTTATTTGTTCTTATTCTAGTTAACAACTGATGGATATGTGGTTGCAAAGATTTCCTTATCTGATAACATTTTTACTTTGTAGGGAAATATGGAAAGCATTTGGTACTTAAAGGTTGTTCAAGAAACTAGGCAGTGTCTACTTCTTAGAAACATTCTTAGCACGATTTCCTTTTCTTCCTTTGAAAATTTAATTTCATAATTTCATACTTGTGTACAATAAAATATGAGCATAGTTTCTAACCACCCACTCCCCAGAACCCCCAAACATATCCTCTTCTCCTAACCTCAAACTCCTTTTTAAAATAATCACTGAGTCTAATTAGTACTTCCAATGTGTATGTGAGCGAGGAACTATCCACTATAGCATGGAAAGCCAAGCAAGAACCACACCCATGAAAGATGACTGTCCCTACTCCAAATGCTTTCCAGCTAGTGAGGTTACCTCATGTGACCTCACCCTCTCCCATGTATAGTGGAATTTTTACTGGATTGATTTTTTTGCAGGTTTGGGGCTAGGGTCAGTTTATGAGTCAGTATCTATGTCATGTTCCAAAGATCGCATTTCTCCTCATCTTGCAGACCTTATATTCTTCCTGCCTCCTCATCCACAATGTTTTGTGATCTTCAGTCAGACCAAGCAGACTTCCTAAAGATGTCTCATCATTATGACTAAACACAGTCATGTATTATCAGCCCTTTGACCAGTCTTGAGTCTTGGCCTTGATTGATATCCACTGCAGAATGAAACAATGGAGCCTGAGAGCATCCTTGGGCCTATGACATGCTATGGACTTTCATTCTGGTTTACATTAGCAGGCATGAACTCTCCAGTTAATTTTCTGTTCTATGTCATTATAGCCAATATTTAATGTTATACTATAAAATTTATTAACTGGGCTATAAGGATATCTGAGTAGCTAAGAGAATGTACTACTGTTGGGGAAGACCTGGGTTTGGTCCCAGGATTTACACTGGTTTTCCTTTAATAATCTGTAACTCCAGTTTTATGGGATCTGACTTCATCTTTTGGCTTTTGCAGGCAGATAGACAGACAGACACACATGCATGTGCATACACACACAAACACACATGTAGACACACACACACACACAAACTAAAAATACAACAAATCTTTAAAACATACATTAGCACACTTGGATTCATTAGGTGGGTATCAAAAGAAGTCAGGAAATAAGTTTATAACTGATCTCTCTTCAACATTTTGGATAACTTTGAGAATGGTTGGCATTCATTCTTCTTTAAATATTGGGTGGAATTCTCCATTTAAACAATGTATGACTCAGGAGGCCACATCCCTAGCTAAGTAGCTATTTGCAATTGACAGCTACTAGGTGCCATTTTCTGAGGCTTTTGATTATTGATTTAATATCCTCTTGTTAATTGTCTATTCTTGTGTTTTAGTATTTCTTTATTCAGTCATCATAACTAAAGAAATGTATTCATACCTTCTAGTTTTTACATCTTGCCATGTGAATGCATATAGTATTTAATAACCTTTTCTGTTTTTAGTTGTAATTGTTACACTATGAATACTGACTTTATTTGAGCATTTTCTTCTCTAAATTACTCTAGCCACATGTTAATCAATATTACATTCTATCTTTTTTTTATTTTTTTATATTCTATATTCTATGTTTATATTACAAAGGCTTTCCCCTTTCCCAGTTCCCCCCTCCCTATGTCCCATAGTTCCTCTCCCCCCCCAACTATTCCCCAATCACTCCCCCTCACCCCACAGATTCTCAACAAAACTGGATCCAATCTTTCCAGGCCCAGGGTCCTCTCCTTTCTTCTTGGGAATCATTTGACTTGCTAATTGTGCCTTGAGTATTTAGGGCTTCTGGGCTCATTAATATCCACTTATCAGTGATTGCATTTCATGTGTATTCTTTTGTGATTGGGTTAACTCACTCAGGATGATATTTTCCAGGTCTAACCATTTACCTACAAATTGCATGAATTCATTATTTTTAATTGCTGAGTAGTATTCCATTGTATAAATATACCACATTTTCTGTATCCATTCCTCCTTGGAGAGATATTTGGGCTCCTTCCAATTTCTGGCTATTATAAACAAGGCTGCTATAAACATAGTGGAGCATGTGTCTTTATTGTATGCAGGGGAATCCTCTGGGTATATGCCCAGGAGTGGTATGCCAGGGTCCTCTGGAAGGAATATGCCCAATTTTCTGAGGAACCGCAACACTGATTTCCAGAGCGGTTTTACCATTTTGCAATCCCACCAACAGTGGAGGAGTGTTCCTCTTTCTCCACATCCTCGCCAGCATTTGTTGTCTCTTGAGTTTTTAATCTTAGCCATTCTGACTGGTGTGAGGTGGAATCTCAGGGTTGTTTTGATTTGCATTTCCCTGATGACTAACGATGTTGAACATCTCTTAAGGTGTGTCTCAGCCATCCGAATTTCTTCTGGTGAAAATTCTTTGTTTAGCTCTGTACCCCATTTTTTGATAGGGTTATTTGGTACTTTGGGGTCTAACTTCTTGAGTTCTTTGTATATATTGGATATTAGCCCTCTGTCGGATGTGGGGTTGGTAAAGATCTTTTCCCACTTTGTTGGTTGTCGTTTTGTCCTTCTGACAGTGTCCTTTGCCTTGCAGAAACTTTGTAATTTTATGAGGTCCCATTTGCCAATTCTTGATCTTAGTGCATAAGCTATTGGTGTTCTGTTCAGGAACTTTCCCCCTGTGCCTATGTCCTCCAGGGTCTTCCCAAGTTTCTTTGCTAATAGTTTCAGTGTGTCTGGTTTTATGTGGAGGTCCTTGATCCACTTGGAGTTGATCTTAGTGCAAGGAGATAAGAGTGGGTCAATTCGCAGTCTTCTGCATGTTGACCTCCAGTTGAACCAGCACCATTTGTTGAAAAGACTATCTTTTTTTCCACTGGATGGTTGTGGCTCCTTTATCAAAGATCAAGTGACCATAAGTCTGTGGGTTAATTTCTGGGTCTTCAATCCTATTCCATTGATCCACTTGCCTGTTGCTGTACCAATACCATGCAGTTTTTAACACAATTGCTCTGTAGTACTGTTTATGGTCAGGGCTATTGATTCCCCCAGAAATCCTTTTATTGTTGAGAATTGTTTTAGCTATCCTGGGTTTTTTGTTGCTCCAGATGAATTTGAGAATTGCTCTTTCTAGATTTATAAAGAATTGATGAAGATTTTTTCCAATTTGTTGGTTGCCGATTTATCCTTTTGACAGTGTCTTTTGCCTTACAGAAACTTTGTCGTTTTATGAGGTCCCATTTGTCTATTCTTGCTCTTAGAGCATAAGCAATTGGTGTTCTGTTCAGGAATTTTTCCCCTGAGCCAATGTCCTCAAGGGTCTTCCCCAGTTTCTTTTCTATTAGTTTTAGTGTGTCTGGTTTTATGTGGAGGTCTTTGATCCACTTGGAGTTGAGCTTAGTGCAAGGAGATAAGAGTGGATCAATTCTCATTCTTCTGCATGTTGACCTCCAGTTGAGCCAGCACCATCTGTTGAAAAGGCTATCTTTTTTCCACTGGATGTTTTCAGCTCCTTTGTCGAAGATCAATTGGCCATAGATGTGTGGGTTCAATTCTGGGTCTTCGATCCTATTCCATTGATCTGCTTCCCTGTCACTGAACCAATACCATACAGTTTTTAGTACCACTGCTCTGTAATATTGCTTGAGGTCCGGTATATTGATTCCCCCAGAAGTTCTTTTGCTGTTGATGATAGTTTTAGCTATCCTGGGTTTTTTGTTATTCCAGATGAATTTGAGAATTGCTCTTTCTAGCTCTATGAAGAACTGAGTTGGGATTTTGATGGGGATTGCATTGAATCTGTATATTGCTTTGGGCAAGATTGCCATTTTGACTATATTAGTCCTGCCAACCCACGAGCATGGAAGATTTTCCATATCATTTGTGGCTATTGTGAAGGGTGTCATTTCCCTAATTTCTTTCTCGGCCTGCTTATCCTTCGCATATAGGAAGGCTACTGATTTACTTGAGTTGATTTTATAGCCAGCCACTTTGCTGAAGTTGTTTATCAGTTGCAGGAGTTCTCTGGTGGAGGTTTTTGGGTCACTTAAGTAAACTATCATATCATCTGCAAATAGTGATAGTTTGACTTCTTCCTTTCCGATTTGTATCCCTTTGACTTCCCTCTGTTGTCGAATTGCTCTAGCTAGTACCTCAAGTACTATATTGAAGAGATATGGCGAGAGGGGACAGCCTTGTCTAGTCCCTGATTTTAAAGGGATTGCTTCGAGTTTTTCTCCGTTTACCTTGATGTTGGCTACTGGTTTGCTGTATATTGCTTTTACTATGTTTAGATATGGGCCTTGAATTCCTGTTCTTTCTAGGACCTTTAGCATGAAAGGATGCTGAATTTTGTCAAATGCTTTTTCAGCATCCAATGAGATGACCATGTGGTTTTTTTCTTTGAGTTTGTCGGCAACCAACAAATTGGGAAAAAATCTTCACCAACCCCACATCCGACAGAGGGCTAATCTCCAATGTATACAAAGAACTCAAGAGGTTAGACCCCAGAAAACCAAATAACCCTATCCAAAAATGGGGTACAGAGCTAAACAGAGACTTTTCACCTGAAGAAATTCGGATGGCTGAGAAACACCTTAAAAAATGTTCAACATCACTAGTCATTAGGGAAATGCAAATTAAAACAACCCTGAGATTTCACCTCACACCAGTCAGAATGACTAAGATTAAAAACTCAGAAGACACCAGGTGTTGGCGAGGATGTGGAGAAAGAGGAACACTCCTCCACTGCTGGTGGGAATGCAAGCTGGTACAACCACTCTGGAAATCAGTATGGCGGTTCCTCAGAAAACTGGGCGTGATATTTCCGGAGGACCCAGCCATACCACTCCTGGGAATATACCCAGAAGATTCACCAGCATGCAATAAGGATACATGCTCCACTATGTTCATAGCAGCCTTATATATAATAGCCAGAAACTGGAAAGAACCCAGATGTCCCTCAACAGAAGAATGGATACAAAAAATGTGGTATATATACACAATGGAGTACTATTCAGCCATCAGAAACAATGAATTCATGAAATTCTTAGAGAAATGGATGGAGCTGGAGAATGTCATACTAAGTGAGGTGACCCAGTCTCAAAAGAATACCCATGGTATACAGTCACTGATAAGTGGATATTAGCCTAGAAGCTTGGAACACCAAAGACACAAATCACATATCAAGTGATGTCTCACAAGAAGAAAGGAGTGGACACTGGTGCTAGAATGGACCAAAACATCATTGTGGGAGAGTACAAGAACAGTGAGGTGGGAGGGGGCGGATGAGGGAGCAGGGGGAGGGAAAAGGGCATGTGGGAACTTTGGGGGTGGGGAACCAGAAAAAGGGAAATGAATTGTAAATATAGAATATATACAATAAAAAAATCAAAAAAAAAGAATTGAGTTGGGATTTTGATGGGGATCGCATTGAATCTCTATATTGCTTTTGGTAAGATGGCCATTTTTACTATATTGATCCTGCCAATCCAGGAGCAAGAAATATTTTTCCATCTTCTGAGGTCTTCTTCGATTTCTTTCTTCAAGGACTTGAAGTTCCTGTCATACAGATCTTTCGCTTGTTTGGTTAGAGTTACACCAAGGTACTTTATGTTGTTTGTGGCTATTGTGTAGGGTGTTATTTCCCTAACTTCTATCTCAGCCTGCTTGTCCTTTGAGTACAAGAAGGCTACTGATTTGCTTGAGTTAATTTTATAACCAGCCACTTTGCTGAAGTTGTTTATCAGCTGTAGAAGTTCTCTGGTGGAGTTTTTTGGGTCACTTAAGTAAACAATCATATCATCTGCAAATAATGATAGTTTGACTTCTTCCTTTCCAATTTGTATCCCTTTGACTTCCTTATGTTGTCTAATTGCTCTCGCTAGAACTTCAAGTACTATATTGAAAAGATATGGAGAGAGAGTGCAGCCTTGTCTAGTCCCTGATTTTAGTGGGAATGCTTCAAGTTTCTCTCCATTTATTTTGATGTTGGCTACTGGTTTGCTGTAGATTGCTTTTACTATGTTTAGGTATGGGCCTTGAATTCCTGCTCTTTCCAAGACTTTTAGCATGAAAGGATGCTGAATTTTGTCAAATGCTTTTTCAGCATCTAATGAGATGACCATGTGGTTTTTTTCTTTTAGTTTGTTTAGTTAGTTTGTTATGTAGTGGATTACATTGATGGATTTCCGTATGTTGAACCATCCCTGCATCCCTGGGATGAAGCCTACTTGATCATGGTGAATGATCGTGTTGATGTGCTCTTGGATTCGGTTGGCAAGAATTTTATTTAGTATTTTTTGCATCGATATTCATAAGAGAAATTGGCCTGTAGTTCTCTTTCTTTGTTGGATCTTTTTGTGGTTTAGGTATTAGTGTAATTGTGGCTTCAAAGAATGAGTTGGGAAGTATCCCTTCTGTCTCTATTTTGTGGAATAGTTTGAAAATTATTGGTGTTAAGTCTTCTTTGAAGGTCTGGTAGAATTCTGCACTAAAACCATCTGGTCCTGTACTTTTCTTGGTTGGGAGGCTTTCTATAACCCCTTCTATTTCTTTAGGTGTTATGGGACTATTTAGCTGGTCTATTTGATGCTGATTTAATTTTGGTATTTGGTATCTGTCTAGGAAATTGTCCATTTCCTCTTGATTCTCCAGTTGTTTTGAGTATAGACCTTTGTAGTAGGATCTGATGATCTTTTGAATTTCCTCAGTTTCTGTTGTTATGTCTCCCTTTTCATTTCTAATTTTGTTAATTTGTATACTGTCTCTGTGTCCTTTGGTTAGTCTGGCTAGGGGTTTATCTATCTTGTTGATTTTCTCAAAGAACCAGCTCCTGGTCTTGTTGATTCTTTGTATGGTTCTCTTTGTTTCTATTTGATTGATTTCAGCCCTGAGTTTGATGATTTCTTGTCTTCTACTCCTGCTGGGTGAATTAACTTGTTTTTCTTCCAGGGCTTTAAGGTGTGCCATTAAGCTGCTAGTGTATGATCTCTCCAGTTTCTTTTTTGATGCACTTAGAGCTATGAGTTTTCCTCTTAGCACTGCTTTCATTGTGTCCCATAGATTTGGGTAGGTTGTACCTTCATTTTCATTGAATTCTAAAAAGTCTTTGATTTCTTTTTTTATTTCTTCCTTGACCAAGGAGTCATTGAGTAGAGTATTGTTCAGTTTCCATGTGTATGTGGGCTTTCTGTTGTTGTTGTTGCTATTGAAGACCACTCTTACTCCATGGTGATCTGATAGGAGGCATGGGATTAGCTCGATCTTCTTGTATTTGTTGACATCTGTCTTGTGACCAATTATATGGTCTATTTTGGAGAAGGTACCATGTGGAGCTGAGAAAAAGGTATATTCTTTAGCTTTAGGATGAAATGTTCTATATATATCTGTTAAATCCAATTGGTCCAGAGTTTCAATTAGTTTCACTGTGTCCCTGTTTAGTTTCTGCTTTCCTGATTGGTCCATTGAGGAGAGTGGAGTGTTGAAGTCAACCACAATTATTGTGTTCGGTGTAATATGTGCTTTAAGCTTTAGTAAGGTTTCTTTTACGAATGAGGGTGCCCTTGCATTTGGAGCATAGATGTTCAGTATTGAGAGCTCTTCTTGGTGGATTTTCCCTTTGGCCAGCAAGAAGTGACCTTCTGAGTCTCTTTTGATGATTTTAGGTTGGAAGTCAATTTTATCTGATATTAGAATGGCTACTCCAGCTTGTTTCCTGAGACCATTTGCTTGTAAAATTGTCTTCCAGCCTTTTATTCTAAGGCAGTGTTTGTCTTTAACACTGAGATGTGTTTCCTGTATGCAGCAAAATGTAGGGTCCTGTTTCCGTATCCAGTCTGTTAATCTATGTCTTTTTATTGGGGAATTGAGTCCATTGATGTTAAGAGATATTAAAGAATAGTAATTATTACCTCCAGACATTTTTGAAATTATATTTATTTATTTTATTTATTTTTTATATTTGAGAGGTTACCTTCTTTTGGGTTTGATGAGAGGAGGTTTCTATCTTGCTTCTTCCCGGGTGTAGTTTCCGTCCTTGTCTTGGTGTTTTCCCCCTATTATCCTTTGTAGGGCTGGATTTGTGGACAGATACCGTGCAAATTTGGTTTTGTCATGGAATACCTTGATGTCTCCATCTATGGCGATTGAGAGCTTTGCTGGGTAAAGTAGTTTTGGCTGAAGTTTGTGTTCTCTTAGAGTTTGCATGATATCTGCCCGGGACCTTCTAGCTTTCATGGTCTCAGGTGAGAAGTCTGGTGTTATTCTGATAGGTCTTCCTTTATAAGTTACTTGGCCTTTTTCTCTTGCTGCCTTTAATATTCTTCTTTGTTTAGTACATTTGGAGTTTTGATTATTATGTGACGGGATGTATTTCTGGTCTGATCCAGTCTGTTTGGGGTTCTATATGCTTCTTGTATATTCATGGGCATCTCTCTCTTTAGGTTGGGAAGTTTTCTTCCATAATTTTGTAGAAGATATTTGCTGGCCCTTTAACTTGTAAATCTTCATTCTTGTCTATACCTATAATCCTTAGGTTTGGTCTTCTCATTGTGTCCTGGATTTCCTGGATGTTTTGGGTTACAGCCTTTTTGCATTTAGTATTTTCTTTGACTGTTGAATCCGTGGTTCCTATGGTATCTTCGGCTTCTGATATTCTGTCTTCTATCTCTTGTATTCTATTGTTGATATTTGCATCTATGGCCCCTGATTTCTTCCCAAGGCTTTCTATCTCCAATGTTGTCTCCCTCTGTGATTTCTTAGTTGTTTCTACTTCTGTTTTTAGTACCTGGATGGATATGCTCAGATCTTTCGCTTGCTTGATTGTGTTTTCGTGTATTTCTTTAATAGATTTTTGTGCTTCCTCTTTCATAGCTTCTACTTGTTGGCCCACGTTCTTCTGTAGTTCTTTAAGTGATTTTTGTCTTTCTTCCTTATTGCCTTCTTCTTTTTGATCCATCTTCTCCTGCATTTCTTGAAGTGATTTTTGTATTTGCCTTGTAAAGGCTTCTAACTTTTGATCCATTTTCTCCTCTATTTCTTTACGAGATTTTTCTATGTGTTCAGCTACCAGCATCCTGACCAGTGATTTTATATCCAAGTCTTGTTTTTCTGGTGTTTTGGGGTATCCAGGGCTTCCTGTTGTTGGCGAACTGGGTTCAGATGCTGTCATGTTGCCTTGATTTCTGTTAGTGACGTTCCTTCATTTACCTTTTGCCATCTGGTTATTTCTGGTGTTAGTTGACCTTGTTGTCACTGGCTGGTGTTTGAATCTCCTGTGAGGCTGGGCTTACCTGTTGTTTCTCTACTGGTGGTTATGCATGATTGCTGCTCAATGGGATCACGAGCTGGCTGCCACCCGCTGACTTTGTGCACAGCCTGAGGTCTCCGGGAAGTGTGGGGGAGTGCAGCAGAGCCTTGGCAGGCGCTGCTGGGCCTGCCTAGTAGCGAGAGCCTAGCAGATCCCCCCACGGGGTAACCCCTGATGGAATCTGTCTACCTGTGCCTTTCCAGCTGTGTTCTGGTTGCAATATGGAGGCCTGCCACTATGGCTGGTCGGGGTCCTGGGGAGCTGGGTGGCTCTGGCTGCCTCGGTGCATGGCCTAAGCTCGCAGGGACGTGTGGCAGAGCCTAGGTGCCCACCACTGGGCCCACCTGGTGTCGAGAGCTTAGCAGATCTCCCTGCTCTAGCCCCAGAATGAGTCTGTGTACCTGCACCTTTCCAGCTGTGTCCTGGTTGCAATATGGAGGCCTGCTGCTATCGCTCCAATATTACATTCTAAAAATTGCTCTTCATTGTTCTTCATTTCTTTGTGCTATTCTACCTTTCACTTAATTTCTACTCTAATGAATGCTATTTCCTTCCTACAATTAATGTTGAAGTAAATTGCATGTTCTCTTGATTTTTTTTTTTGAGGTACAAATTTTGGGTAGATAGTGACATGTCATCTGCAGTAGTAATTTTTAAATAACACACCAGAAACATAGCAGGATCTTGTAAAGCCTGCAGCAAAGTTGAACAGTTATTTCTATTTAGTTGTTGAATTTTTAATAACCCCTTCAGTCCTCCAACTGAGGCTACACCTTCACCAATGGCTTTCCATGGCCACTTCTAGTGCCAAGCCATGACCCCTTTATGTCTTCCAAATCAGTACCACCTGGGTGACACTTATACATTACCAATTATATCTGCAGCATGAGGTACAACCTTGGAAGTCCTGCATACTCGCCCAGTGACTTGGCTCCTTTATTCATTAGGGGATTGGTTCACAAGAACAGCATCTTTTTTCTTTTTTTCAGAAACAATTTTTATTAGAACAGAAGGGGGAAGTGTTTTCGATGGATTTTCTGGGTTGGATGGAAGGAGAGAGGGAGCAGGAGAGAGTTAGCCCTCTTTGGAACTGGGGCAGCAGAGGGGTAAGATGTAGCTACTAGAGTTGCCCAGTATTATGGCAGATCTGCAAGGATTCACCATTGGAGAGATAAGATTTTAATAAGGCCTTCAAGATTAGGTTTTAGCAGAGATTTGAGTCACCATTTGTTCTAAACTAAGTTTGTTTTGCATTTTCCTCCAAGTGTGGGTTTGCTTGAGGTGATCCACAAAAGCCATGGGGGATTTGAAGCACGGGATGGCATGGTAGTGACTCGCCAGTGGAAATCTAGCAAGCTAGGTAGAGAGGCTATGAAGTTAAGAGTCAGGATTCTCATGAGATAAAAACAGGTAGGTCATTGCCCACCAGTGCATGGTCATCCAGGCTGTCAGGGCAGCGAGACAGATGCGAGTGCTGGCTGGCCGGGCGGTGGTGGCACAAACTTTTAATCCCAGCACTTGAGAGGCAGAGGCAGGCAGATTTCTGTTTGAGGCCAGCCTGGTCTACAGAGTGAGTTCCAGGACAGACAGGGCTATAGAGAGAAAACCTGTCTTGAGAAACAAAAACAAAAAAAACAAAAAACAAAACAAACAACAACAACAACAACAAAGATGCAAGAGCTAGAATATGTTGGATCTCCTTTTTTAATATTTCCCCTAGCAGACAACATTTAACTGGGGCTGGCTTACAGGTTCAGTTCATTATCATCAAGGTAGGAAAATGGCAGTGTCCAGGCAGGCATGGTGAAAGCAGATCTGAGAGTTCTACATCTTCATCTGAAGGCTGCTAGGAGAATACTAGCTTTCAGGCAGCTAGGATGAGACTCTTAAAGCCCACAGTGACATACTCCAAAGGGCCATACCTTCTAAAAGTGCTACTCCCTGGGCCAAGCATATACAAACCATCAAAAATGCCTACAAGTTTCACGATGTTCTTTATGTATTTTGACTATTAGCTCTATGATAGATGTAGGCTTGGTGAAGATCTTTTCCCGTTCTGCAGGCTGCTGTTTTATTCAATTGATAGTGTCTTTTGCCTTACAGAAGCTTTTAAGTTTCCTAAGGTCCCATTTATCAATCATTGAGCTTAGTGCCTGAGGTGCTGGTGCTATGTTCAGGACATTCTCTCCTATACTAATGTGTTCAAGGCCATTCTGTCTCATTTTCTTGTATGAGATTTAGTGTACTGGTTTTTGTTGAGGTCTTTGATCCACTTGGACTTACATTTTGTACAGGGTGATAAAATACTAATGTGTTTGCATTCTTCTACATACTGACATTCAGTTAAAACTGGACCATCTGTTGAAGATGCTTGTTGTTCATCTTGTACAGGTTCGGCGTCTTTGTCAAAAATCAAGTGTCTGTAGGTGTGTGGGTTTATTTCTGGGTCTTTGATTCAGCTTGATCCTATTTATCAACCAATAGCATGCATTTTTATTATTATTGCTCTAATGCTTCACCCTCATCTGAAGGGGGAAATAAATGAAGGGAATTGTATGGGAGAGGTAATAATGATGAGAAAAGAGGGTGCAGGAAATCTCACATGTAGATAGAGAGAATGGCACATATTTAGGATGTGCCAGAGACCCAGGATAGGGAGACTCCATGAAGCCTATGGGGGTGACTTTAGCTAAGACTCCTAGCATTGCAAGATATGGAGCCTGAAGTGGCTACCTCCTGTAGTGAGGCAGGACTCTCAGTGGAGGAATAAGGACATCAAACTACCCATAGTCCTTTGACCTAAAATGACTTTCTGCCTACAAGATGTACAAGGACAAAGCTGGAGCAGAGAAAATGGCCAACCAATGCATTCATTGTGCCCAACTTGAGACACATCCTAGGGGCAAGAAATAATCCCTGATGCTATTAATGATACTCTGTTATGCTTGGAGACAGGAACCTGTCCTCTGAGAGGCTTCATCCAGCAGCCAACCAAAACAGATGCAGAGATCCATATCCAAACATTAGACAGAGCTTAGGAAGTCTTGTGAAAGAGTTTGGGGAAAGATTGAGGGACCCAAAAGGGATAGGGACACCACATGAAGATCAACAGTGTCAACTAACCTGGACCCTTGGAGGCTCCCAGAGGCTGAACCACCAACCAAAGAGCAAGCTTAGGCCAGAACTCGGCCCCCACATATGTGTAGCCAATGTGCAGCTTATTCTTCATGCAGTTCCCCCAATATCTGGAGTGGAGGCTGTCCCTGACTCTGTTGTCTGACTGTGAATACTGTTTCTGTAACTAGACAGCCTTGTCTCATCTCAGTGGGAGAGGATGTGCCTAGTCCTACAGGGACTTGATTTGCCAGGGTGTGTTGATATTCTGGGGGACACCTTCTCAGAGAAGGGGAGGTGGGTAAGGGGAAGGGTTGTGTGATGGGGGAACTAAGAGAAGGGGAATCTGTGATCAGGGTGTAAATTAAATATATAAATGAGCAAAATGATTTAAATAAAGGATAATGCAATTAACACATTAAATATAAGACTTCATGTGTTCTATGATAGTTTAAATAGGAATAGTCCCCACAGGTTCATGGGTGTGAATGCTTGGCCTTAGGGAGTAGAACTATTAGGAGATGTGGCCTTGTTGGAGGAAATGTGTCATTATGGAAGTAGGCTTTGAGGTCTCCTATGCTCTAGCTATGCCCAGTGTGGCACACAGTCCACTTCTGATGCCTTTAGATAAAGATGCTGGAGCCTCAGATCCTTCTCTAGCACCAAGACTGCCTGGATGCTGCTATGCTTCACACTATGATAATAATGGACTAAGCTTCTGATACTTTAAGCCAGCGTCAATTAAATGTTTTCCTGTGTAAGAGTTGCCATGGTCATGGTGTCTTTTCAAAGCCACAAAACCATAACAAAGGCATAAGTGAATACCAAGATGGATTGCTATACCATAAACCAGACTAAGCTTTTGTTTGGGGGAATATGGAATTTGAAACTTTGGATTAGAAAAGCAGTGGAATGCTTTAAGTGGAGCTTAATGGGCCACACTAGAAGAAGCATGGAATACAGTGGTGCTGAGAGTGATTTAAACTGTGGGGCCCTGGCTCAAGTGGTTTCAGAGGAGAAAAATGTTAGTATGTTGCACAGAGATCATACTTGTGTTATTTCGGTGAAGAATGTGGCAGTTTCTGCTCTTATGCAAAATATTTGCCTGAGGTTAAAGTGAAGAGTTTTTGATTAATTGCATTGGAAAAAGAATTCAAAATAGCCTAGTGTAGATTCTGCCAGGTGCTTACTGTTTGCTCTTATGATGAGAAGGAGTGATCTGAGCAAGGGAAAACACAAAAATGAATGGTTCAAAGAGAAGAGGACCGCCGGGAAGAGAAATGGAGCTGAAAATCCTGTGTTCAAGGAGAAAATCAGATTGAAGATATTAAATGGAATAGAGAGAGTAGTGGCCTCAGGACAAAATCCCACGCAGCTAAGCTTCAATCTTATGGAAATTATGAAAGAAAAATTGAGGTCCTAGGGCTCAGGAGACAGAGGCAGGTGGGTCTACATATCCAGTTTTAGGCCATCCAAGTTTAGGCAATGAAGAACCCCAGAGAAAGGAGAAAACAGGAGAAGATTTCATTGAATGAAGGGCTCATGTTCTAGCACCAGCAGTTATCAGACGTTTTTAACCTCAGGCATGTGGTTCTGGCTTTAGAACCAAGGACAGAATAAAAAGGGGGTGCTTTAGAATCCCCCTCCACAAGTAAGAAAAGTGAGAAATGTTCTTATTACAAAATACATATAAATGAGCAAAAGCAGAAAGCAAAAGAAAATTATAAATGTAGAGAGATAATAGATACGGGTATTATATTAAGTGTATTGACAAAGACATGAGAATATCCATGTCATCCAAATCATCAAAATCATTAACTGTATTGAAGCTTTATGAGCTACAAAGCACTACAATGGTTTTAAAAAGCTGAACTACTTAGTAAAGATTAATAAGGCTATTTAAAAAATTTTTAAAATCAATTTCTGAAAAATGTCAATTTATTTTGTATTATTTAAAGTAGTGATTTATTGATTTTCGATGAGATATTTTATGTTACAATGTACTTTGAGAATTGTATGCTGTCAATTCATTATCCGAGTATATATTGATTATGTATATTTTGAATAGATATCATTCAAACTCATAACATCATTACTTTTAACCCATAATAAGAGTGTTCTAAAAGTAAAGGATAGTGTAATATTAAATAGTAGATTATATGTGATATTGGAATATGTACTTTAAATTAGTGAGGTTTTATTTTTATTAGAACCTCCTTTATGTTTGCAAAACTTCCTCATGATTTTTTTTAATAATTTATATAAAATTCAGTTTTTGCAAGAATAAGGATTTCAGGCCCGAAGGGAATAAAAACTCCACAGGAAGACGAACAGAGTCAATGAACCTGCACTCTTGGGGTTTTCAAAGACTGAACCACCTAGCAAAGTACATACACAGGCTGGACCTAGGCTTTGCCACATACATGCAGCTTTGTCTATATGTGGTCCGGACAGCTGGAGGTGGGAGCTTGTTGCCTGTATGTGTGATATGGTCTTCTAGCTGGGATACCTAGTCTGACCTCAGTGGAAAAGTGCCTAGACTTGCAGAGACTTGAAGTGTCAGACTGGAGAGATACCCAGGGAGCCCTTATCAGCTCAGAGGAGAAGGTAAATAAGAGGTAGAGAAAGGATTGCTGGAGGGGTGACAGGGAGAAGGACAATGAAAAGTGGATAAATAAATGAATAAATGAAAAATAAGCCTGTTTTATTTTGTCATAAATTGAGTTTTTATATATGTGTGTGTGTGTGTGTGTGTGTGTGTGTGTGTGTGTGTGTGAATGTATTGGAATATACATGAATACTGCATACATATGCAATTGTCTAAAAAGTTTGCATCTATGCCTGAAATACATATACAAAAATATACTTCTAAAAGAAAACTAATTATTAAACCCCACAAAATATATCATAATATCCTAAAGTTGTGTTTCTTAACATGTATTACATTCTAAAACTACAATAGGTTTTATTTCACAGCATCCTCATCTTCCTTCCTCTGAAAAAATTATTTTAAAAGGCCTGAAAATAATCCTGAGAGCTCTCTTTAAAAGCAGTGCATTTTGGAACCAAAGTAGATATTTATGAAAACTGGTGGCCGATAATGAAGCAGAGTGTTTTGTTCTATCAACGACGACACCAATTCCATAAGAAAATATACCATGAAAGGGCAATGGTGTAATGGACTGCACAATGCTAATGGTCTTGTTATTGCGTTTAGCCTGGTTTCCAATGGAAACGAGAATTATAAAGCTACTTAGTGCTCTTATACTTTCTGTACCAAATAAAAGTTAAATAATAATTATTATTATTAGGCTATCAGTCAGACTGTCAGTCTTGCTAATGTTAATAACATTTGCCTTAGCAGGCAATTTTAGTAAAGTTTTCAATGATCAGAGGCTCAGTGCTGGCACAGAACATAAAACATCAAGAAAATAAAAATAAATCTATCTCTGAATATATATAAAGAGAAAGTGACAAGAAAATATCAGACACTTAAGTATTTATTCGTTTTTAAGTATAGATGTCAAATATTGGAACAAATATTCTGCACAGCTAATTTTGAAGTATAGGTGGACCCTCATAGGGATTGGTATTGGAAAGAATTACTAAAATACCTTACCCTTCCAACATCATTTACCTCCCATACTGAATTATGCCCATCAGTTGCATAGCAACTGTATATGCAAGAAGCAGTCTCTAATCACTCCTGTGTATACTCCCATGGCATCTTGCCTGATCAAAATTTCTTCAGGAATTCTCTGCTATAAATACCTTCCATCCTCATTATGACTCATTCACTGTTGTCTTGGCCTAGGTCTAAAACAATAATTTTATATTTCTTTGATACTTGTATACAACAGGTTTTAAGCATATTCACCCAACACTTCCCAGATCTAAACCCCTTTCATACCCACTCAACGTTTTTCCCTTTTATAGTTTTTTAATCACCCACAGAGATTAATATGTGATACCCAAATATTCTTGGATGGCTGGACTTCTGTTGACTTACCAGAACCTACAATAGGAAAAGAAAAAGAAAAAGAAAAAGAAAACAAGTTTCTCCTTCGAATAGGAAAGATTTGTGAACAGCGGCACACTTAGGGGTTGTTATGTTCAAAATCAGCCTCCACGCTACAGTTTTTGTCTGGCTTAGGCTTATATAGGTTCTGTATATGCCATTGCATATACCATGAATTTACATATTTATCCAGAAGTCCCTGCTTCCTTGTAGTCATTCACTCCCTCTGGATTCTATGTTCTTTGGACCACTCCTCCACCGAGCCTTCAGGTATATGTTTCCTTCAGGGCTTTCTGCAGACTCTTGCTCTCTTCACCTTAGCCAGCTTTGTATTTCTGTATTAATCACTATCTAGTGTAAATAAACACTTCTCAGATGAGGGTTGAGAGATATATCGATCGATGGATACGGTGATGAGTCATTAGGAGTCAGTTTAACACTGCATCCATTTAGTAGGATAATAATACTAGTATCTCCCTAAGACTTAGTTACTGTCTACTCAGAGATTTTTGGCCTGATCATTGGGCCAGAAATACATCTCATATTATATAGTGTGACTTATATCCTATCAGAAACTGATTGGTGATTCCCTGATGTTCAATGTCTTCCGAGGCTACCCACTACTGTAGCTCACAGGGTTCAATACTGGCTATGATTGATGATTATTGTGCTCCTCTGGTCAGTTTCATAGAACATTCCAGAATTATGAAAATTGGCTAAAGAGGATAAAGTTTCCAGCTTTATTTCTCCATGTTACAGGAAAAAAAGATGTGGTATCCTCAGCAATAGAGTCTTACTGTCAATCAATGGAGGATAACCAAGAGCAGGAGCAACAGCTTATGTTTACAGGACTATGGGACCTCACTGGCCAACAAATATAAAAGAATTAACCAAATCTTGGCAGTGAGGTTGTATATTTTAGTCTCTATCATCAAGCAGGGCATTGTTACTCTTTTATAGGGTAACTATTTTTTAAGGAAGTGAATTATTTATTTATTTTTATTTATTTTTTATTTTTATTGGCTATTTTCTTTATTTTCATTTCAGATGTTATCTCTTTTCATGGTTCCCACCCCCAGAAACTCCCTATACCATCTTTTCTCTCCCTGCTTCTATGAGGGTGTTTCCAACCACTCCACCCACTTCCTCCTCCTCACGCTGGCATTCCCCTACACTGGGGCATGGTGCCTTAGCAGGACCAAGGATCTCTCCTCCCATTGATGCCTGACAAGACCATCCTCTGCTACATGTGCAGCTGGAGCCGTGCATCCTTCCATGTGTACTTTTTGGTTGGTGGTTTAGTCCCTAGGAACTCTGGGAATCTGTTTGGTTGATATTGTTGTCCCTCCTATGGGGCTTCAGTCCCCTTCAGCTTCTTCAGTCCTTTCTCTAACTCCTCCATTGGGGACCCTATGCTCAGTCCAATGGGTGGCTGGGAGCATCCGCTTCTGTGTTTGTCAGGCTCTGGCAAAGCCTGTCAGGAGACAGCTGTATCAGCAAGTACTTCTTGGCATCCTCAATAGTTATAATGAGCAAGACAGAGAAAGAGAAGCTTCTACATTAGTGGGTTCCCATGACTGTTTTAATGTTATTTGTCTCTCCTAATATTGTCTCCTTTGTTCTGCCCTCAGCACTACCACAATTTAAACTTCTGTTCCAGTATTCACTTTTAACACTCTAAGTGTGTTATATCTACCATCCCTTGAGATCCCTTCTCCAAACCCCTTAGTAATTTTTTGAACTCTCTGAGTATTCATGTGAAGATTCTTTATGAAAATTAACTCATGCATCAAATAGTTAAGTACCTGAATCGTTGTTGTGGAATAACAAATTCATTAGCACTTAATAATGCAATTGGATATAATTTAAAATATATATAGGATAGCCCTTAAAACTTTAATTTCAACTTAAACTGAAAAATTTTAATAATTTGAGCAAGTAACATCATAAAGATATGAGAGAAACACTTCCAGTTTTCCACTATTACTTGTCTCCATATTTTAGTGTGATTACATTCATATTGCTAATAATAAATCAACATATTACATTTGCATGGCATTTAAAGGCCTCTTCAAATTTCTCTGTTGTTGTTATTGGGCCTTACTCTGTAGCTCAAGCTGAACTTGAAATCAAGGCAATCACCTGCTTCAGTGTTCCCACTGATCTTCAAAATTATTAAATTCACAAAATTAGGCTCTTTTCAGGAGGAGTATTCATTTTTAGAGAAAATTTATGAGAGAACTTCTAGACTATGTCTCTTTCCAGCTCATAAAAAGTAATTATTTAAACTTGCATATTGTTATTTTAATTCATTAGAATCAAAAGATTAAAATTCTAAAGATAAACTGTCAGGTTTAGAAGCACATATCTCAATTTTATAATAAGACTATATTAATGAAATCTGACATGGAAATTACTTTTAATATATTGTATATAAGGCATATAATGCATACACATACATACATACACACACACACACACACACACACACACATTTTGGGAATATGGTTTAGAGTATAATTGGGTAGTCCACTCTGAAGAACATGACCATATCATGGTTTAGTTTTCTATTGTCCTAAAATGTTATATTTGCCCTGTTCTCTCCCAGGAGGCTTCTCTTACATTACTCTGATTAATGTCACTTCCAACAAGAGCTGCCTGTCTACTGTCTTTGCCTCTCTATCACTACACAACCCATTCATCCTTGGTGGTACCAGGTGGCCTCTGCTTTCAAAATAACTCAGCTCTACCTGATAACGTAGGGAGACGTATGAAAACCACCTGAGATGGCAAAACCTAAATCCATTTGTTCAAAGCACTATATCAGTATAAAGAGGGTTATTGCCTTTCCACTGTCCTTCCAGAAAATGATGAGTAGCCATGCCTTTTTATTATCATTACAAAATCAAAATTTCTCCATCCATTGCCTTCTAGATAAATAAGCATATGGTTTAGCTGTATCCCTCGTGCATTATCCCGACTACTGAGAAAGATATTATAGTAATAAAAGGAGGACAGTGCTGTACTTCAAGCCATCTTAATCTTAGCCTTACCTTATCTTTTTACTTGATTGTATGTATGTATGTGTGTGTGTGTGTGTGTGTGTGTGTGTGTGTGTATGGACAATGAACAGATACAATATGCCTATTATTTAAAAAAGAGCTTGCCGTCCTCCTATGACTGCAATAAAAGTTCAGTACACCTCTCCACAACACATAGTTCTATCTGCCTCCCAGGAGGCCTTCTCTAACTCAGGACACACAGGTGAGACACCCACTCCCTCTATGTCCACCTGGAGCCCAGCAAACCCAGCAGCTGTGAGCTCTACGAAGCTCTGCCCTATCAAAGTTCCATCTTCCTTCTGGCCCATACCTCCACTTGCTATCAAAGATCTACACTCCACATCCCAAGCTCTGCCTGCCTTGTGGGAGGCCTGCAACTATCTCAGACAATCAGTCCCAGAGACTTATTACTCTCAATAACTACCAGGCCTGCCAACACCAGAGACAACCTGATGGATAAAGGCAAACACAAGAACATAATAAACCAACAGAAGCCAGTGCAATACTGCACCATCAGAACACAGCTTACCTACTATCCAACATACCTAAATAATGAGACTGATACCTTAAATTTCACTTCATGAAGATGATAGAGGCCTCTATAAATAAATCCCTTAAAAAATGAACATAATCAAACAGATACACACTTAAAGAAGAAAAAATAAACCCCTTACAGAAATATAGGAAAATACAATCAAACAAGTGAAGGAATCCATCATTTTGCAGCATACAAGAAACACGCTTCAGCAACAAAGATAGATGCTACCTCAAAGTAAAGGGCTAGAAAAAGCTTTCCCAAGCAGGACACAAGAAACAAACTGTAGTAGCCATTTTAATATCTAATAAAACAGACTTTCAATCAATAGTAATAAAAAGAGAAGGAAAAGGACACTTCCTACTCATCAAAAGAAAAATCTTCAAAGATTAAGTCTCAATTCTGAAAATGTATGCCCCAAACGCAAGGGGACCCACATTCCTAAAAGAAACATTACTAAAGCTGAAATCATACATTGAACCCTACTCACAGAACAATAGTGGGGGACTTCAATACCCCACTCTCACCAATAGTCAGGTGACCTGAACAGAAAATAAACAGAGAAACAATGAAATTAACAGTTATTATGAACCAAATGGATCTAACAGATATCTACAAAACCTTTCACACAAACAAAAGAATATACCCTGTTCTCAGCCCCAGACAGAACTTCCTTCACAACTGACCTTATAATTGAGCACAAAGCAAGCACCAACAGCTATTAGAAGATTGAAATAATCCCTTACACCCTATCAGATCACCACAGATTATGGGTGGACTTCAATCAACCACAACAGAGACAACTGAAAACACACATACTCATGTAAACTGAACACCTTTCTATGCAATGATCACTTTGTCAGGAAATAAATTAGAGATTTTCTAGAATTCAATGAACATGAAGCTACAACATACACAAATGCATGTGACACAATGAAAGCAGTACTAAGAGGAAAGTTCATAGCACTAAAGGAATTGGAGAAATCTTACACTAGCAATCTAACAGCAAAGTATCCTGAAAGTACTAATCAAAAAGAAGTAAACACACAAGAGATGTAGACATCAATAAATACTCAAACTCATGGCTGAAATCAAACAATTAGAAAGAAAGAGACAAAATACCAAGAAGCAACAAGATGATTGTTTGAGAAAATCAACAAGCCATTAGTCATCCTAACAAAAAGACATAGCCAAAGTATCCAAATTTAAAAAAGCAAAATGAAAAAGGGAGACATAACAACAGAAACTAAGGAAATTCAAATAATCATTACATCTAACTTCAAAAGCCTGTACTCCAGAAAAATGAAAAATCTTAAACGAACAAACAAAAAAAATCACAAAAGTTAAATCAAGTTGAGGCAAGCTATCTAAACAGTGCTCTAACTCCCAAGATAATGGGAGTCATTCTAAAGAAGAGTTAATACCAATATTCTTCAAACTCTACCACAAAATAGAAATATTAGTATCACTACCTATTATTAAATGCATAGATCATAAGATTTGGCTCATTTCCTGGCTAGTTCATAACTTATTTAACCCATTTAAATTATTCTATGCCCACCATGTAGTTAGTTACCTCTCCTTCAGTCATGGTCTGCCTCTTCTTCAGTGTCTCCCTGCTGGTTACATCCATCCTCTCAGTCTATCTCCCATCTCATTTATCTCAGTTCTCCTCTACATCTCTTTTTTATCTCTTAATATTTTCTAGAATTTTCTCTCTTCTTGCTATTGTAACATCTCTTATAACCTGCCTCAGCTCATTGGCCATCAGCTTTTTTATTGTCAGGTGATATTTTAAGAGATTCTCTCTACATACAACAAAAACATCATTCACCATGATCAAGTAGGCTTCATCCAAGAGATTCAGCAATGGTTCAATATCTGAAAATTCATCAAAGTAATGGACTATAAACAAACTGGAAAAAATACCACATGATCATCTTATTAGATGTCAAAACCTTCAACAAAATCTGACAGCCCTTCATGTAAAAAGTCATTAAGAGATCAGAGATTCAAGGCATATAAAACATGTAAAAACATATAAACATATAAAAGCAATATAGCAAGACAATAGACAACATCAAATTAAATGCAGAGAAACTTAAGGAAATACCTCTAAAATCAGGGACAAGACAAGGCTGGCCGCTTTCTCCCTATCTACTCAATATAGTACTTGAAGTTCTATCTAGAGCAATAACAGAACAGGAGGTTGAGGGAATGTGAGTTTGAAGGAAAGAAGTCATGGTACAACTATTCTTGAATGATATGATAGTATACATAAGAGATCTCAAAAATTCTGCCAGAGAACTCCTACTGTTGATTAACAACTTCAACAAAATGGCTGGACATAAAAATATCTCAAGAAAATCAGTCGTCCTCCTTTATACAAATGATAACAGGGCTGAGAAGAAATCACAGAAACAAAATCCTTCACAATGACCTCAAATAATATAAAATGCCTCAGCATGACTCTAATTATTCAAGTAAAAGATCTGTATGATAAGAAAGTCAAATCTTTGAATAAAGAAAGTCAAGAAGATATCTGAAGATGGAAAAATCTTCCATATTTATTAATCAGTAGAATTAACATGAAAATGGCTATCTTTCTAAAGGTATTCTGCAGAAACAATAAAATTTCCATAAAAATTCCAACACAATATTTTACTGACCTTGAAAGAATAAACTCAGATTGGCATTTGGAGGGGGTCTCCACCACCTTGGCTCCTGGACGCTGGACAGATCTGACAGGCAGTGCCAGGTACAAGAGATATCCCAAGTCTAACATCACTTGGGTCTCAGCCCGTCAGGCTTCTGCCTGCACTCAGGGCCTGAGCAGCAGAGTGTACCAGCCCAGTTGGGGGACGTTTGCCCAGCAGAGTGATCAGCACTTGGAAAAATGCCCCGCAGCATCCACCATCTTCGCTCCATGACAGAGCAGACAAGGAACATCAGGTTCACAGAGAAAACCCGAGTATAACATTGCTTGGGGCAAGACACACCAGGGCTCCAATAGCACCCACGAGTAGGGCAGCACATCAGCAATCTGTGCCAGGGAAAACCCAGTCATCCAGTGGTGCAGAAATAACCTAACAGGCTCAAAGGAGGTTCAAGCACCAGCCTGTGACAACAGGAACAACTAATTCCAGAGATAACCAGATGGCAAAAGGCAAACTTAGGAATGTTACTAACTGAAATCAAGGCAATGTGGCAGTATCTGAACCCAATTCTCCTACAACAAGAAGTCCTTGATACCCCAACACACCAGAAAAACAAGATGCGGATTTAAAATTACTGGTCATGATGCTGTTAGAGGAACACAGAAGGACATAAATAAGTCTCTTAAAGAAATACAGGAGAAAATGGATCAAAAGGTAGAAGCCATTACAAGGGAAACACAAAAATCATTTAAGGAAATTCAGGAGAATATTGGTCAACAGATAGAAGCCAATAAAGAGGAAATGCAAAAATCGCTTAAAGAAATACAGGAGAACTTGGATCAACAGGCAGAAGTCATGAAAGAGGAAACACAAAAATCTCTTAAAGAAATATGGGAAAACACAAACAAGTGAAGGAACTGAGCAAAGCCATCCACGATCTAGAAAGAGAAGTAGAAACAACTAAGAAATGACAAAGGGAGACAACTTTGGAGATAGAAAACCTTGGGAAGAGATCAGGGTTCATAGATGCAAAATCGACAACAGAATACAAGAGATAGAAGAAAGAATCTCAGAGGCCACAGATACCATAGAAAGCATTGACTCAACAGTCAAAGAAAATGCAAAATTCAAAAAGCTTGTAACCCAAAACATCCAGGAAATCCAGGACACAATCAGAAGACCAAACCTAAGGCTTATAGGTATAGATGAGAGTGAAGATTTACAACTTAAAGGGTCATCAAATATCTTCAACAAAATTCTGAAAGAAAACATACCTAACCTAAAGAGAGAGATATCCATGAACATACAAGACGCCTACAGAACTCCAAACAGACTGGAACAACAGAAATACTTCCCATCACATAATAATCAAAACCCCAAATGTACTAAACAAAGGAAATATTAAAGGAAGTAAGAGAAAAAGGCCAAGTAACATATAAAGGAAGACCTATCAGAATCACACCAGACTTCTCAACAGAGACCATGAAAGCTAGAAGATCCTGGGAAAATCTCATGCAAACTCTAAGAAAACACAAATGCTAGCCAAGACTACTATACCCACCAAAACTCTCCATCAGCATAGATGGAGAAACCAAGATGTTGCATGATAAAACCAAATTTACACTTTAACTTTCTGCAAACCCAGCCCTACAAAGGATAATATGTGGAAAACACCAACACAAGAAGGAAAACTACACCCTGTAAAAAGCAAGATACTAACCTTCTTTCATCAAACCCTAAAGAAGATAACCACTCAAAAACAAAAATAACATCAAAAATAACAGGAAGTAATAATCACTATTCTTTAATATCTCTTAACATCAATGGACTCAATCCCCCAATAAAAAGACATAGACTAAAAGACTGCATACATAAACAGGACCCTCCAGTTTGCTGCATACAGGAAGCACACCTCAGTGTAAAAGACAAACACTACCTCAGAGTAAAAGGCTGGAAGACAATTTTACAAGCAAATGGTCACAGGAACAAGCTGGACTAGCCATTCTAATAAGAGATAAAAGTGATTTTCAACCTAAAGTCATCAAAATAGACAGGCAAGGACACTTCTTGCTGGTCAAAGGAAAAATTTCACCAAGAAGAACTCTCTATTCTGAACATCTATGCTCCAAATGCAAGGGCACCCTCATTCCTAAAAGAAACTTTATTAAGCTCAAAGCACACATTGCACCTAAAAAAATAATTGTGGGTGATTTCAACACTCCACTCTCCTCAATGCACTAATCAGGAAAACAGAAGCTAAACAGGGACACAGTGAAACTAATTGAAACTTTGGACCAATTGGATTTAACAGATATATATATATGAAACATTGCATCCTAAAGCAAAAGAATATACCTTTTTCTCAGCACTTCATGGTATCTTCTCCAAAATCGACCATATAATTGGTCACAAGAGAGACCCCAATAGATATAAGATGATTGAACTAATCCCATTCTTCCTATTACATGACTATGGAGTAAGAGTGGTCTTCAATAGCAACAAAAACAACAGGACGCCCAAATACACATGGAAACTGAACAATAGTCAATGATACCTGGGTCAAGGAAGAAAAAAAGAAAGAAATCAAAGACTTTCTAGAATTTAATGAAAATGAAGGCACAACATACCCAAATTTATGGGACACAATGAAAGCAGTGCTAAGAGGAAAACTCATAGCCCTGAGTGACTCCAAAAAGAAACTGGAGAGAACATGCACTAACAGCTTAATGGCACACCTAAAAGCCCTGGAACAAAAAGAAGCTAATTCACCCAGGAGGAGTAGAAGACAGGAAATCATCAAACTCAGGGCTGAAATCAATCAAGGAGAAACAAAGAGAACCAAACAAAGAATCAACAAAACCAGGAGCTGGTTCTTTGAGAAAATCAACAAGATAGATAAACCCTTAGCCAAACTAACCAAAGGGCACAGAGACAGTATCCAAATTAACAAAATTAGAAATTAAAGGGGAGATATAGCAACAGAAACTGAGGAAATTAAAAATATCATCAGATCTAACTAAAAAAACCTATACTTGACACAGCTGGAAAATCTGGAGGAAATGGACAATTTCCTAGACAGATACCAAATGCCAAAATTAAATCAGTATCAAATAGATCATCTAAACAGTCCCATAACCACTAAAGAAATTGAAGTGGTCATTGAAAGAATTCCAACGGAAAAAAAACATGTGACAATATAGTTTTAGTGCAGAATTCTATCAAACCTTCAAAGAAGACCAAGCAACAGTACTCTTGAAATTATTCCACAAAATAGAAACAGAAGAAATACTACCCAACATGTTCTATGAAGCCACAAGTACAGTGATACCAAAGCCACACAAAGATCCAACAAAGAAAGAGAACTTCAGGCCAATTTCCCTAATGAATATTGATGCAAAAATACTCAATAAAATTCATGCCAATCAAATCCAAGAAGACATCAAAATGATCATTCAACCATGATCAAGTATGCTTCATCCCAGGGTTGCAGGGATGGTTCAATATACTGAAATCCATCAATGCAATCCACTACTCAAAGAAAAAAAAATCACATGGTCATTTCATTAGATGCTGAAAAAGCTTTTGACAAAATTCAGCATCCTTTCATGCTAAAAGTTTGGAATGAACAGGAATTCAAGGTCCATATCTAAACATAGTAAAAGTAATATGCAGCAAACCAGTAGCCAACATCAAAATAAATGGAGAGAAACTTGAAGCAATCCCACTAAAATCAGGGACTAGACAAGGTTGCCTCTTCTCTCCATATCTTATCAATATAGTACTTGATGTTCTAGCTAGAGCAATTAGACAACATTAGGAGGTCAAGAGGAATTCAAATTGGAAAGGAAGAAGTCATACTATCACTATTTGCAGTTGATATGATAGTATACTTATGTGACCAAAAAACTCCACCAGAGAACTCCTACAGCTGATAAACAACTTCAGCAAAGTGGCTGGTTATAAAATGAACTCAAGCAAATCAGTAGCCTTCCTATATTCAAAAGATAAGCAGGCTGAGAATGAAATTAGAGAAATGACATCTTTCACAATCACCACAAACAATATAAAGTACCTTGGTGTGACTCTAATCAAACAAGTAAAAGTTCTGTATAAGAACTTCAGTTCTCTAAAGAAGGAAATTGCAGAAGGTCTCAGAAAATGGAAAAATCTTCCATGCTCATGGATTGGCAGGATTAATATAGGAAAAATGGACATCTTAACAAAATCAGGGTCTCCATCTTGCCACCAGACCACCAGTAGAGAAGCCCGGGTATGCAGACTTAATCTGTGACTACCATCGCTAGGGTGGAAACCTGCCAGGCTCTCGCCACTAGCCAGTGCCAGGGCGGCTCGGCGGGACATCTCCAGGGCCACTGGCCGTGCACCAATGCAGCTGGGAGCTGCCTACCCTGCGGTCCCCCCAAGTCCTTGCAGCGGTGGTCGGTCTCCATCTTGCCGCAGGGCCACCAGTAGAGAAGCCCAGGAATGCAGACTTAATTTGTGACTACCATTGCTCTGGTGGAAACCTGCCAGGATGTCGACACTAGCCAGTGCCAGGGCAGGGCGGCTCAGCAGGACATCTCCACAGCCACCAGCCATGCACCAACCGGGCTGGGAGCTGCCTGCCCCTTGGTCCTCCCAAGCACTCACAGTGGCAGTATACATCTTGCCCCTAGGCCAGGTCACCGGTAAAGAGGGCCAGGTATGCAGACTTAATCTGTGACTACCATCGCTCGGGCGGAAACCTGCCAGGCTCTCGCCAGTAGCCAGTGCCCGGGCGGCTTGGCAGGACATCTCCATGGCCACTGGCCATGCACCAACTCGGCTGTGAGCTGCCTGCCCCTTGGTCCTCCCAAGCACTTGCACCAGTGGTTTTCATCTTGCCGCTAGGTCACCAGTAGAGAATGCCAGGTATGCAGACTTAATCTGTGACTACCATCACTCCAGTGGAAACCTGTCAGGCTCTCTTTCCAGTAGCGAGTGCCCGGGCGGCTCAGCAGGACATCTCCACAGCCACCAGGCCCTGCACCAACTCAGTTGGGAACCGCCTACCCTGAGGTCCTCCCAGCACTCTCCATTTTACCGCCTGGCCATCTGTAGAGAAACAACAGGCGGGACCAACCTCATGGGAGGTTCAAACACCAGCCAGTGACAACAAGGCCAACTAATGCCAGAGATAACCAGATGGCAAAAGGCAAACGTAGGGACTTTACTAACAGAAATCAAGGAAGCATGGCAGCATCCTAACCCAAAAAACTCCACCAGAGAACTCCTACATCTAATAAACAACTTCAGCAAAGTGGCTGGTTATAAAATGTACTCAAGAAAATCAGTAGCCTTCCTGTACTCAAAGGACAAATAGGCTGAGAAAGAAGTTAGGAAAATAACACCTTCACAATAGCCACAAACAACATAAAGTATCTTGGTGTGACTCTAACCAAACAAGTGAAAGATCTGTATGAAAGGAACTTCAAGTTCTTGAAGAAAGAAATTGAAGAAGACCTCAGAAGATGAAAAAATATTTCATACTCTTGGATTGGCAGGATCAATATAGTAAAAATGGCCATCTTGCCAAAAGCAATCTACAGATTTAATGCAATCCCCATCAAAATCCCAAATTAATTCTTCATAGATCTAGAAAGAGCAATTCTCAAATTCACCTGGAGTAACAAAAAACCCAGGATAGCTAAAACTATTCTCAAAAATAAAAGGACTTCTGGGGGAATCAATATCCCTGACCTCAAGCAGTACTATAGAGCAATTGTACTAAAAACTGCATGGTATTGGTACAGCGACAGGCAAATAGATCAATGGAAAAGAATTGAAGACCCAGAAATGAACCCACAGACTTATGGTCACTTGATCTTTGATAAAGGAGCTACAACAATCCAGTGGAAAAAAGATAGTCTTTTCAACAAATGGTGCTGGTTCAACTGGAGGTCAACATGCAGAAGAATGCGAATCGACCCACTCTTATCTCCTTGTACTAAGATCAACTCCAAGTGGATCAAGGACCTCCACATAAATCAAGACACACTAAAACTAATAGAAAAGAAACTGGGGAAGACCCTGGAGGACATGGGCACAGGGGGAAAGTTCCTGAACAGAACACCAATAGCTTATGCTCTAAGATCAAGAATTGACAAATTGGACCTCATAAAATCACAAAGTTTCTGTAAGGCAAAGGACACTGTCAGAAGGACAAAATGGCAACCAACAAATTTGGGAAAGATCTTCATCAACCCTACATCAGACAGAGGTCTAATATCCAATATATACAAAGAACTCACAAAGTTAGACCCCAAAGAACCAAATAACCCTATTAAAGAATGGGGTACAGAGCTAAACAAAGAATTTTCATCAGAAGAAATCCAAATGGCTGAAAAGCACCTTAAGAGATGTTCAACATCAATAGTCATCAGGGAAATGCAAATCAAAACAACCCCGAGATTCTCCCTCACACCAGTCAGAATGGCTAAGATTAAAAACTCAAGAGACAACAGGTGCTGGTGAGGATGTGGAGAAAGAGGAAATCTTCCTCCACTGTTGGTGGAATTGCAAGATGGTACAACTGCTCTGGAAATCAGTCTGGTGGTTCCTCAGAAAATTGGGCATGACACTTCCAGAAGATCCTGTCATACCACTCCTGGCCATATACCCAGAGGATTCCCCTGCATACAATAAAGACAATAAAGGGTCTACTATGTTCATAGCAGCCTTATTTATAATATTTATAAATATTTATAAATAATATTTATAATAGCCAGAAGTTAGAAGGAACCCAGTCATTCCTCAAAGGAGGAATGGATACAGAAAATGTGGTATATTTATACAATGGAATACTACTCAGCAATTAAAAATAATGAATTCATGCAATTTTTAGGCAAATGGATGGATCTGGAAAATATCATCATAAGTGAGTTAACCCAATCACAAAAGAATACACATGAAATGCAATCACTGATAAGTGAATATTAATGAGCCCAGAAGCTCTGAATACTCAAGGCACAATTAGCAAGTCAAAAGATTCCCAAGAAGAAGGAAGGAGAGGACCCTGGTCCCAAAAAGACTGGATCCAGTTTTGTAGGAGAGTACCAGAACAGAGAAAGGGTTAGGGGGTGATTGGGGAATAGGCAGAGGGGGGAGGTAAGAGGACTTATGGGATATATGGTGATGTGGGTACTGGGAAAGGGGAAAGCCTTTGGAATATAAACAAAGAATATAGAATAATAATAAAAAAATAATAAATAAAACAAAAGCAATATACAGATTCAATGCAATCCCCATCAAAATCCCAACTCAATTCTTTATAGAGTTAGAAAGAGCAATTCTCAAATTCATCTGGAATAACAAAAAACCCAGGATAACTAACACTATTCTCAACAGTAGAAGAACTTCTGGGGGAATCAGTATCCTGTACCTCAAGTAGTATTACAGAGCAATAGTGTTTAAAACGCATGGTATTAGTACAGTGACAGGCAGGTAGATAAATGGAATAGAATTGAAGATCTAGAAATGAACCCACACACCTCTTGTCCCTTGATCTTCAACAAAGGAACTAAAATCATCCACTGGAAAAAAGATAGCCTTCCTTTCTTTCTTTCTTTCTCTCTCTCTCTCTCTCTCTCTCTCTCTCTCTCTCTCTCTCTCCCTCTCTCTCTCTCTCTCTTCCTTCCTTCCTTCCTTCCTTCCTTCCTTCCTTCCTTCTTTCTTTCTTTCTTTCTTTCTTTCCTTCTTTCTTCCTTTCTTCTTTTTTTTTTGTTGAGACAGCATTTCTCTGTGTATCTCTGGCTATCCTGGAAATCACTTTGTCAACCAGGCTGGCCTCTAACTTAGAAATCTGCTTGCCTCTGCCTCCCAAGTGCTGGGATAAAAGATAGGCTTTTCAACAAATGGTGCTGGTTCAACTGGAGGTCAGCATGCAGAACAATGCAAATAGATTCATTCTTATCTCCTTGTAATACACTCAACTCCAAGAGGCTCAAGAATCTCCACATAAAACCAGACACACTGAAACTAATAGAAAAGAAACTGGGGAAGACCCTTGAGAACATGGGCACAGGGGAAATGTTCCTGAACAGAACACCAATAGCTTATGCTCTAAGAAAAAGAATTGACAAATGGGACCTCATAAAATTACAAAGTTTCTGTTAGGCAAAAGACACTGTCAAAAGGACAAAACTGCAACCAACACATTTGGAAAAGATCACCAACCCTACATCTGACAGAGGGCTAATATCCCATATATATAAAGAACTCAAGAAGGTAGACTCCAGAGAGCCAAATAACTCTATTAAAAATGGGGTAGAGAGCTAAACAAAGAATTTTCACCTGAAGAAATTTGGATGGCTGAGAAACACCTTAAAAAATGTTCAACATCATTAGTCATTAGAGAAATGCAAATCAAAACAACCCTGAGATTTCACCTCACACCCATCAGAATGGCTAAGATTAAAAACTCAGGAGACAGCAGGTGTTGGCAAGGATGTGGAGAAAGAGGAAGACTCTTCCATTGCTGGTGGGATTGCAAGATGGTACAACCACTCTGGAAATCAGTCTGGCAGTTCCTCAGAAAACTGGGCATGACACTTCCAGAGGACCCTTTTATACCACCTCTGGGCATATACCAAGAGGATTCCCTGGCATGCCATAAGGACACATGCTCCACTATGTTCATAGCAGCCTTATTTTTAATAGCCAGAAGCTGGAAAGCACCCAGATGTCCCTCAATGGAGAAATGGATATAGAAAATGTGGTATATTTACACAATGGAATACTACTCAGAAATTCAAAACAATGAGTTATAAAATTTTTAGGCAAATGGTTGGAACTGGAAAAATATCATCCCAAGTGAAGTAACCCAATCACAAAAGAACACACATGGAATGCAGTTACTGTTAAGTGGCTATTAATTATCACATAAGCTCCAAATACTCAAGACACAATTAAAATATCAAATGATTCCCAAGAAGAAGGAAGAAGAGGTTCTTGGTCCTGGAAAGACTTGACCCAGCATTGTAGGGGAGTACCAGGACAAAGAAATGGGAGGTGGGTGTTTGGGGAATGGGCAGAGAGAAAATGGTTTATGGGACTGATGGGGAGGGGGGAACCTGGAAAGGGGAAAGCACTTGGAATGTAAATAAAGAATATAGAAAAAAGTCATGAACCATAAAACATTATTGGAAACAGATTGAAATATATTTATAAAGCATTTAACTATATACCTTTATTTAATGAATAATTTTCTGCAATAGATGATGCTATGCCACATTTATTTCTTCTGCTATCAGAAAGATTGATATTACATATGATTCTTACATTTACTTCAACTGTTTTATAGAGAAAGTGTATAAAATAGAATATGAACATGTTAAGTAAAATTGTATTGAATACAGATTTTTTTTTACCAAATATGGATTACAATGAGACTCTGTAACAGACAATGAAGAAGCACAAACTTATTACTTAGTATCCATGTAAAAACAAAAATAGACATGATTCCATCTGATCAGTCTCTACTTCAGATTAGACACAGTTGCAAATAAAAAGGCAGGAGCAAAAAAAGTTAACTTTCCCTCTGGGAAAGCTTTCTATATTATTATATAGGTTGTAGATTACCTTTGTTGTCATTATTTCTAAGAGTTAAATTTATAAAAATCCATTCCTGTCTTATGCCTGAGGGGAAAATGGCACAGAGACATTCTGGACAGTGTGAATTGATTACATAGCTATGCTTATCTACTACACTAAATTTCCCATCATCCTTTGCCACTAGGCCTGTGTCACTGGACTCTTTCTACTCACTGTGAATGGATCTGATTGACATTTTAGTCTGGATCCCTAGCTCTTCAATTCTTTCTGTTTTCTTTTTCTCTGTTTTAAAACAGTCTTATTATGCATGTCTTCATCTCTCAAATCCTCCTGTCCTATCCCCACAGGCACTGACATCACAGTTATGCGGCACCACACTGGGATCATACTCCTTTCTACATATATCTCAGTCATCACAGATGAAAATTTGAGCTTCCCAGAGTAAATCATCCTCATCCCTGACTAATGCAGCAACAGCATGGGTCATCTTGCTTTTATTCTATAGAAGTTTTGTATTGCTGAAAGCTGTAATGAAACTTCCTTGGTCACATTAGTGAATGATTATCAACCTTTCCATTTTACTGCATAGTAATGCAATGATTTGTTTCACTTAAGGAAAGGCAGATGTGACTATTCAAAGGACATCACTAGGGCTTTTTAAAGTTGACTACAATAAAGACCATGAAATGCTGACCCATTGCTCCTTACATGTCACCAAGCATATTATGCCCTGGCTAATTGTTGTCATCTCATATACTCCCTATATGTTCTTCAAGAAATTCAAAATTATCCTGGAAGAAGATCCTGGAAAGAAATAAACCTGCATTTACTTTTTAAATAAACTTATACACTTCTGACTCAACAATCCTAAATATCCTCTTTTTCCTTTCTCATTTTAAGAACTATGAAAATTAAATACATGTTACAATAAGTATGCCTTGTAACTGCATTATGATACTTAAAACTAGTATCAGGCCTAAACTTTGTGTTATTTTATACAAAATATTAGTTTTGTAATAGATACTTATATCACATTATTAATTGTAAAATGCTAACTATAGATTTTTGTGATTTCAAATCACACAGTTAAGGGGAGGGGAAACAGGGGAGGGGGCTCGTAGAAGGGGGACTGTGAAAGCAGACATTTGAAATGTAAATAAATAAAATAATTAATAAAAAACTAATTATTTTAAAGTGTTTCATTAAAAATGGAAGAAGCTGAAGAGGCAGGCAACCTTGTAGGATGACCAGCAGTCTCAATTAACCTGGACTCTCAAGATCTTTAAAACAATGGACCACCAACCAGACAACATACACCAGCTGATATGAGGCCCCCAACACATATATAGCAGAGGACTGTCAGGCCTGGACTCAGTCAAAGAAGGTGCACCTAACCCTCAAGAGTCTGGAGACCTCAGAGAGTTTAGAGGTCTGGTTGGGTGGTGAGTCGGTGGTGGGGACATCCTCGTGGAGACAGGGGGTGGTGGGAGGAGGTATGGGATGTAGAAGAATTGGAGGATGGACCAGGAGGGGGAAATAAAATCTGGAGTGTGAAGAAAGAAAGAAAGAAAGAAAGAAAGAAAGAAAGAAAGAAAGAAAGAAAGAAAGAAAGAAAGAAATGATTAAAGTAATGGTAGATATTAATGATAATTTATTTTATTTATTGTATTACATGTATCTGAGTGTTTGCCTTCCAGTCTTTCCAGGTTTTACATGCATATCTAGTTCCTGAATAGGATGGAAAAGGGCATTGGATCTCCTGAGACTGGAGTTACAGTGGGTTGTGAGTTACTAGCTCAGTGCTTAGAACAGAGCTTAGAATCTCTTTAAGAACAGCTAGTACTCTGAACTACTAAATCATGTTTCAAACAGACTTAAAAACTGTTTAACTTCATAGAGGACATCCATGTGACTATGATAAGACAATATAAAATAAGGTCATAAAATAATATGTATAGGTGTTAACAGTACATGTCTATCCTGGTATTCAATGTAAGGAAGTCAAGGCTACATAGTAAGATTCTATAAAAAAAAATGACAATAATAGATTTCTCTTTTTCTTTCTGACCTATGTGTTTTACTGTATTTACACAAAAGCTATGATAAAGTCTGAATCTTGGGACATAAAATATATGAAGGATGAGGTATAACTTCAATATATTTCTTTATAACTATTTAAAAGAGACTTTCAATTTTTCTAAATAAATTTCTATGAAATGTTTCCGTTGCTTTTTAGTGTTTTTTTTTTTTTTTACTTTTGAAGAGATTGTTTTGATGACCCTTGGTTTTTTTTTCTTTTTCTTTTTTTATTGAATATTGTCTTCATTTACATTGCCAATGGTAAAACCTTTCCCGATATCCCCCTCCCCTAAGACCCCCAACCCCTCCCCTTCCTCTGTCCCTCTGACTCTACGTATATGCCCCTCCATCTAACACACTCCGACCTCCCTGCCCCTCGGTTTCCCTTTGTTGGGGCCTCTGTTGAGCCTTTACCTGACCAAGGACCATTCCTTCCACTGATGCCCAACAATGCCTTCCCCTGCTACATTTTTTGGCTGGAACCATGTGTTCCCCTTGGTTGATGGTTCAGTCTCTGGGAACCTTGGGGTGTCTGGGTGACTGAAATCCTTGTTCTTCCCATGGGACTCTAAACCCTTTCAGCTCCTCTGGAGCATCCTCCAGCTCCTCCATTGGGGACCCCATGCCCAGTCCAATAGTTGGTTGCTAGCATCTACCTCTGTATTTGTAAGGCTCTGGCAGGTATACACTTCTTGTCATCCATAGTAGTGTCGGGGTTTGTTGACTGTTTATAGGGTGAATGCCAAGGTATGGCAGTCTCTGGGTGGCCTTTACTTCAGTGTCTGTGCCACACATTGTCTCCCTTATTGTTTCTGTATTTTGTTCCCTTTCTTAGCGGAACCAAATTCTTAATTGCTGAATAGTATTCTGTCATTTAAATGTACCACATTTTTTTGTATCTATTCTTTGGTTGAGGAACATCTGGGTTGTTTCTAGCTTCTGGCAATTGTGAATACAACTACTATGAACATAGTAGAGCATATGTCCTTGTGGTATGTTGGAGCATCTTTTGGGCATATATCCAGAAAGGTATAGCTAGATCCTCAGATAGAATTATTTTCAGGTTTCTGAGAATCAGCCAGATGGATTTCTAGAGTGGTTGTACAAATTTACAATCCCACTAGCATTGGAGGGATTCTAAATTCCCTTTCTCCACATCCTTGGAAGCATGTGCTGTGACTTGAGTTATTGATCTTAGCTATTCTGATTGGTGTAAGTGGAATCTCATGGTCATTTTGATTTCCATTTCCCTGATGACTAAAGATGCTGAACATTTCTTTAAATGCTTCTATGCCATTTGACATTTGTGTCTTGAGAATTTTGTTAAGATTGGTACTCCATTTTCAGTTAGGTTATTTGGTTTGTTGGACTCTACCTTCTTGAGTTTTTCATATGTTTTGGAGTTCTTTATATATATTAATCCTCTGTCAGATGTAGGGTTAGTGAAAATCTTTTCCCAATTTATAGGCTATTTTGTCCTTTTGACAGTGTCTTTTGTCTTACAGAAGCTTTTCAGTTTCCTGAGGTACCAGAGGGCTAATATCCAATATATACAAAGAACTCAATAAGTTAGACTCCAGAGAGTCTGTGTCCCAAGAGATGTTAAACTCAGGATATCTCTGTACCTGGAGCTGCCTGTTCTGTCTGTCTTGGAGTGAAGATGGCGGCAGGGAGCGGTTCATAACATTTGATATTAAGGATACCAACCTCAATTTGTTAACTGAAACAATTTAAATTGTGACATCTGCCTTGAATTTGTACCAAACATAGGAAATACCATGTCATTTGAAATTAAAACCAAAAAAAGAAAAAAGAGCAATTAAAATACATTTTAAAGATTTAAGCAGGCCTTCTGAAGTATTATGTCTACTTGTATGCGTATCATACAATTAGTCATTTATTAATAACAATCACAGATAATGATTCTTGAGGACTCTCATGTGCTCAAAAACCATTCCTACTCTGCAAATGGTAACAAAATTGATCTTCCAAGTAGTTCTAGTATGAAAGAGCTGTTATCTTCATTCATGATTGACCAAGGCAGGAAGAGACTGAATAAACTGCCCAGTGACTTTGTCTTCAACACACTGTCTGCTAAAGACTGTAATATCTTAAGAGTAAAATCAAAAGAGTGATAACATAATGTTTACTTGATAAAGCTCTTCAGAATGTGTCATATAGCTTAACAAAAATGATCAATTACATATGTAAAATAAGAAATATAGAAAGAAAAATATTTGAGATGAAAGAAAGTATGAAGGAAAAGGAGAAAGAAAAAAATCAGACTCTCTTTCAGTCCCAGACACTGCCTGAGCTTCAGGTTATCTTGCAGACATGGTCAAGTCCAAGAACCACACCAAACACAACCAGTTGGTCCCAAAAAAATGACACAGAAAAGGCATCAAAAATTCCTGGTCACAAAGATTTGAATCTTTTGAGGGAGTTGACCCCAAGTTCCAAAGGAACTTGCTCTCTGTTAAGAAATAAGAAAGGCCTAAAGAAGAAGCAGACAAGCCATGAGAAGGCAGAGTGCACCCGCAGAGGTCATCAAAGCTCTTGTGAAACCTGAGGCAGTGAATCCCAAGATGTCAAAGGGCCCCAACTGCAAATTCAGACATCTCACTTTCATTGATCACCCCAAGCTTGGGAAGCAGATTGAGGCTACATGAGGCTTATAGCTAATCAAAACTCAAGTTTGAGGCTCTCAACAGAGGTGCCCAGCACCCTGTGAAGGCCTTATAGAAAAGCCTTCATATCTGCCATTATGAAGACAGGGGGCTGCTGTGACACACCCACACACTACTTGCAGATGTACATTGCCCTATGCTGTTCTTAAAAATAAACATGAGCCGGGCGTGGTGACACACTCCTGTAATCCTAGCACTTGGGAGGCAGAGGCAGGCGGATTTCTGAGTTCGAGGCCAGCCTGGTCTACAGAGCAAGTTCCAGGACAGCCAGGACTACACAGAGAAACCCTGTCTCGAAAAACCAAAAAAATAAAAAATAAAAATTAAAAAAATATAAATAAACATGAGGCAAGAAAGCAATATATCAGGAAGTGTGCCAGTTGTCTTACAGAGTAAGTTAGACATTTTTATTTGTACTTATTTAAATTCATTAAATATACTTTCACCCTTTGACAACAGTTACATTAGAAAGCACAACTAGACCATATATAGTACAAAATCCAAATGTTGATTAGGAATAGTTTTAAAATAGGAAACAAATAAATTATAATTAAAAATTAAAACAAAAATAAATAAATAAATGGTTATAATAAACTATACAGTGACAGCAGTAACTAAAATATTGATATCAGTATGAGGAAGGATGGACTTCAGACAGAAGTTCCAGGGACACAGAAACACTGCATGAGGCCAACAACTGTTCCAACATGAATACTTACAAATGCTAAATTATCTGTGCACTTCATGATAGAGGCCCACCATAGTGGAGAAGAGATGTATCAGAGACAAGGTAGTAATATGTTAACAAGAGCAACTGTAAATTATACTTTTCAACCTGAAAGGGTGTGTATTGTTTTACGGACCCTGAAGAAGGACAAAGTACAAAAATACTGAGACCTGTAGCAAACTGCAAAACTTGTCAGCATTCCATAAATTCTATTTAAGAAGGATTATTATACAGTCTTAACTGACTCTCATTTATCCAAAGATATTTCCAGATGGAGGCATATGAACTATATATGCAGAAGTGCACAACCACCAATCACATCTAAGAATGCCCAGTACTGGCACAGTCCCACCCTGGTGTGAGAAAAGTAGTTTTCTATCTACAACATTTTATAGCAGGTTTGGAGCATGATGAAGGATATGTATGCTAAGAAAAATGTGTGTGTGTTTGTGTGTGTGTGTGTGTGTGTGTGTGTGTCTTCATCCAACCATGTATTTTAAAAGGAAATGTTTTCATCTTCAAATTAGTTCATAGACCTTGTAATAATGATGTGAATGAGCTTGATACCAAGGCTTTGTAATGTTATTCAAATATATTTTGTGTTCAGATATAATAGATAATTTTAATATCTCTGTCATTCATCATTCAAAATAAATGTGCATCATTGAAATGAGAAATTAGAGTATCTAATATGATAAATATGAATTTGGATTGTAGAAAATACAATTTGCTGAACTCCATGGGAAAAACTCAGTCATTCATTTGCCAAAAATACTTCTACAATTATTAATATAATTTGTTGGTATTTAAAATCACTAAAGAAATCTTCACTTTTTTTCCATTTTTCTTGGTTATTCAATTTATTTTTCTAATGTAATGATTCCTCTCCACACACAACCCCCTCAATGAGGGTGTTCCCCCACTCACTCACGTACCCACTCCCACTTCCCTGCCCCAGAATTCCCCTACTGGGACACCAAGTCTTCACAAGACCAAAGGCCTCACCTCACATTGATGCCAGATAAGGCCATCCTCTGCTACATATGCACCTGGAACCATGTGTTTCTCCATGTGTACTCTTTGGTTGGTGGTTTAGTCCCTGGGAGCTCTGGTGAGGAGGATCTGGTTGTTGATACTATTGCTTTTCCTATGGATTTACAAACCCCTTCAGCTCCTTCAGTCCTTCTCCTAACTCCTCCATTGGGGTCCCAGTGCTCAGCCGGATGGTTGGTTGCGAGCATCCACATCTTTATTGGTCAGGCTCTGCCAGATCCTCTCAGGGGACAGCTATACCAGGCTCCTGTCAGCAAGCACTTCTTGGCATCAACAATAGTGTCTGGGTTTGTTGTCTACATATAGGATGAATCCCAAGGAGGGGCGGACTCTGGGTGGCCTTTCCTTCAGTCTCTGCTTCACTATTTATCCCTGAATTTCATTTAAACAGGAGCAATTCTGGGTTAAAATTTTTCAGATGCATGGGTGGCCTCATCCCTCAACTGGGGGCCACGCCTATATATTGGAGATGGTCTCCTACAGGTTCTATTTCCACTTTGCTGGCTTTGTCTGCTAATGTCATCCACATTGGGTCCTGGGAGCCTCTTGCTTTACTGGCACCTGGGACTTTTTGGTGCCTACTCCCAGTTCTCCATCCACCATTGCTACACACCTCTGTACATCCTGTACAATCCTGACCCTCTGTATATCTCCCCGGTCTCCTCCCATACCTGATCCTGCCCCCTATTTCCCCTCCCTCTCCTCTCTCCTTCCCAAGTCTTTCCCACCCTCTGCCTCCCATGGTTATGTTCCAAGCAGGACTGAAGCATCCACACTTTAGTCTTCCTGCTTCTTAAGCTTCATGTGGTCTGAGAGTTATAGTGTGAGTATTTCAAGATTTTTCCAAATATCCACTTATCAGTGAATAAATACCATGTGTGTTCTTTTGTGACTGGGTTACATCACTCAGGATGATATTTTCTAGTTCCAACCATTTGCCTGTGAGTTTCATGAAGTCCTTGTTTTTAATAGCTGAGTGTAAATGTACCAAATTATCTGTATCCATTCCTCTCTTGAGGGACATCTGGGTTGTTTTCAGCTTCTGGCTATTATAAATAAGGCCGCTATAAACATAGTGGAGTATGTGTCCTTGTTATAGGTTGGAGCATCTTTTGGGTATATGTCCAGGGGTGATATAGCTGGGTCCTCAGGTAGTACTATGTCCAATTTTCTGAGGAATTGCCAAACTGATTTCCAGAGTGGTTGTACCAGCCTGCAATCCCACAAGCAATGGAGAACTGTTCCTCTTTCTCCACATCTTTGCCAGCATCTACTGTCATCTGAGTTTTTGATCTTAGCCATTCTGACTGGTATGAGGTGCAATCTCAGGGTTGTTTTGATTTGCATTTTCCTGATGACTAAGGATGTTGAACATTTCTTTAGGTGCTTTTTCAGCCATTTGTTTTTGCTTGAAGAAAAAGATTACAAGGATCCAGAATTAATAACTATTTTTGTTAAGGATATAATCTCTGGATTTAATTCCAGAGATTAAAGTTATAATAGGAGTTAATGGAATACTCGCATGTCACTATTTAACTACCTAGATAGACATGGATAATTCATTGAACTCAATATGTCTTTTTTTTTTTTTTTTGTCATTTCTAGTATTTGGGGGAAAAGTTTCTTACTGTATCTTTGTTTTATGTTTTAAGATATAAACCATGTCTCTTTATTCTCCCAACTTCCTGCTATGGCAACTTTTTTTTCCAGTTTAGTCATTCATTTAAAAAATTGTATAATGCATTTTGATTATAGTTACCTTCTCTTTCAACTTAAACCCACCAGTTTTCTTTCTATCCAACTTTGCCACGTCTTTTTAGTTTGTTGGTTTTTATAAACCTATCAAGTACAGTTTGGCTGCCCATATATTCCTGGATGTATGATCTTCAATGGAAGCATAGTTGACCCACCAGCGGCCATATGCTTCCAGAAAACACATTCTCCCTCTCCCAGCTCATACCAGTTCCCAATTATTACTTAACTTTGGATATAAATCAATGCCTTCTTCCATCTACATGGTGGAATTTTGTCAGGCTTAGCTTGTGCAGGTCTTGGACATGCTGGCTGAGTCCTGAGTTCATCTGTGCAGCTGCACTCCTTCCTGTATCTAAGAATCAGTTTTGTAGTCATCTACCACCTCTGGCCCTTGATTCTAGATTGTTGGGAGGATGTCATATGGTATTGATGTCCTGTAGACATCTATTTTTCACAGCCTACTTTATTAAGGGCTTAACCTCTCTAGCCCACCACCCACAGGAGTTAGTAGAAAAGAGAGGTTATATTTCAGACATCAATGAAACGAGAGGCCATTAGTCCTATGAAGGCTCTCAATACCCCAGTTTAGGGAAAGTGGGTGAGGGTGGTAAGGAGGGGAAGGGGGATGGAGGAGGGGCTTTTCAGGGGGGGTAATGAGGAAAGCAGATACCATTTAAAATATAAATAAAGCAAATAGAGAGAAAAAAAGGAAGAAAGGAAGGAAAGAAGGAAGGAAGGAAGGAAGGAAGGAAGGAAGGAAGGAAGGAAGGAAGGAAGCCTATGAGTATACAGGGTACATGGACCTGGTTTAGAAATAGTTATTTGGGGAGATACCAATCTTAATTGTTCTCAGTCTACTCCACTAGCAAAACCACACTTGATTAGAAGCTGTAGTCCAGTCCACTCAGCAGACACCATGCACGATTAGCAAGGAGAGTTCATTCTAGAAGAAATCGTGAGGCTTGCCAATCAGCCAGAGTCCAAGGAAGTAGCAAAAAAAGTGGCAAAAATCTCACAAGGAGTTCTTTGGTGAGAAGTTCTCTTCCAGAAAGAGATAGTATTCAATAGCTGATAGACAATTTTGTTTTGTGTTTTTAGATTTGTCCTCCATATTTAAGAAAATAAACCTATTTGTCTAACCTACAGACACACACTGTAGGCCTCAAGAGCCAAGGTTTGATCCTTTATTTGGATAATACATATTTTAAAAGATATTTTTTCTTTTTCTTTCTTTCTTTTTTTTTTAATTTAAAAGGAGGATTCCTGATGCTTGCTGTCACAAGTTAGGGGAAACTATTCAAGGATACCTGAGGGATGTACTTGGAACACTGTGACATTCCTATGAAAATAATCCAATGGCATTATATTTCTCTTTTAGATTATTAATCAGATACTGGCATCTGATTGTTACCTCCAAACATAGAATCTGTATTTTACTCAAAAAAAGAAGTTCTTTGGTGAGTTTCTCTCTATGAAATAACCACAAGCAATACTCAAAAATACAATGAAAGACAAGTCAACACATGTGTCATACATACAGACTAGCAAGATGGAGCAGAGCAAACCAATATTCTAGTTCCCACCTTGTGGCCATATTTATATTCTTTCGAAACATCATGTGTTCTTTCACATGTTTGCTATAACAAAACATCCTTTGACCTCTGTCTACTTCAGCAAAACATTCTATGCCCATTTCTAAGCATAATAATAGTAGGAAGGGCCTGTAGTTGATATCACGGTGGTGGATGGTGTGTTGTTTTTGATGATGATTAATTGATGATGGTGGTGGTGGTAGTAGTGATGATGATGATTATGATGATGATGATGATGATGATGATGATGATGATGATGCTATTTTAAGAAATTCCATGGAAACTTTGTCAGGTTAAGTGCATCATCAGCCTGAGACTGTTTTCTCCTTAACTAGTTTTTTCAATGAGCCTCAAGCTGTAATCTGTTTAGAGTTTATTTGGCTTTTCATAATTATGGACAAGTAAACCAAAGAAGCCCCTTCCTCCCCAAGTTGTAATTTTTCATAACATTTATCACATAAACAGAAAACACCTGAGAAATCCTGGGTCAGGTGGTAGGACAGAAAATTAGCACTGACTCCCTTACCAGCCACACTACCAGCACAGCTGAGTCCATGAATTTCATTAAAGCCACTGGGAATGTTCTGTCCACTGCCCTGGCGCACATCTGCCCTTGAAGCTGTTTAAAGTTTTGTATTTTGTGTCTGTTTTAAAAATCTTTTATGAATATAGATAAATATAAGGATATGAAGTGAGTGAATCCACCAAAAGAAGCATCTCGTATGAAGCAGATCAAAGAAAAGGAGGTTATGACACATTATTTATAGAACTGGATGGCAAAGTTTAAGATAGCACTCTCCACAGTTCTACAATCTTACAGTTTTTAATCTTTCAGTACATTATATGCCTGTAGGAATAGTGAGCTGTGATTTATACCTGAGCTAAATAGTAAGAGGTACAGGATAAGAAAATTAATTAATACATTACATTAATTACCATCAGAGCATAGGGGAAGGAACAATTCAAGAGATGACTCATCAAAACCATTATCACTTAACAAGAAGAATAATATGGTTAGTTCATAAATGCACAGAATGCATAGAACTAATCTAGAAGAAAACATCCAAAAACCATTGTTCTTCTTTAACAAAAGTAGGTTAAAGACTACTCTAAACAATGATGTTCATTAAAGATATTTTTCAGCAAAAAATCATACCACACAGTAGAAGGAAAAAAAGAAATGTAAACAATATATTTAAATGTAAATTTACATCAATCGCTATTGTGACAGGCAACATTGAAAGCAACACTTATTTTTTTCTATTATATTAAAGTATCCATTGCACAATCGTGATCATTGCTTTATTTTTAAGTAGATTTTTTTTTTGTCTTTTGTCTAATTCCTTGAAACTCTGGGCCATGCTATAGCTCTCTGCTCTTTGGGTCTATCAGGGTAATGCAAGTCAATTAAATTTCAGCAGCACATGTAATTACTGTTGGGAGTCCCTCTGCAAGGTTTTCAATTTCTCTTTAGGGATTTAGAAGTGAACAATGAATACTTTTGGTTTAATTAAAATTCAAGTATCAAATCCCAGAAGGCTCATTTTACAGAGACCTGCCAATCAGTCCATTGACAGGCTCATAAAACTCTTGCTCACTCTGTGATGGTCTTTTCCCCAATGTTATAACCCTTAATGAAAATTTTTTGTTTTCTGCTCTTTCATCGCAGATATCTTGTAATTTGGCAGTATTATAATAAAAGAAATGACATTTTATCCCAAACTAATGAACTATCTAGCACCAATTTACACCAGGTTTCTTGAATAAGATAACAATGTGGAAATTTTCTTTCTTCTTTTATGATTCATTGTAAATTTACATATGTATACATATGGTTACAGCAAAACCTGAAGTCTAAGAAACCTAAGATAAACTTAGTATATCAGAGGATATTTTATTATTTAATTATTCCTTGGGTGTATATTTGTTAGCTCCCGTATCATATAAACATTCTTGAAATCCAAGAGAAAAACAGGGCAATTTTTAACAATCCTAATAATGTAGTTAAGAATGCACATAGCAAAATCTTGAAAAAGAAGCCACTGTAAAGTGAAATATCTTGAAACCTCCAGGAAACATCAAAGAACGTGCATATGATTCTGAGCAGGAAAACTGGGAGGAACAGAACCCTGTCACAGAACACTGCACTGTTGTAAAAATAAGGTTTGGACACAACTTGTGAAAATGGTGGGTTGGTGAGTCTTATTCAGATATGAAGAATTCTGTTCAAAGTTCAAAGCCTAGAGGAAGAGCAATATACTAGCGATACCTGCTGTGTGGGCAGAATACTAATTGTAAGTTAGTGATGACATTTAAAAGACTGTCACTAAATCACACACCCATAAACCCAGCACTTGGGAGCCCAAGAGAGGATTGACAGTCTGAGAACTGTATTAAAAGAAAGAAAGGAAAGAAGGGAGAGAGGTAAGGAAAGAGGAAAGCTTAGCATTAGTTTTCTATTTCTATGGGTTATTTTATTTATTTACCATTTCATATGTTACCCCCTTCCTAGTTTCCCCTCCACAAGTCCCCTATCCTTTCCTTCCTCCCCCGCCTCTATAAGGGTACTCCCGGATCCAACAACCCACTCCTGTCTCAGTGGCCTAGTGTTCCCCTATCCTGGATCATCAAGCCACCACAGGACCAAGGGGCTTCCCTCCCAGTAATGCGAGATAAGGCAATTCTCTGCTACATATCCAGCTAGAGCCATGAGTACCCCCCGTGTACTCTTTGAATGGTGGTTTAGTCCCTGGGAACTTTGAGAGGTCACGGTGGTTGATATTGTTGATTTGCCTATGGGGTTGCAAACCATGTCAGCTCCTATAGTCCTTGCTCTAACTTCCCCATTGAGGTCCCCACACTCAGTCCAATGTTTGGCTATGTACATCCACATCTGTATTGGTCAGGTTCTGGCAAAGCCTCTCAGGAAACAGCTACACCAGTCCAGGCTCCTAACAGTAAGTACTTCTTAGCATCAGCAATAGTGTCTGGGTTTGTTGTCAGCAGATGGGATAGATTCCTAGGTGGGGCAGTCTCTGGATGGCCTTGCCTTCATTTTGTGTTCTATTCTTTGTCCCTGCATTTCCTTTTGACAGAAAGAATTCTGAATTAATATTTTTAAGGTGGCTGGGTGGCCTCATCCTTCAACTGGGGGCCATGCCTATCCACTGGACATGGTCTCTACAGGTTCTAACTCCCCTTTGTTGGGTTTTTAGGCTAAAGACATCCCTGTTGGGTCCTGGGAACCTCTTGGATCCCTGGCATATGGGACTTTCTAGTGGCTACTCCAATTTCCCCTTCCCCACTGCTTTCCTCCCCCTCCTCTCTCCCTCCAAGATCCGTTTCTCCCCTCTACTTCCCAGAGATTATTCTTTTCCCCCTACTCAGTGGTATACATGATATATACTCACTGATAAGTGTATATTAGTCAAAAAGAAGCTCAGAATACACACAATACAACTCACAGACCATATGAAACACAAAAAGATCACACCAATGTGTGGATGCTACAGTCCTACTCAGCAGGGGAAAGTTTGGCATTTTAAGGGAAGATGTGGCAATGCATGGATTTCTAAAGGAAAGGAAAGGAAATCTTTGTGTCCTCTAAAGTCATAGCAAATATACTAGATTACTAGTCATTACTGGGACAATGGACAAAACACAGAACATAAATACTAGCCATATTGGTATATGCATGTAATGTTCAGACTTTAGATGTAGCTTCATGATTTTTATCCATCTCTGATCCAAAGCCTGATTGTAATGACTGTGTCCTCAATAAACAGCATTGCTCACTTAAGTACTGATTGGCAGAGCACAAAGAAATAAACAGTTGAAAAGTCATGAAACTTTTAATAATTCATTTTATCAAAGAAAAAATTTAGCCATTCAACCCATATATCTTATTTTTGGTGCTGTGATCCAATTAGGAGGCAAATAACATGCTAAGAGAGGAAATAAAGAAAAGGCGCCAAAATAGTACCCCCAACCTATCACAATTTTCCTCTGTGGCCATTCTAATTGCTGTACTTGAAGGGCTAGAATGGCCTTTCATGTGCATATAAATTAATCAGAAGTGTAATATATTATCTTTCAAACTTGAGAAACAGTCCCAAAACATCAAAACATCAACATCAATATCCTATTTAGGATTAGAACAATAATTAACAAAATGAGTGTTAAGATTTGAAATAATTATGAATAACCATGTGTGTTTTTTAATATAATATTTTTAAGTATTATAAAGAATAACATGTGAACAAAAGCAGAAAATGCACTGTAGCTTCTGATCTATCCTTGGCCTGTGGCTTAAAGGAAGCAACAAAGAATATTATACTGACAGCTATGACGTCATAGATATAGATCACTTTGAATATTTCTGTTGTTTAAGGTTTATGATAGCATGGTTCTGTTGACAGTTACAGTAGTAATGACATTTTGTGGACTAAGTGCCATTTGCATGGAAATCAGATTAATTTCTTTTGCTACCCCCATTTTACTAATGAGAGTTCTGAGGCACCACATCGTTAAATATCTTTCCCAATTTCTCAGCAGTTCCGGAGACAAGATTATGGGCAAGATTTAACTAACCTAAAACTATTGTCTCAAAACCTAAGTATTCTATATTGTAAGAGTCTCATTTTCTACCAACTGAGTTTTCTAAATACATAATTTTTGTGTGTGTCTTGATGAGAGTGCTCATATGTGTGCATGTTCACATGTACCTGTATGCACATGAGCTCAAACCTCAATATTGGGTGTCATTCTTCAGGAGTTGTCATTGTTTTATTGAGACATAGTCCCTCTTTGATGTGAAAACTCTGTGAAGAGGCTAAATTGATCAATGAGTGATCTGAAAGTCTCTGACTCCCCAGATGTAGGATTGCAAGAATGGACCACTATGCTCAGACTCTTTTATGTATTTTGGGGAGTGAAAACACATAAGTCAGGTTCGTGACTGTGTAATATACACCTCATCCACTGAACTACTTTCAGCATCATTAGCTGCTGTATTATAATCTATGAAGAAGAGCTTATACTAAAGAAATTTTAATAGGTAAATATATTTCATTGGCATTTATCAGCCAGGTTGCTATACTATCAAAGAGTCCTAAATATTATTCTATTTCTGCCCCAGAAAATCAATTTGAAAAGAGGCATGAGAGAGATCTGATGATTCAAACAATTGTTAAATTTAGGGAGCTCCCTTTGTGCAGCCACTGGTAGTCAGAAGGAATATTTTGGAATGTGAAGTGAATCAAAATCAGAACCTTTAAAAAAATTTAACATGGTGTTGGCATCCATAACAAGTATTTGCCTTATGTTTTACCAACTTTGGTGTCAGAAATAATCACACTCTTTTTTGTTTCTATTGACATTTTGATACCAGACAAACTTTACATCTTAAAGCAAGTCCCATCATTTTATAAGAAACAGAAAACCTTTAATGCTATTTCTTCATTGTTTTAGTCAGGGTTTCTATTCTTGCGCAAACACCATGACCATGAAACAAGTTGGGGAGGAAAAGGTTTATTCATCTTACCCTTCCAAATTGTTTTCATCAACAAAGCAGGTCAGGACTGGAACTCAAGCAGGTCAGGAAGCAGGAGCTGATTCAGAGGCTTTGGAGGGGTGTTACTTACAAGCTTGCTTCCCCTGGCTTGCTCAGCCTGCTCTCTTATAGTCTTAGATCCCAAGAAGGGATGGCACCACCCACAAAGGGCCCTCCCCCCTTCCCCCTTCATCACTAATTGAGAAAATGCCTCACAGCTGGATCTCATGGAGGCACTTCCCCAACTGAATCTCTTTTCTCTGTGATAACTCCAGACTATGTCAAGATGACACAAAAAAGCAGTCAGTACATACACATTAACCCAGTTAAGTTAGAGTTAATGAAACTAAATGTTTGAAATAATAAGTAGAGAATTTTTTCACAATTATTAGGTGAAACAATCTCATCCTAATTATTTGAAAATGCCTCTATTTGATTGTAGATAATTAGTTTAGATTTTTAGAATCACACATCACAAGTTAAAAGTTGATTTTTCTTACAGAAATATGGCTTCTTTGTGCATACAATTATTGGAATAAATAATCATTTGAAAAGACCCTTCTGATCTCAATGGATTACTTATTATATTATTAATCTAATGATGGTTATGCAATGAATTATTGAATTTCTATGTTTCTTTACCTAACACACACACATACACACACAAACACACACACACAAACACACACACACACACACAAACACAAATGTGTATTAACTCTTTGCTCTCAAATAAAGCTTTTGTATCATACACTAACAGTAATAATAATTGCATTTGTTTTCCTTTTCTCTCATCTTAATACTGCTTGTTTACCATCTTGGCATTATATGTACATGCAATTATAGAAATCGTATAGGCCTATATATTTAACAATTCACTTTAACAATCACATTCCTGAGATTAAAATATTTATGAAATAATGATAACTGCAGATGAAGATCTCAAAGCACAAAAAATCCAGAAACCATTTCCTCAAAAATCATCACTCTGGGAATTCAAGCGAACTTGTATGCTGTTTTTTAGTGTTCTTCCCCCTGTCTAGGCTGAGGACATACACATTATATTTGTATAATTGCATTATAAATCATTCTGTGATGTTGGATACATTAGTCAGAGAGGAAAAAAAGAACAGAAAGAAATCAGAATGAAAATTAGGAAACTACATGGAAACAAGCTTTTGTTTGTATTGATATTTCTATGTCTAAATGAGAAATAGTCTTTAGAAATGTCTTACTACACTCCCCTAAGCTCCATATCCTGTTTCACAACTCCAGTTGAAGATCCCTGGTCTACCAGAGGTCCAGTTTTTACTAAGACCTCCAGGTAAGACACTGCCCACCACCCACTAACACTTCTTAGAATCCATTATGATCCCTTCTCCTCAGCTTCATATCTGAGCCACAACTCCAGCAGAAGACACCATGGGCTTTAGCATTTCCTCAAGAATCATCACTCTGGGATTTGAGGCAAAGCCTGTATAATACACCTCAGAGGACAACTACTGCCTGGAATCCCAGAGGCCAGGGCATTGTCCATAATCCCAGCGGTCATTCCAATTCCAAGAAATCCAGAAACCCAGAAACCCAGAGGCAATACTATCATCCAAATCTCCAATTAAGACACTGTACTGGACCTAAAAAGTCAATGGTCAACAAAACCACAGGCCACTCAGGTGAGAACACCAGAAGAGAATCAGAAGCCAAGGAAAACATAAAAAAAAATCCATTAAACAATATGAACTGAGAAATTGTCATTAAACCCATAATCACCCTAAACTCTATATTCCTAGATAATGGCATTAAAATCCTCTAGGAATCATAAACAAGTAGTACAATAAGGAGCCACCAGAGTCCAGCCTACTACATTAAGCCCTAGATATTCCAACACAGCTGAAGAGCAAGACAATGACCTTAAAAATCAATCCTATGAAGATGGCAGGGCCTCTAAATAAAAAAAAAAATTGAATAAATTCCTTAAAGAAATCCAGGAAAACAAAAACAAACAAGTGAAGGAATTGAATAAAACTGTCGAAGACCAGAAAATGGAAATTAAAGCAATAAAGAAAGCCCCCCCCCTTTAAGGAATCTTGAGGTTAGAAAAATCCAAAAATGGAAATAGGAGTTACATGTAGAATTGCAAGTATCACCAACAGAATACAAGAAATTTAAGGGAGAATCTCAGGCATAGAATGTAAAATAGAAGAAACTGACACTTCTATGAGTTCCTGACAAATCTGGGACACTATGAAAAGATCTGTGTCCTAAGAATAATTGGAATAGAAGGATGAGAAAATTCCCAGCTCCAAGGTCAAGAAAATATTCTCAACAAAATCATAGAAAACTTCCCTAACCTAAAAAAAGTATATTCCTATAAAGGTACAAGAAGTTTATAGAATACCAAAAAAATTGGTCCAGAAGAGAAAACGCACTCCCTCCCCAACACATAATACTCAAAGCACTAAATGTACGGAAAAAAAATTAAAAACAGCAAGGAAAAAAGGGGCAAGAAGCATATAAGGGCAGACCTATTAGAATTACACCCAACTTCTTCATGGATACTCTAAAAGCCTCAGAGGCCTGGATAGATCCCATACAACTAAGAAACCACAGATGCCAGCTCATACTACTATACCCAGCAAAACTTTCAACTACCATTGATGGAAAAAAGATATTCCACCACAAAGTCAAATTTAAACAATATCTATGCACAAATCCAGCCCTACAGAAGGTAATAGGAAAACTTCAACCTAAGAAGGTTCCATGCACTCATGAAAACACAGAAAATAAATAATTTCAGAGTCTTCACTGACAATGCTCTTGCATTGGTTCACCTTGATTTTTTTTCCTGATCTTTGCTTGTTGTGACTTCAGAGAGAGAAACGTACTAAAGAACTTCTGGATATGTTTCAGCTGCTTTCTGTCACTTCAACAGATTCATGCCAACTGGCAGTGCCTTCTAGTTTCTTCTGGATCAAGTTGCTGCTGATGATTCATGTTTGGTATATTGCTACTGGACAGGATGGCAGACAGAAAGATTGGGATTGCCCCCAAAGTGCTACTTCTAAACAGGTTCATGTACCCCTTGATCAATTAGCCATCTTCCTCCCCTACCTTTGTTTGGTGGGATATAAAAAGGTTGAAGCATTTAAGAACCCTGTTAAAGAAAGTTTAGAAAAATACTAGCCTACATTCCTATATACCAAAGATAAACAGACTGAAAAACAAATCAGGGAAACAACACCCTTCATAAAAGTCACAATATCATCCTAAGTGAGGTATCCCAATCACAAAAGAATACACATGAAATGCAATCACTGATAAATGGATATTGATTAGCCCAGAAGCTCTGAATACTCAAGACACAATTAGAATATCAAATGATTCCCAAGAAGAAGGAAGGAGAGGGCCCTGGTCCTGAAAAGGCATGATCCAGTATTGTAGAGGAGTACCAGGACAGAGAAATGGGAGGGAGGGTGATTGGGGAATGGACGGAGACTCTGAAACTTCTTATGTGTGAATAAATGTTTACGTCAAAAGCTTTGGATTGTTCCCCAACAAGCTTATAACTTAATTCCCAGTTTATTGTATTCTAAGTCCTAACATGTACTTAGTTATCTTTCCCCAGGTTCATGCAATTGTGTCCATAAGTCTTCAACAATAGAGGCCCACCCTCAAACCCCAAGAAGCAAACAACAAACAATAACAAACTTTATATTGTTTTGGGAGTCACTGCATTACTCTGACCAACAATTTGCAGAGTTTTCCCATGCATGATATTGGGGTTTTTATTAGTCTAAGGTTCCTATGCAGAAAATTCACAGCTCAATATGTATACACATATACTTAGTGTGTTGTATAAAACTTTAGTTAACTAAAATGGCTCTTGGAAGTGTTCTCAAACAACCCTGGTGTTACAGTCCCCCTTTCTCTTTCTTTGATGACCCCACCCAATTGGAAACCATGTCAGTTTCTCACTTCTTATCAGCTATATCCTGATATTCCTCTCCTAAGAATCCATCCCCAACCTATAACCCCTTAATACATTTATGGTTCTGTTATTATGCCATGCTTTAAAGTCACATGTGAAGATTTGGAGATAACAACTTCAACAGAGACCAAAGGATCATGGGTGTTTAGTGACAGTGGACATATTTATATGACAGCTCTTGCAACATTGTCTACAAAGTTATATCTATTTCTAATAAGACAAGATATGAAAAAATGAGCAAAAAGAACTAAAGGGTAAAGGAAAGAAGCAAGAAGGAAGGAATGAGAGAGAAGAAAGAAAGAGAGAGAGACAGAGAGAAAGAAGACACATTTGTAAATTTCTCTATAAGTGTTTCTTGAAACAGTTTTCTCATGAGTTTGTTTATAACTGGTTTTTAAAAGTTTCAGCAAGAGTAACATTTTATGAACTAAAGAGTTGCTGAGCAGCACTTTTCCCTTTTATTGGAGCATTTCTGTGCAGACTGAGTAAATTAGAATTTACTTCACAATAATGGATAAAATAGATACTCTTTGATCCAGCGGGAATAGAAGATATACAGCATTATCCCCACACGCTCTTTGGAAATCATATTATTCACTTTAGTATTCAAACAAAGAGTAATTTGTAAAGGTTGCATTCTCTGCAGAGTCATTTTGTCAAATTGCTGAAGCTGACTGATTTCTTCAGGGACGCCTTCAGCTGCCATGCCATTCAGGACACATCCAGAGGGCATCTCATTTGACAGTGGTTTGGGGAAACATATTTGTCTGAGTATCAATTTTCTGTCACCTTACAGCCTATCTCTATAAATTATTGAAGCAATTGTACCAATGGGGTGATTTTTGAGATGTGTTATTTCTTGGATTTTATTTGACTGTGATATATTAAAGTCATGATCTGCTAAAAAAAATTAGTACAATTAATTTGTTTGCCACCCTGTGAGCAATGTTCTTATAAATCTTCAGCAGTCTGATGAGGTTTACCTCTAAACATATGACTTAAAGTCCCACATATTTTGGAGTGGCTTCATACTTCCTTTCAAAGGGATATGTGAGTACTTATTTTTTGGCATTTTGATTTTCAAGAGGAAAAAATAAGCCACCAAGATGTTAAGTCACTCATCACAATCACCCTGATATATCTAAGGACAAAGACCAAACCCTAGTGGGAACTGCTAAGTCCTGATCTGACACTAGTTTTAGTTACATCATGGAAAAATCTATTTTTCCCTGTATCATTTAAAAGGCTTTAATTGTTAAGTATGACTGCAGAGACCGATGGATGTCATGCACTTTTGCTCAGCCCCCATCTCTCAGGATGAGTAATTGTCACAGCCTGACTGCACCTCAATACCCTCATCTGTAATACTTAGTTTTGACACAAACCTAACTCAGGTGACTCAATATGAGTCCTAAACATAAGCACCTGGAATAGCATCCAATACATAATAGGCTATGTAATGATCATTACTATAATGTATTTCAATCATCAGCATAAGCCTCCAGGATTCACTGCTTAATGTCATAAAAATCCATTAATTTATTCACAAACCATCAGCTTAGTGGGAGTTTAGGAGTTCACACCTGTATCCATCTCTCATATTGTTGGTGAAGGGTCTCGGATGTACACCTTGACTTTGATTCCACTATAAAGACAGTAAATTGAGATAAAAACACAGTGCTAGCAAGCTCATATCAATATGAGAATGTTAACGTTTATTGAAGTTTCGACACCACTAGACTGTCTTCTGATATTTTCCTTCCACTCCATCAGATTCTAAAGCTTTATATGTTCTTATAAGCTAAGAAGTTGATTAAAGGTAATACTCTATTGATATTGTTTCATGATATCACCTATGCTGAACTTTTCAGGGTCATAGCTGCTTTGGAATTACCAACTTTCCCCAAAATCCTATAGGTAACCAGTAAAATCACTGTTTTGGTCTATCCATGTTCTATTTGTGATAAATAAGATGCTTCTTCACATCTATCAAGAAAAACATAAGCAACCAGTACATCTGTATATACAACAGGTATATTTATAAACAAATACATTTACATATTTACAAATGAAAATAAATAGAAAAATAAAAACAAAGAAAGTGAGAAAGATTTAAAGTTCTAGATTTCCATGACACTATATTTCATTCTGTTAATGGGAAATCATCTTGAACTTTTAGTAATAACTGATAAGGATAAAAGAATCACTTTTCCATTAATAATTACTTTACCTGTATGAAGGATATGTATAAATCCATGGGTTATTCCAATCTTTTTCACTGATACACTGGTTAAGGGCCCCTTACTACCATTTATATTTATCTGTTTTATTTGTTTTTATATACAAAATGAAGGCAAATTCAAAAGGGATTCATCACAATGGTAGATTTGTGTCTAACAAATATAAGGTCCTCAGTTTGAATTTAAATACAAATAAAAGGGATAAAGATAACATGAAAAGGCACATATTGAAGAAACATTAGCTGAATAGAATGAAAATTTTCAGTCAGCACTGTGCTGATGTAAAGGAAAAGATTAAAGGATCCTGCTAAAGACAGAAAAGTTCAGGAACAGTCAAATATATACAGCATGTATAATAAGAATTTAAAAGCTCCTGTTATAATAAACACATTCCTTGGCATTTTGATTTCTGCTACAGAAATTTATGTTTAGGATACTATACTTACTTTTAACATATCTGACATAAGGACAGATGCCAAATGGCTTGACATATAAGCTACAGCTGCTTTCAGACTTGTCTGGGCAGTGACGACTATCATGGGAGCAGAAATTTAGCAAAATTAGCTCATTTGCGTCTAGGCTATGAAACTGCCATAAAGGTCAGTAGTTAAGGTGAAGATTTTTCCACTTCACCGGTCATACTAGCAATACAGTTAATTCAATTTTGTAAAAATGGCATGAGGGCATTTTCCTGCTTAGCATGTAGTTACTGTGTGATGTTTCCTTAAATACTGCACTTTCTGGTATTTTGATTAAATGGCGTAGATATTGCTGCTTTAATTTCTAAAAAAAATTCAATTTGCAGAGATATAATTTGAACATTGTCCTGTTTATGTAAATAGCTTACTAGTCATTAAAATTAAAATATAAATAAATAAGTCTATTAAGAAAAGCTGACATCAGTAATGAACAACTGAACTGTCATTGTTTGCATATTGTCGCTCTTCTGATCTAACCTGTTAATATGTTTGGACTTTGGAGGAGAAAGGACACAATGTTCTCCTTTTCCCTCACTCCAAAGGAATTGAAAACTTGCAAGGCACTGTCATCAGCGAATGGAGAGGAGGAAGCTTGTCCATCCTTTCTCATTAGTGTGGAGGAGCAATTTATTATTATTTCAACATTGTTACTATCATTGCTTTCATTCTGCCATTTTCTTCTTATCATTAACTACTTTGTCTAATGCCATCAGCACTTACAATTTTCTTTTTTTCTTTGTGGCTTCCTTTGTGTATTTTTTTCTCTTTCCGCTGTTTATGACATAGATTTTAACACTTTCATTTGTGCTTCTGGTTTGTCTTGTAACTGTCTCCTCTCTTTCCTATCCTTGTTCCAGCTTGCTTGAAGTTTCCTATTGCCTGTTACTCGATTGAAATGCTGTACTTGTTTTCAATGTTATTTTTGTTGCTGTTTTCTGTCCTGAATGGATTGATCCTGACACAGAGATAAAGCACCTGCTAAGAAATCAGTCATACCTTTAAAAAAGAAATCTCTAAACAGGATCTCTATAGCAACAAGTAAGCAGATCACAGTGCAGAAAAAATAAGAGAAAGACAATGTGACTCTTCCAATGCTCAAACAAGCTAACATGATTGAAAGCTTGGAAATTTTCAAATACCAAGCTGAATATAATATCAATAAAATGATTCAAACAACAACAACAACAAAAACTGAATGAGATGTGAGAAACCAATTTGCAACTTGCATGAAAAAATCCGGTGACATTAGTGAGAATTTTCACAAGAAAACATGAGACCCTGAAAAGGAAAATATAAATATTAAAATTTTTTCAAAAACTCAATAAATACAAAACAGTGAGGAGCAGGCTGAACATGGTGACACATGCCTTTAATCTTAGCATTCAAAAGACAGATGCAGGATGACTATGGGTTCAAGGTGAGCCTGAACTACATAGCTAATCCCAGAACAGCCAAGGCTACACAAAGAAACCCTGTCTCAAAAAAGAAATGCAATGAGAACCATAACCAATATTTCAATCAAAAAAAATATTATCTACTACCTAATACAAGACCTGGAAATATTTGTTTGGTTATTTTTGTCTGTTTTTTTTTCAAGAAGGGCTAAGGAATAATTAAATTTGGGTGCCTTAAAGTGAATGAAGAGCAGAATTAATCAAAGGACCAAACCTAAGTCGGAAAGGAGGCCCGAGACACAGACTAACAATAAAGAAAACTTACTTCATTAAATTGTATCAGGAAAATTATAAAAACCTAAAGAAAGAGTTGAGCATACAAGTCCTTAAGATATGTGGAGCTACAAATAGACAGAACCCCAAGATAACAGTGTTGCAACAGTGCAAGGAGAAACACTGCAAACTTCAGTAGGAAAAGTCTTGCATCTGCTTGCAATAGCAGGTTCAGTGGGAATGTCATCAGAATGCTCAGGGGGAAAGTAGACCTTAAAGCTTGAAATCATGGAATGATACCATTTCAATTACAGACAGTAGACAAGCTCTAACCAAGATTAAAATACCCAACAAAGTTATCCTTTGCTATAAATAAGAATAGTAAAAACAGGAGCCAATAAGCACGGAGCAAAGACTGTCTTGCCACCAGAAAGCAAGGATAGCAGAAGACACTTGAAGGAATTAGACACAATGATTGCACAAAAATACTGTCACAGCCGTGAGATGCCAAGACAACAAGAAGACAATGAGTGAACACACATGGGAGAATTAGGGAAGAGGGATGCAGACTCTAACACACCAGCAATTTTCTGGAGTGAAAGGGAAAAGGATAAAGCAGTATAAGGAATCAGATGAGAAAACATATTTTTTTTAAAATGGCAAAAATCAATAGTGTCGGGGTAAACCAACATCTTGATGCCAAGATGTGCTTCAGACAGAAGCATGGTATGGCTATCCCCTGAGAGGCTCTGCCAGCACCTGACCAATACAGATGCAGATACTCTGAGCCCAGCATAGGACTGAACCCAGCGACTCCAATGGAAAGTTAAGGGAAGGGATGGAGTTGCTTAAAAGGATTGCAATCCCATAGGAAGAATAACAGTATCAACTAACCAGACCCCACATCCATGGCTCCAGATACTTATGTAGCAGAAAATTGCCTAATGTGGAATCAGTTGAAGGAGTCCTGTGGTCCTGTGGAGGCTTGTTTCCCCATTGAAGGGGGGATGCTAGAGGCAGGTGTTGGTGTAAGGGTAGGAGAGTACCCTCTTAGAGGAAAAAGCTAGGGGATCTGAGGGTTTGAGGAGGGAAGACCAGAAAGGGGGACATTTGAAGTGCAAATAAGTAAAATAATCAATTTAGAAAATTAGGTAAAGAAATAAACCCACATCAACAGTATCATTAATATAACTAAATCTTCCTCTCCAAGAAAAAGACATGTATTGACCAATTAGATTGAAAAAAATATGAGAGCCATTAACCATCTTCCACTGGAAAAAAAGTAGGTACTTTCAACAAGGCTGAGAGCACCACTAATCTATCCAAATAAATATCAGCAAAATATTTTACAGATCATACAGAAATGTAAATGCTGAGTGTGGTTATTATGTAATCATAACAAAGATCGTTCAGAGTCCTTTTAAAATATTGCAACCTTTGGGGATAAACGGTGAGCATGATGATAAGCCTAAAAATGCATCAACTTCCCATCTTCTGTAATACCTATTTACAAGTGTTATATTAGTCAAGCGTGTGGAGCTTCCTTATCTTCCACGGAAAAGATAACAAACTCACATTATATTGATAAAATGGGAAGCAAGCAAAACACATTTACTGCTAAGAAAAACGTAACTGGACCTTGATACAGACATATTTTAAATCACATCAGACTCAAGTGCTCATATCCAGAAGATTCCACACTATTGGATTAGAATAGCAATATGTAAATTTAAGGTAGGGGAACATTAATAAAGAATAAATTCATAAAACATGCTACTTTAACAGAATGAAAATCAATAGAAATCATTCCAGTCTCAATAGATCAATTAAGATAAATGGTACAATTTAGATTACTATGGTCTTGGGTAAGTCTCCTGTATTGTGTAAGGTACACAGCAGCAATAAGTTATCTTAGGGTACCAGTGACCCAAAGCAGCTTGTTAAGGCCATAAGGGAAAGACATAAAGAAAAATCAGTGATCCAGAGAGTTATCTTCACAGCTGTGAAAATGCAGGCAACACTCAAAACTGAAAAAAGGACAGAAAAACAGAATAACACTATCACACACACACACACACACACACACACACACACACACACACAGAAACACTCAAATTGCAGGAAGAAGAAAATATAGGATCATAGGAGATCAGAGGTAGTGAACTGGGAAATTCATTTCAGAACTAAGGTTTGGCTTGAGACTCCCTTTCATATGGTTCCTGACAGCTGATAGATGAAGTTATTATATGGAATTTGTAGAGAATCAGATTTCTGGCTTCAACTAGAATCCTGATCATCTACAACATGCTCAGCATTTTCCAATAAGAATACATTCAAACAGTAAGGACAGGATTACAATTCATTGGTCAAAGCACCTTGGTCTGCCCCCAAAATATTCTAATTCAGGTGTACAATATAGACAGAGAATACAATACAATGGATTATAGTCTGTAAAGACTGGTGAAATAAAATATGAAACATATTAAGTCATAAACTAGACAATAACATAAAACTATGCATACAGCCTTTCAATAGCAGACAAAGCATTGTTTTCTTAGCAAAATATAAAAAATGAACACACAAAAGCTTATTAATAGTAAAACACTGAAAACATAATAGTCAAAATGAACTACCAAAAGTAAAATAAAAACACTAAAAACAAGGATTAATTTTCTCACTTTAAAGCTTAAGAAAATAGAAAATTAATGTTTGCAGTGTTTGCCCATTAGAGACACTTGGGTTTCGATGTTTCACTCCTGGTTTCTGAATCTCCTTCCTTCTTTCCTTCTTTCCTTCTTTCCTTCTTTCCTTCCTTCCTTCCTTTCATCCTATACTATAGCATGTTATAGTTGTAAATGCATGTGTAATACAGTATTGCAGCTTTATATGGGGTCTACAAGGCATAAAGACCAAATAGACAAGAATTATGTCTTTTCAAAAATAACTTAAAATTTTCTTTCTCTGCCAATTCCTCATATACATTACATTTAAAAGTAAAACACACAGGCCTCTGTGCGTGGGTCCAGGCAGGAGAGAGTTGGGTTCCCAGGAGAACTTTCACATCTGGGCTCCAGTTGAGATCTTCACTTTCTCTCCAATAACTATCTGGAGCAGACCTGCTAGGAGCAAATGCACTGAGCACAAAATCAGTAAAGCAGATGGGAGGGGATCCTTCTGGTGACCATATGCACCTGCCAACCCTGGCCTCTAGTACACTGGTCACACCAGGAGAGAGTTGGGCTCCCAGGAGTACTGATACAGGCTTACAGGCCCACAGGAGGGATAAGCTCCAGCCAGAGAAAGCAAGACCAACTAACACCAGAAGTACCCAGATGATGAAAGTCAAGCATAAGAACCTTACCAATAGAAACCAAGGCTACTTGACATCATCAGAACCCAGTTCCCCAACCACAGCAAGTCATGGATATCCCAACACACCAGAAAAGCAAGATATGGAATTAAAATCTCATCTCATGTCACTGATAGAGGACTTTAAAAAAGACATAAATAACTCCCTTAAAGAAATACAGGAGAACTCATAAAGAGGTAGAAGAACTTAAAGAGGAAACACAAAAATCCCTTAAAGAATTACAGGAAAATACAACCAAACAGCTGAAGGAATTGAAGAAAACCATCAAGGATTTAAAAAGAAAGTATAAACAATAGAGAAATCACAAAAGGACACAGCTTTGGAGATAGAAAACAAAGGAAAGAAATCAGGACTCATAGATGCAAGCATCAACAAGAGAATACAAGAGATAGAAGAAAGAATCTCGGGTGCAGAATATACCATAGAAAACATTGACACAACAGTCAAAGAAAATGAAAAATGCAAAAAGCTCCTAACCCAAAACATTCAGGAAATCTAGGACACAATGAGAAGACCCAATCTAAGGATCATAGGTACAGAAGATTTCCAGCTTAAAGGGCCAGTAAATATCTTCAACAAAATTATAGAAGAAAACTTCCTAAAGCTAAAGAAAAAGATGTTCGTGAACATATAAGAAGCCTACAGAACTCCAAATAGATTGGACCAGAACAGAAATTCCTCCCATCACATAATAATCAAATCACCAAATGCACCAAATAAAGAAAGACTATTAAAAGCAGTAAGGGAAAAAGGTCAAGTAACATATAAAGGCAGATCTATCAGAATTACACTAGATTTCTCACGAAAGAAATGAAAGCTAGAAGATCCTGGGCAGATCTCATACAGACCCTAAGAGAAGAAAAATGCCAACTCAGGCTACCCAGAAAAACTCTCAATTACCATAGATAAAGAAACTAAGATATTCCATGACAAAACCAAATTTAGATAATATCCTTTCACAAATCCAGTCCTACAAAGAATAATAGATGGAAAACAACAACACAAGAAGGGAAATTACACTCTAGAAAAAGTGAGAAAATATTTTTTCTACAACCACAAAATAGATAACCATACAAACATAAAAATAACATCAAAAATAACAGGAAGCATCACTATTTCTTAATATCTCTCGACATCAATGGACTCAATTCTCAAATAAAAAGACATAGACTAACAGACTGGATACAAAAACAGGACCCAGCATTTTACTGCATATAGGAAAGACACCACAGAGAGAGACAAAGACTGCCTCAGAGTAAAGGGCTGGAAAACAATTTTCCAAGTAAATGGTCTCAGAAAACGTGCTATGGTAGCCATTCTAATATCAAATAAAACTGACTTTCAACCAACAGTTATCAAAAAAGATAAGGAAGGACACTCCATACTCATCAAAGGAAAAATCTAACAAGAATAACTCTCAATTCTGAACAACTATCCTCCAAATGCAAGAGCATTCACATTCATAAGAGAAACTTTACTAAAGTTCAAAGCACACATTGCACCTCGCACAATAATTGTGGGTGACTTCAATACCTCACTCTCATCAATGAATAAATCTGGGAAACACAAAATAAACAGACACACAATGAAACTAACAAAAGTTATGGACCAAATGGATTTAACAGACATCTCTAAGACATTTCATTCTAAATCAAAAGAATATACCTTCTACTCAGCACCTCATGGTACCTTCGCCAAAATTGACCATATAATCAGTCACAAAACAGACCTCAACAGATATAAGAAGATTGCAATAATCCCATGACTCCTATCAGATCACTATAGATTAAGGCTGATCTTCAATAGCAACAAAAACAACAGAAAGCCCACATACACATGGAAGATGAACAATGCACTACTCAATGAAAACTTGGCCAAGGAAGAAATAAAGAAAGAAATTAAAGAATTTTTAAAATTTAATGAAAATGAAGACACATCATACCAAAACTTATGGGACACAAACAAAGCAGTGCTAAGAGGAAAACTCATAGCTCTAAGTGCCTCCAAAATGAAACTAGAGAGAGCTTACACAAGCAGCTTGACAGCACACCTGAAAGCTCTAGAACAAAAGGAAGAAATACACCAAGAGGAGAAATATTCTATCTCAGGGCTGAAATCAGCAAAGTTGAAACAAAAACTATATAAAGAATCAACAAAACCAGGAGCTGGTTCTTTGACAAAACCAACAAGGTCGATAAACCCTTGGCCAGACTAAGCAGCGGGCACAGAAAAAGCATCCAAATTAATAAAATCAGAAATGAAAAAGGAGACCTAACAGCAGAAGCTGTGGCAATTCAAAAAACATCAGATTCTACTACAAAAGCTAATACTCAACAAAATTGGAAAATCTGGATGAAATCGACAATTTTCTGCACACATACAAGGTGCCAAAGTTAAAATAGGATCAGATAAACTATCTAAACAGTTCCATAACCCCTGAAGAAATAGAAATACTAACAGTCTCCCAACCAAAAAAAGCACAGGACCACATGAGTTTACTGGAGAATTCTATCAGATCTTCAAAGACCTAATACCAATATTCTTCAAATTATTCCACAAAATAGAAACAGAAGGACCACTACCCAATTCGTTCTATGAAGTCACAATTACACCTAAACCTAACAAAGACCAAACAAGGAAAGAGAACATCACACCAATTTTCCTTATGAACATTGATGCAAAAACTCTCAATAAAATTCTTGCCAACCAAATCCAAGAACACATCAAAACAATCATTCACCATAATCAAGTAGGTTTCATGCCAGGGGTGCAGCGATGGTTCAATATACTGAAATCCATCATTGTAATCCACTACATAAACAAACTCAAATTAAAAAAACACATGATTATTTCATTAGATGCTGAAAACACATTTGACAATATTCAGAATCCCTTCAAGCGCCGGGTGTGGTGGTGCACGCCTGTAATCCCAGCACTTGGAAGGCAGAGGCAGGCGGATTTCTGAGTTCGAGGCCAGCCTGGTCTACAGAGTGAGTTCCAGGACAGCCAGGGCTGTTCAACTGGAGGTCAACATGCAGAAGAATGCGAATTGACCCACTCTTATCTCCTTGTACTAAGATCAACTCCAAGTGGATCAAGGACCTCCACATAAAACCAGACACACTGAAACTATTAGAAAAGAAACTTGGGAAGACCCTGGAGGACTTGGGCACAGGGGAAAAGTTCCTGAACAGAACACCAATAGCTTATGCTCTAAGATCAAGAATCGACAAATGGGACCTCATAAAATTACAAAGTTTCTGCAAAGCAAAGGACACTGTCAGAAGGACAAAACGGCAACCAACTAAAGTGGGAAAAGATCTTCACCAACCCCACTAAAATAGGGGACCAGACAAGGCTGCCTACTCTCTCCCTATCTATTGAGTATATTACCTGAAATTCTGGATAGAGCAGTTAGACAACAAAAGGACATCAAAGTACATACAAATTGAAAAGGAAGAAGTCAACGCATCACTATTTGCAGATGATATTATTGTACATTTAAGTGACCTCAAAAATTCTACCCGAGAACTCCTAAACCTGATAAACAATGTCAGCAAAGTAGCTGGATATAAAATTAACTCAAACAAATCAAGTATCCTTCTTTACTCAAAGGATAAATAGGCTGAGAAATAAATTAAAGAAAGGACACCTTTCACAATAATCACAAATAATATTACATACCTTGGTGTGACACTAACCAAGCAAGTGAAAGAGGTATATGACAAGAACTTCAAGCCTCTGAAGAAAGGAATCGTAGAAGATCTCAGAAGATGGAAAGATATCCCATGCTCATGGATTGGCAGGATTAATATACTAAAAATTGCCCATCTTTCCAAAAGCATTCTACAGATTCAATGCAATCCCCATCAAAACTCCAAATAAATTCTTCATAAAGCTAGAAAGAGCAATCTGCAAATTCATTTGGTATAACAAAACCCCAGGATAGCAAAAACTATTCTCAACAATAAAAGAACATCTGGGGGAATCACCATCTCTGACCTCAAGCTGTATTACAGAGCAATACTGATAAAAAAGATTAAAAATAACTGTATGGAATTGGTACAGAGACAGGCAAGAAGATCAATGGAATAGAATTGAAGACTCAGAAATGAATCCGCATACCCATGGTCACTTGATCTTTGATAAAGGAGCTAAAAACATCCAGTGGGAAAAAAAGACAGCATTTTTAACAATGGTATTGGTTCAACTGGAGGTCAACATGTAGAAAATGCAAATCAACCCATTTTTATCTCCTTGTACAAAGCTCAAGTCCAAGTGGATCAAGGACCTCCACATAAAACCAGACACACTGAAGCTTATAGAGGAGAAAGTGAGGAAGAGCCTTGAACACATGGGAACAGGGGAAATTTTCCTGAACAGAACAGCAATGGCTTATACTCTAAGATCAAGAATCTCGACAAATGGGACCTCGTAAAATTGCAAAGCTTCTCTAAGGTAAAGGACACAATCAATAGAACAAAATAGCAACCAACAGATTGGGAAAAGATCTTTACCAATCCTACATCTGACAGAGGTCTAATATTCAATATATACAAAGAACTCAAGAAGTTGGACTCCAGAGAAACAAATAACCCTATTGAAAAATGGAGTACGTAGCTAAACAAATAATTTTCAGCTGAGGGATATTGAATGGCTGAGAAGCCCCTAAAGAAATGTTCAACATCCTTAGTCATGGGGAAATTCATATGAAAACAACACTGAGATTCCACCTCACACTAGTCAGAATGGCTAAAGTCAAATACTCAGGTCATAGCAGATGCTGGTGAGGATGTGGAAAAAGAGGAACATTCATCCATTGTTGGTGGAATTGCAAGCTGGTACAAACATTCTGGGAATCAGTTTGGCAATTCCTCAGAAAATTGGAAATAGTTCTACCTGAGGACACAGCTATACCACTCCTGGGCACATACCCAAAAGATGCTCCAACATGTAATAAGGATATATGCTCCACTGTGTTCATAGCAGCCTTATTTATAATAGCCAGAAGCTGGAAAGAACCCAGCTGTCCTTCAACAGGAATGGATGCAGAAACTGTGGTATATTTACACAATGGAGTACTACTCAGCTATTAAATACGAGGAATTCATGAAATTCTTAGGCAAATGGATGGAACTAGAAAATGTCATCCTGAATGAGATAACCTAATCACAATAAAAACCTAATCACACATGGTATGCACTCACTGGTAAGTCGATATTATCCCAAAAGCTTCAAATACCCAAGATACAATTCACAAACATGAAGCTCAAGCAGAAGGAAGATCAACGTGTGGGTGCTTCAGTTCCTCTGAGAAAAGAAACAAAATACACACAGGAGCAAATACAGATATAAAGTGTGATGCAGAGACTAAAGAAAAGGCCATCCGGAGACTGTCCTATCTGGGGATGCATCCCATAAACAGTCATCAAACCCTGACACTATTGTGGATGTCAAGGAATGCTTGCTGAAAGGGGCCTGATATGGCTGTCCCTTGAGAGGCTCTGCCAGTGCCTGACAAAAACAGGGGTGGATGCTTGCAGTCAACCATTGGACTGAGTGTGGGGGTCCCCACTGGAGGAGTTGGAGAAAGGCCTGAAGGAGCTGAAAGGGTTTTCAACCCCATAGGAAGAACAACAATATCAACCAAACAACTCTCCAGGGGTCCCAGAGACAAAGGGGTACACATGTACATTTGAAATGTAAATAAAGAATATATCAAATAAATAAAAAGAATACTGTCTGTTGATTAGCCATAAAACAAAAAGGAAACCACATACCTGTGAAATTTTAAATATTAAATTATTAAATATTAGAGACTCAAGCGGGTAATTTCACTATCTTACATATCTACTGCTGAATAGTTGAGCTTGCTTTGTGATTGTGAAACAATCTGCCTTTTTTTGCCATTAGTTTTGGTTAAAGTAGCATGTTGCTCAATGTATTTTTTCTTTATGTTTGTTCATTGTTTGACTCTCCTTTCTTTTCACACAACTACATTCATTCTTCAAATCTCAATTTAAATATTGTTAAGAATTTTTCCAATTGTCTGGTCTAATTTATTTGTTTTTCTTTCATTTGTCTCACAAAGCAGGATATTTTGATTTTAACAATGTGTTAAATTTGTTCATTTCCCTGATATAGTATAAATTTATGATAGAATGATATATTGCTTTTTTGCTTATTGTTTTCACTGAAGCATTATGTGACTATTTCACATAAAACAGGGATTACATATGATGGAGTAAATTTCTATTGAGAAAAGTCAAATCGTTTATTAAATCTAAAAGGTTATATTTTACTCATATAACTAATAAAAGCAATCATCAATTAAATAGATCTTCTAATGTAGTGGTTCTTGAACCCTGTGGTCGAAGAAGTCTCTTAAGACCATTGGAAAATGCAGTTATTTACATTACAATTCATAATAGTAGCAAAATTACAGTTGTGAAGTATCTACAAAAGAATCATGTGGTTGGGAATGTCTGTAACATGAGGAACTGTATTAAAGAGCTGTAGCATTAGGAAGTTTGAGAACCACTGTCCAAATGTAATTTCACATACAACCTCTTAACATTTTATTAACTAAAACTTCCTTAAGTATTTAATTCTTAGAGTACTTGAAATTAGGGCTAAGAATTTTTTAGTTCAATGTGTCATTCAGTAAACCGAGATCTAGCTCAAGATCTATATTTTCTCTAAACATTTAAAAGTCTAAGTCATACAGAAATAATTCTTCTGTGAAATCAATAATGTCATGATAAGAACACTGTGCTGCATTTTCACATTTTACTTCTCTAGGCTACAGACCTGGTACCAGAGACTCAGGTTATAATCCAAAGCCTCTGCAACTGGCTTCAGGCTCCACCACATTTTTTAACCTTCCATTTTCCCATGTACCCAGAGGCAAATAATTTTCTTTTGCTATCAGAAAGGATACCGAGGTCAGAACACCTGATTCCCTCATAGCACAAGTGTCATACAGCTCTAGTCTTTAAAATTCAGTTGTATAAACACCACAGGATTAACATCCTCAAAACAAAGATTCCTGTCTTCTCCTTAACTCTCAATATTGTGCACATTTCTATGTTTGCATTTCACCAGTGTATAAATTAAGTTCATTCCATCATGCTCAGTATCAGATGCCCAGAAATATCCAAGAAGAATTCACAGATCGTCATTGAGTCCCAAACTAAAGTATGTTCTTTAACTATCCATGTGCAGGGGAATTCTTTTTGGTACCTTTTGGGCAGATCTCTTCCTTATAATCAATGTTTTTATTTCAAAATCTAACAGATCTCATAAGCTTCTGTTTCCCTGTGTTGTCAGTTCTATAACTGTTTTCCTGCCTTCACATTTCAAACAGCTGTTAGCCCCCTATGTAGTGAAAGACACACTGTAATACTCTGGGTTTCAGGACTCCATTTAGAAAGTTGATGTTTGACCTATCTGTATTTAGCATGTGCTATCTATATTCTCTCTTGAGCACAATTAAAATAAACAAAATGGTGTTCTCTCATGGACAATACTGATCCAATATCATGGGCTTGGTAGAAATGAAATATAACCCTCAGTTCTTAGACTACAAATTCTAAATTTCTTCCATCTTGCACAAGATTGTGTGCCAATTTTTTCCTCATCAACAGTCCTGAGAATCCTGTAGTTTCCCACAAGCTGTTACAAACTTATACTAAAGAATAACCAGGGTTAGGATGTTAAAGAAAAGTATGTTTTCCATTGGAAATATAATCAGACCATTACCAGGCAACCAGAGATATGACTTTTAAAACTTATTTATCTTTGTTCTGGTGTGTTTGTGTACTAAAGAGTTTATTCAAAGCCTTAACAATTGCCACGGTTACATTTTAAGTGTAAACAGAAAATGTCTGCAGTTCACACAACTCAAAACAAATTTAACAATGCTTACCTAATAAGAGAACATTTTATTATTCTCTTTAGAATCAGAGAGGATGAGCGGTAAGTGGGGGGATGCTAACTAGGAGGAGAGGAAATGAGGCGAGGACGCTGTCTGTCTGATGAGCTGTGCTCTCACTCTTCTCCTCGTAGACTTTATTTATGATCATCATTAATACATTTTGGGTAGAAGTGTCGCAAAAGAAACTAAGGGAAACAAACTCTTTAGTAAAAAAGGCAGTTTACGATTTATCATTCCTTACTATTTACCTACCAGGGACCAAGTTACAATATTTCTTTTCATATACATATAAATATGCCTTCCTAATGCTACCCTTCAAAATATCATAGACTTAGCTCCTCGACTGAAGGCTTTGCTTCTCTTAGTCTACCAGGTCACTCAAATGTGTTTTACTGATTCCAGTAATACATTGTGTCTACTTTGGAAAATGTGTATCACTTTCAAATCAAAATTTCACCAGGGGATGAAACATCGCAGTTTTTCGGATTGTGTAAACCAATCTGAAGTGTTTCATTTTTGTAGAAATTGCCTTAATTTCCCAGAGCTGATGATACAATATTTAAGATAGTAATAGTCAACTATTCATACTTTGTTAGAGGGCCCAATCCCTTTTATAGAAACTTTGTCTCAATAAAATTCACCATAAATAAAATTGTTTGAGAGTATGGTTATTTTTCATACACTTTTATTCACTTGTTTGAAATAATTTACAGCGTCCCAAGATTAGACTCAAAAGTCTACAGCATTTTCTTACAGGGCACAGACTTCTCTGAAATACTTCAGAAGACACATGTCTAATCATTCTCATTTTAAATCACAATTTTCTACTTGCATTTAATTTTGATAGCTTTGAGGTGGGTATTAAAATTAGCCTTTAGAACATAAGAAAATATTATATAATATTTCACTGAATTGAGAATTAACGTATAACAAACATTGTATATAGTAACTAGTAAATAAGTAAATCAATCCAGGACTAAGAAGACATGCATTATTAATCTATTCAACAAGTAAGTACGTGTCAGACACTGTATCATTTGAACAAAGGCTGGCTATACAAAATTTAAGAATCAGATGTTTGTGTTGATCTGTATTTTAATTTCCATTTAAAACGTGCATCTATTATCATGTGGAGGTCAGCAGATCACCCTAATATAGCAAATGTAATCAAAAAGTATTGTTAATAATATTTTTGAAGTCTTGTCACATCAGCTTGCAGCCAGAGGAAGCAAGGACATTTGTGGACGTAGACATGAGGTTAGATTCTGAGTTTCAGTTCTAGAGTTTGGTATGTATTTATTAACTAAATGGCCTGTGGTGAGCCACTTTATCGCCTCATATATTGTTTTTGTCTGAATAAATAGGAAAATAGAACATACATGTACTTCGAGAGTCATATACAGCTTACATATGTTTATGAAACTGATGTAAAATTTTGAGAGATATTTGGGATATGGTAACATCTTCATAAATGCAGTTATTATGTATATTTTTCAATAAATGAAAAATTTATAAAATTCAACCTATAATTTATAATTCATAATAGTGTGTTGGTATGCATGTCATCTTATGTGATTTACACACACACACACACACACACACACACAGAGTACTTACTGAACTTGCTTATCATAGTTTACACACACACACAAAATAAAGATTGTGTCACTTTAAGACAAAAATCTCTGCTACCATCTTCTCATCGAACCACTTTGGATGCTGCATAACATTCTCATTCAATTGATTTATTCTCAGCATAATTCTGCCTCTGTTCCTTATAAATAGCAGATTCTCAGGCAATATGATACAAAGAAGTAGAAATAGAGAGGTTACAGAGTTTTTATACATGTCATCTTTTTCTTTATTATTTCTCTTAAAATTATAGTTAAAAATTATAATAAGCTACAATAAGCTAACTGTACAAGGGTTACAGTTTCAAAACATTACTCCTGGAATGTCAATAAAATTTTATATCTAAATTATATTAGGGACTCACTACAGGTCAATTTGCCAGTTTGCAAGCAGGACACATATATTATCACCAAGTGAGTTTTCTTAATTCTTTTTGATTCTAAATCAAATGTCAGGCTCTATGCCTCCCTATTTAAAAAAAATAATTCTTTCATTTACAACTGTCATCTGAGACTGAGAAAAAAGAAATTTCAGCAGAAATGAGATAATTAGAGTATAGTTAGTCCCCCCGGGGTGATGTCCAAAGAGAGTCTACGGCATCCACTTCTAGCTTCCTTTCCTCTCAATTCAATTCAAGGGCATAAGGATACTCAGAATTAAATTAACTTGGAATTATAAAGTCAACTTTCAATAAAAGTGACAGATTAGTGATCTTTACGTTGTTCTTTCTACTCTCCAAATCGTATTTTCTGCTGCTCCTAAAATCTCCTGAGTCCAACATAATTATGCACAATATGTGCAAACTGCCAAGGGCTAACTCCAAGCTGAAGTATATTGCATCCTCTCACCTTACACAAGATGACCAACCCCCTTAGAGCATGAGAGGAGCGCCTACGATGGACGGGCACCTTAGGAAAATTTACTAATTTACACTTACACTCACAGCTAGATTTTATGTCAAAGTATTAGGAAAACATGCCCAAAAAAATGTGAATTACAGAGTTTCAAATCTTATAAAAAAAAAAAAAGACGACACTCAATGAGCCCCCAAGTGGAAACCATGCTTGACAGTGTTACATCCATGTGTACATGCATCCATGTGTACGTGCATGCGTGTATATGTGCATCCGTGTGTATGTGCATCCTTGTGTATGTGCATCCTTGTGTATGTGCATCTGTGTGTATGTGCATCCGTGTGTACTTAGGGTGTCTTGCAAGTGACAAGAGAAGAGACTGGAATTCCAAACCAGTTCTGAGAGAGCCCCACTCTGAACCAGTTCTCAGAGTGCATCCACTGGATGCACTTTCTTCAAAGAGATGAAGAAATGACACACATTGAAAATGACACCTTTGTTCCTTGGAATGTATATTTGTCCTAACATTTTTGTCATAGAAATGAATGTGAAATAATTTTATCTTCCCCTGGATATCCAGATTAAACTTTACAATTTTAAAACCTATTTTTGTGCATATATGTGTGTGAAAGAGAGGGAGAGAGAGAGAGACAGAAATATACACATGAGAGAGAAGGAAAGAGAGAGAGAGAAGGAGAGGAAAGAGAAGAGAGAGAAAAGGAGAGAGAGACAGATAGAGAGAGGAGAGAGAGAGAGAGAGAGAGAGAGAGAGAGAGAGAGAGAGAGAGAGAGAGAGACCAGCAACCTTCAGAATGGAAGAGTCATCCTTTCTTGATCAAACTTATGTTCTCAGGCCCACACAGAACACATGCCTTCTGCTTATCTGCTATCCAGCGTTCTCTTAAAAATGTGAAATTTAATTCGACAGTTTCCTAAATAATGCTTTTCCAAAAACAGTAGTGATTAATCTATACAGGCACTTCATCATGTACTTGTGTTTTAATGACAGCACCCTAGAATTTTAGGTTGCCTGTGGTCATTTTTAACAGCCAGCATTGACTTTGATTTGCATAGTTTCACATTCTAACTTCTTCCTTGTATTCTTTGGAAGTTGGCCTTTGTGGAGCCCACAATGCACTCATCTTTACCCCTTAGGTGATCTACAAGCTTTAGAAGATCTCCAGCTTATTTTGATGTTTGGGAATTCTTAGATCTATACTAGAGATTGAATAATGATGACAAAACATTCGCATCAAAATCTTCTTTTGAGCATGTTTCTGCATAGTTATAACTGAACAACAGCTCACTGTCTTAAGGGTGGAAATATTTTTATATATTGTTATATTAATTTATCTTACATTCTAATAATATTAACTAGTGTGAGAATTTTAGTTGCCAATTCGACTCATATCATAATCCTGACTCTGAAGCACTTAAAAAGTAGGTGAGTCAAGGGCTATTTAAGGAGAATTAAGAACTGTTTTGTCAGTACCACTGAATATGATGCATGTCGTTTGGGAGTTTGTGGAAAACACACTGAAAGATAGCATGATTTTCCCCTGGAATTAAATAGGTAATAAAAATTAAAACATTCTCCTTCTGTCTCTGTCTCTGTCTCTGTCTCTGTCTCTGTCTCTCTCTCTCTCTGTCTCTCTCTCTCTCTCTCTCACACACACACACACACACACACACACACACACTTTCTCATTTATATGGGTGTTTTGCCTACATGTATGCATTTGTACCACTTATATTACTGGTGTTTCCAGGGACCAAAGGAGAACATCATTTCCCCAGGACCTGGAAGTACAGACAATTGTGAGTCTCTATGTGAGTTCTGGGAATCAAAGAAAAATCACCTGGGAGCAGTCAGTGCTGTAACCACTGAGCCATCTCTCCATCTACCCTGCTATTTATTAAGCATATCCACGTTGGAGTAACACTGTTATATATTAAGTTTTATTCTAGACACTGACATGATGCCGTAAATACAGATATCTGTGTTTTAACAACACTGTAAATACAGATAACTTGAACTCCCTCCTCCCCCCTCCCCAGCCTCAAAGCTCTCCCTCAACCATCAAACTTCAATAACCCTTGTCTGATTTTCCACACAACAAGTATATCTTTTACAAATGTTAACACCAATGCATATATTTCAGAGTGTTTTCACTCCTGTGTGCCTTATAACAATGCTAAAAAGGGACTACTCCATAAAAATTGACTAGTGGAATTGGATTCCACATGTGGTGCATTTTCAATAAAAGATTTCCCATAAGAAATAGCACTTCCTAGTCTCTGCCATACATAACCTGCAGTGCCTATTGGAAGAAAAGACAAAGCAGTGTGTTTTCAGCTCAGAAGATATAAAAGTTTACAGTAATGCCCTATATGTAATGCAATCCCTATTTATTACACAGTCATCAAATCAAGAAAATAGCACATATTCATCTTGACCATTTACCTAGGTGTGTCTATAGTTTTCTGAAGATTCTTTTCAGCTTTGTCTGTTGATTTAACTCTCCTTCTAAATTGCTGAAACTAGTGAAACATTTGCCTCTTCTTTTTTTTTTTAAAGATTTATTTATTTATTATATGTAAGTACACTGTAGCTGTCTTTAGACACCAGAAGAAGGTGTCAGATCTCTTTATGGATGGTTATAAGCCACCATGTGTTTGCCGGGATTTGAACTCATGACCTTCTGAAGATCAGACGGTGCTCTTACCCACTGAGCCATCTCTCCAGCCCCCATTTGCCTCTTCTTAATTTGAAAGTACCTGAGTGTAAAAGAAAGACTTTTAACAAAACAATATTTACATCATCCAAGTTTAAATATCATTTTATTCTTCATCGTAGCTTCAGTATGCATATATTTGGCATAGAAAATAACCCACTGCTCTTCCTAAAAAGCCAGGATATAAAATCTTTGAAAATATTAATAAAATTGCATAATTTTTGATAGAATGTTTTTTTGTCTTAAAAATGCATTTCTGTAAATTTGAAGTAAATATTTGTTTGTTTGTGTTATGTATGTGTTATCTGCTTGTATTTATGTAGTTTTATGAATTCATTATTGGATTTGCATAGCCTTATGACTCACTGCTCAGTATGTGAAGTCAAGTTGATGAACTGCAGGAACATTGAGATTGTGATTGTAGGTTTTATTGTCAACTAATCACAATTTGAAATCACCTTGAAGAGCCTAAATGAAGGCTGTCTTGATCCAGTCTTGACACACTTAATCTGTGAGCATGTCTAGGGGATATTAGTTTAATTACACTAAGTGATGTGAGAAACTCTGCCTATGATTGGCAGCACCATTCCCTAGAAAGGGAATCCTGAACTTCTTAAGAGTAGAGGAAGAAGCTGAGTACAATCAGGCATGCATCCATATCTCTGCGGTATGGATATAACTGGCTGTGTCAAATTATTGTCCCTGTGAGCTACAGTGGCATCTTTCCCCCAAGCTGCTTTTTTCAGTATATTTTATTATAGGAACAAGAAACGAGACATATAAACTCAGTCTCCAAAAGTAAGGTGAAATATGAAAGGGACCTCCTCATGAATGTGCATGTCCACATACACAACCATCCAAATACACACACGTGCACACATGCGTGTACCTATTGAATGTGTGGTAGCTTGAATAAGAAATGTCCCCCACAGGCTCAGGTATTTGAAACTGTGTTCCCACAGGGTGGGCTGTTTCAGGAGGTTATAGAACATGTGCAATGCGAAGCCCTGCTGTGCACACATCAGAGATGTCTGACTTTTGGAGTTAAGCATCTTGCTCCCCCTGTTCACTCTTTGCCAACTGTGTGTGTTTAGAGATGTGCTCTCTAGGCCTCCTGCCCCGCCCACCTGATGCCATGCCTCTGACATGGTCTTTTATAAGCCGATTTTGGCCATGCATTTTTTTAGTACTATCACAGCAAAAAAATACTTTTGCTTTTCCTCCTCTAATTCTATTCTTATCTTGTTTTCTCTATGCATATGTGTAGGAATCTACAGAGGTACTTGTATGTGTGAAAGGCATGTGTATGCATATGTGAATCATGTAACAATATAGTCACTATTATTTTTACACTAGTATTTTAGCTAACAGTTTTGTCAGAAAAGTTTTATCATAACATAACTTTACTAATCATTTGCTATTTAACAGAAGTCCAAATTTAAAAAAAAAATATTTCAAGCTACCCATTTTTAAGGAAGACCACATTACTGGATACTGTAGTGGTTCAGTGGTTAAGAGTGTTTGCTACATTTTATAAGGACACTAGTTGTGTTTCCAGTAACCACATGTGGTACACAGAATCACCTATAAGTTCAGGTCCTGGAGATCTGAAACTGCCTTCTGGCATGCAAAGATGTATATATACAGCAACACACACACACACACACACACACACACACACACAAATGTGTGCCTGTGCACTCACAAGCACCATAAACATACACACCACATAAATACACACACTGCATATATACCACACACACACCACACATACTATATACACCATACACACACCATCTACATACACACCATACACACAAACAACACAAATACTACATAAACACACAAACACACATAATACACACAAACACAACACACACCATAGTCTCACATATAACACACACACACACACACACACACACACACACACACCATACACACAGGTACAATAAATAGACCATCTGAATTATAAATACTAGGTTTTTATAGCATTTATCTCTTTTTTTGTTTTCCTTCCATTCTTTCATATACAACTATAACTGGAAAACTAAACCTATCCTCGATTATTTCAGGAATGCTTATAGTTTTTACTAGTGAAAAAATTACCCATCTGTTTTCATTCAGTTCATAATGATAGTCTGCAGATATCTATGCATAGTCCTGAGTACTGGAAGAGACTAAAACTCTAGTGAGAGGTGCTCAGGGAGAGAGGATGGTCTCTGCTCTTGTAGGATTCAGCTTTGGATAATGCCATGCCTGCCGTCGCTGAATCTAAAACAAGAAATTAACGGCATTCCCAAGATAAAAGCAGCTGTTTCTAACTTGCTGTTTTTATACTTTGTTGGACAAGAGACCTTTGAAGTGAAATGAAGCCCTGTTAATGCCTCTGAAACTATTTTATTTACCATGAACTCTTAGAAGTAGATAAAAGTTGTCAGGGGTTTGAATAGTTACTATATTGTTCTTTTTTTACATAGCCAGGGCTGCTTTCCGTATATAAGCAAAAACACGAAAATAAAATATTGCATTGCCTTTGCATATAGTTCTCATATTTATATATTCTCATATATTCTAAGATAAAATAGGAATAAATACAATGAGGATATCAAAACTATACACTTGTTAAGTAGTCTATTCAACTACAGGTATCTCTGTATGTCTATGAGTTTAAAAGACTTACATCCTCAGTAAAATTAGGAATATTACTGACTGACTATATGTTTAACTATGCAATCACGAAAAATCAGAATACTGGAGTATAAAGGTGCTTAAGTTTGGAAGAATCTTTATAAACCAAACAATGCACTTCCTTTATTTCACCAGTTTGAGAAGTCAAGTTTGAAAAAAGTTTACCAATTAATAAAAAGCTTTAGCAATTTCAAAAGATCAGAAAATGCACACCATTTAAATGCATTAAAAGCAAAACAACCTGTGGTAACTCGATGATTGACAAGCTTAACAAGAAGCGTCCATAACGCGGGCTTCATAACAGTCACACAGGGTGACTCCCACTTCTGTTCTGAGTGTATTTCAAGAATTGCACAACAAGGAAATGTGTGTAAAGTGCACAATTTTACCTGCCTAATGCAATCTAGTTAAGTGAAATGTGAGGATTCGGGGCATCCATAAATGTCATCGTAAGTAGAGTTAGGGTACAGATTAGGAACAATTGAACCAGTTAGCAAAGCTGATGGAAAGGTCACGCAACTCACCAACACGACACTTTCCATTTTCCTGACATTTCCTCTGGAGACATGAAGTTCACAGTCTCCAGAGCAACATTTAGGCTCTACTTCAAATCACTGGACTACATCCTTTTTCTTTTCAGTCTATAGTCAATTAATAAGACAAGTGATTTAAAAAAAAAAAATGTTCTAAGAATCAGAGCAGACGATCGAGAAAAATGGCGCTGCTTACTCCGGAGGTCTATGACATTAGGAGGTCCAGGATGTCGGGCAGATAGATTCTGAGTAGAAACACCAAAGAATGAAGGAGAGAAGATAACTGTTGAAACATTGGATTATCAGAGATATTGAACAAGAGAAAGCACATGAAAACTGTAGACTCAAGTAGCGGGCATAGTGTGGTCATTCTGTCTGCTTACACATCCAAAGAAAATGACTTAATTTCTCCAACTTGCATTTTTATATTCAATAAACAAATTAGACATGCATCTCAGGGCAACACACTTAAAATGACAAGATAGGTAAAAATTCACATGTCTGCTATGTGTTCATAAGTGTCGAAGAGCATAGCCTAGGATACAGGGTACATGTTATGTTATATTTAGCTAAATAATTTGGCTGAAACTAATAATTAAAGCAAAGTAAATACAACGCTCATGCTTACGTATGCAATATCTAGATGAGAAAATATCTTCTTAAAATAATTAGTATCAGACACGAGATCCTGAATATTGAATATTTCAAACAAAATCACTCCTGTCAATATTAAATTTTAATGTTTTATTTTTATAATTTGGCTAGCTAATACGCATACTGGATGATATTTTTGAAGAGAAAAAAGTTTTCATTTTGCGTTTAACAAGGACAATTCTGTTATCTACCAACAGAGAGGACATTGCAAAGAAAGACTAGACTGAAGTCTTTGCAGAAGGCTGCCTTCATATTTCCACACTAAGGCGTGACTAGTTAACATCCATGTTTATATCACATTGCTGTTTCATTACATCAATTTGGAAGAACTTGAAAATGTCTCCCATCTGTTGGAGGGCATGTAGAGTCCAATATCTCAGGCCCAAACTACTTAATTTGGGGGCAACGGTCTCCAGCATGCACGTTTAACTGAATAATCTTGATTAATGTCATAAATAAATTCTTGCAATTCCCTCTGAATCAATAAGTTCCCTGTCTGTTTACATTCCACCGGACTGAGCAATTGTAGTGATATATTTAACTCAACAAAGGAAAGGAGAATGGTTCCCTTGTTAGTGAGTTCTGTTATTTCTTTGCTCTTTATAGACCTCACGTATTTATCACACTGTGGAAGCTCTGACATTATACTTACTGGTAATAAGTTTACTGGTGCTGTCTCACCATTAAATTACTTTTATTTCAAACTTTCTTTATATGCATGTGAGCGGTTCTGGGGAAACAAAGAACCTATAGCATCTCCTATAGCCTATGACAAAATGATCAAAATAAACAAAACAAGAAAGTAGTGACAACCCTTCTTTTGGAGAGCTAGAAAAACTGCACAAGTTCCCAGAGATAATCCAAACAGAAAGTGTAAAATTTTCTAAGTCAGCAAATTCAGAATGTCCTTCTGAAGAGACGATACGGAGCCTTCATCTTACTACAAGAGAGCAGAGAGGAAGGGACACTGGGCATTTGGGAGAGTTCGAAGTGGATGCTGCATAAGCTCCCGCTTTTGAGTGGCATGTTTGCTGACAAAGGGAAGAGGATCTTCCCTCCAGAAAGTTGTTCTACCCTATCCCTGGGAATTTTCTAGGTGTCTATTGTCACCCCTCTGCTGCTCATAAGAAGGGCTAGACAATTGAACGTCAAGCAGTATGTGTTAGGAGATCTGACATACGCTATCAAAGATGCTTGAACTGTTTATTGGATCATCGCAACTGACGCATATCAGGCGTGGATCTGAAAGCACTATCTGGATGCGAATGCCTTCACTAACATTTGTAAACACATATTTTAATATTTATATGATCACTTTCTTACTGTGTTTACTAATTGCAAGATATGCTACAGAAATGCATTCTGTTTTAGCTGATGGAAAGAAGCTGTATTCAACTAACGAACACAGCTTACATAGTGAAAAAGATTATTACAAAGGAAAATTTTATATTTAGAATACCACTCTGCCATCTACAGGCCAACAAAGAAAGTGACATCAAATTGAAGAAAATATTAAACTAGAACAACTTTTCAGACTTAGAAAAATGGAAAACTATGGTAAAGAAGTCATCTAAAGACAACATGGTGAGATTTCCCACTGGAACTGCTAATATAGACAGTGGAAGTAATAATTACAAAGAATTACAAAAAAAATGGACTGTTATGCTGACATCAAAGAACAAAGATTAAATATGTACATATTGATCTTTACTTTTATCATGAAAGCAATAATTAATCTTCCAAAATGTACCTGGACAATTCAGTAGTTTATCACCCTTTTTCTTTCTTTGCCTGCCAGTCAAGAGTTAGGACACAAGACCTCATTGTTGGTGTCTTTTAATGCCCAATTGTTGAGCATTTAAGCTCACTACTGCTCTGCAAATGCTCTTGTTCATACATTAAGATTAAAGGACAGTGTAATTTTAATTTTTTAAAACCTATTTTTCCATTTTTAGTAGATATTTGCTTTATTTACATTTCCACATTTCCCCTCCAAAAACCCCCTATCCCAAATCCCCACCCCCTGCTCACCAACCACCCACTTCCACTTCCCTGAATGATGGTTCTTAAAGGTCTTAACCTCCCTTGTAGCCCACCACCCACCAGAGGTAGTGGAAAAAGAAAGGATACAGGAAAGTGGACCTGTTCAGAAAGGTTCTTTGGATGCAACTCACATCTGTGTTGTTTGGAAATCGGCTGTTCAGTTCACAGGTTAACAGCAGCAGCTCAATCCAGTCTCAAATACTTCAAGAATACACAAGCAGTCCAGTTTGGTAGAGTCAGGATAGCAAATCCGAATCAGCCCAGCAGAGACCGCCAGGCTTCAGCCTCAGAATGAGTCAGTACCAAGGAACCAGCAGGAACACCAGGAGAAGTTTTTGGCTGTTCCTCTCTCAGCAAAGCAAACATTAGCAATTATGCAAGACCAACAAATGTTGCACAGCTAGCTATATAAGAGCGTCAAGCTCAGCCTTCACCACTGGCCAATGAATTCTTCTTATACTCCCTCCAAACATCACATGTCCTCTCTGCGTCTTGCCCCAGCATGTGAGTCTGTCTCAGATGACATCACTCTGCCAATCAGCCCAAGTGCAAGGAAGGAGCAAGACTGCAGCACACCACCAGAAGGTTTTTGGTGCATTTTTCTGTATAGAGTCCCAAAAAATGGAGCTCAACTACACAATATCAAGTGGACCAATACATATGTATTGTTAGTGAAGAATCTCTCATCATGTGTCCTTTTACATGCTTGCTTTAGCGTCTTAGGATGCTTTTCTGGAATGTATATTCTTTTAGATTATTTCTAAGTTACTACGATTGTTTTCCTTCATGGGGTTAAAGGGATATTCACTAAAATACTTTTGAACTAGTTTATCCTAAGTAGTTTATACTAAATTATGCATGTGTTGGTAAATAATGCTAATATAGGTATTGATTGTCTCATTGACTTTTGCTGACTTTCGAGTCACTAATATTTGCTGTTTATTTTCAGCTTACCATAGTCTATCTGGCAGTCCAATATGTAATTTCTGCAGCAAACAAGGACAGTATATGAATGATCTTCTACTATCTGAGTAATTTCTATGAGAAAAAGAATATATTCAGCAGATTAAACTGAATCCCTGCTGTCTTTACATTACATCTCTTCCTCTCATGTATGTATTTAAAAAGTTTTGGGCAGCACTCCACTGCGTTACTCCTGTTTCCCCGAGAAGCCCCAGAAAATCTTCCTCTTAACTAAATATGCAATAGGTGATGGTTAAAGCCAAGTTCATATATGTTGTCTTTTTTAAAAGATTTATGTCCAAATTGATATTTCATATTGACCATTTTGTAGACAGAAACTAATCCAGTAAAGGTCTCACAGGAAGTGTGAACCATGTAGTTGATTACACTGATTCGATTTTTTTATTGAATGGTAAGATAGATTAAAACTCAACTCTAGAGAAATCTTCATGCTTATAAGAGAAATATCCATAAATAAGGTAAAGTATGAACTCTACAAATAGTGTCTGCCAAGTCATTGCACAGATTATCAGAAACTCCCAGCAACAGCAGCACTTGAATGTTCTGTGATCCTCCTCACATACGGAAAAGACACAGTTCTGTATTTTGATCTCCACAAGACTGCTACATTTTATCATTTCTTCTCTGTAAACTGTGTTTTAAAACACAAAATCAATCACAAATATACAACATTATAAACTTCAAATCATTAGCTTACTGAATTATTTTGTTCGGTTTGGTTTTTGGTTTTTCCAGACAGGGTTTCTCTGTGTAGCCCTGGCTATCCTGAAACTCACTTGGTAGATCAGGCTGGCCTTGAACTCAGAAATCCACCTGCCTCTGCCTCCCAAGTGCTAGGATTAAAGATGTGTGCCACCACTGCCCAGCTCTGAAATAATATTTTTTAAACACAAGTCAGACAAAACTCAAAATGTACTGCTAATTCAGAAGCAGCAGAAGACCTGCACACACTCAGATTCCATATCAAAGCCATGTTTCCCTGATGATTAGCATTATCCTATTAGATTTTCCTTTCATAGTAGGGTGATGTGACTATCCTTCAAATGTACTTTTATTTCTTTAAAATTGTTCTGGCTGGTTGTGTGTGTCAACTTGACAAAGGCTGGAGTTATCATAGGAAAAGAAGCTTCAGTTGGGAAATGCCTCCATGAGATCCAGCTGTGGGACATTTTCTCAATTAGTGATCAAGTGGGCTAGGGCCCCTTGTGGGTGGTACCATCTCTGGGCTGGTATTCTTGGGTTCTATAAGAGAGCAGGCTGAGCAAGCCAGGGGAAGCAAGCCAGTAAGGAACATCCCTCAATGGCCTCTGCATCAGCTCCTGCTTCCTGACCTGCTTGAGTTCCTGTCCTGACTTCCTTTGGTGATGAACAGCTGTGTGGAAGTGTAAGCTCAATAAACCCTTTCCTCCCCAACTTGCTCCATGGTCATGATGTTTGTGCAGGAATAGAAACCCTGACTAAGACAAAAATAATCTTTTTTTCTCTTCAAAAGTTATGATAGATAGATAGAGAGATAGATAGATGATAGATAGATAGATAGATAGATAGATAGATAGATAGATAGAGATGATATAGATAGATAGAGATGATATAGATAGATAGAGATATAGATATAGGTAGAAGTACAGAGGTAGAGGTAGAGAGGTAGAGGAGAGGTAGAGGAGAGCTAGAGAGGTAGAGAGATATTCATGTCTATCCATGATTGTTTCCCTCCAGCTTCCCTTTTCCCAATGACCATTTCCTACCCAAGTTTATATGTTCTGTTGTTGTTGTTGTTGTTGTTGTTGTTAATCTCTTTAATCCAATTAATGCAGATGGGTGTGTAGCCATCTACTGAGGCATGAACAACCTACCATCATATTTGTCTCTAAGGGGAATGAACCTTCCAATCTATACTGCTATGAACTACCGATAGCTACTTTGATAATGGTGGACCCTCAAGTCTCCTTCTTCTATCCTGGAAGTTTGGGTGACTGATCTTATGCATGTCTCCTGCAGATAACTACAGCTACTGTGAGTTGTTACGTTGATAGAAGAAAGAAAGAAAGAAAGAAAGAAAGAAAGAAAGAAAGAAAGAAAGAGGAAGGAAGGAAGGAAGGAAGGAAGGAAGGAAGGAAGGAAGGAAGAAGGGAGGGAGGGAAGAAAGAAAGAAAGAAAGAAAGAAAGAAAGAAAGAAAGAAGGAAGGAAAGAAGGAAAGAAAGGAAACAGGAAGGAAGCAAGCATGGTGGTAGAAAGCTCCCTTTCAACCTAGCTCTCAGGGGGTAGAGATGGACAGATTCCTGTGTTTGATGCCAGCCTGATCTGCATAATGAGTTTCAGAATATCCAGGGTTATGTAGTGAGATCCTGCCTCAGAAATTAACACTAGCCCTGCACAGACACCTTGGTATTTTAAGAAATCAGCAGAAGCAAGGACCTTTATGATTGGTGTTTTGTCCTTCTTTCTTGACATAGATTATAGAGTCCTCATAATCTTCATGTTAAAATGGACAAAACTGCCTTCATCTCAAAGAGGGAGAGACAGAGATGGCCAACTCTGTCAAGTTCTTTCAAATTAGCTGCCATTATTCTGTGTCCCCTGTGTTAAACCAAACTGCTGTACAACTGTCTGTTATTTGTCAAATCTAACATAAGAACTCTCACAGAGTTCTGTTTCTTTAAGCCTTCATTTGTGAAGGCTCCCATTTCAAATAAAATTTATATTGAACATATTTCAATTCTTTTTACTTGTTAATTTACCACATGTTATAGATGTCTGAGTGGTGTTCCTTGGATGATTTAGGGAAAGGTATTACTTTTCTCCTCTAGTAATGAAAATATATATCTTTGATGAGACATTGAACAATCATGACATTCATTTAACAGCAGGAACAAACAGAAATAAACTGTTTAAATGCATAACAACTTAGATTAATCTTCAAAGTATTATATTGAATGAATAAAAAGTCCAATTCAAAGTCACCTATTTGACTTATACTATATTTAAAAATAACAAAGTTACAACTAAGAAGAGACCATTAGTTTTTAGCAATAATTAAGGAATAAGTGGATAGAAATTTCAAGAGTATGAGGAACTCCATTTTCTCTACAAATATTTTCCTAATTTGTTTAAATAGAATTGAATCCTTTAAAAGTGCACACACATTCAATATTTCTCCTGCTGTGATATGATTTTATATTTTTTAGATTCCCTTGGGCACATTTTGATATGTTGAATTGTTCTTTACTTTTTTTTGCATATAAAATCCCGTTGTTTTTCTGTGTGGAATTTTTCTATATGAATGGCATAGATTTAAGTATTTTGATGTCTATTGCAATTTTCAGTGGGGTTTGTAATTATGTACTTTTTCCATTTTGTCTGGAAAGTGGTAAAGATTTTTTTCTCCTTTGGCCCTTTGTATTGGACCAATAATGTAATACTTTGAGCTGTGATTTCTAGTTTAATTGCAGATTGTTTTTTACTTAGTTTTCACCTTTCTGCATTATTTAGTTCTTTTAAAAATTATCTGTGGATAAATATCAGGATTATTCTTTATTTCCTATTCCCTATTAAAGTAGGTCAGGTATATATATTTATATATTCTAAATAAAAGGAGTAAAATATGTTTAACTCTCCAAGAAAGGATAAAGGCGATGTTAACTCACTGGTGATGGATATTTAACATACCTAATAGAGTCCATTAAGTACAAATACACTAAAATTTTATGTGGTGATTATTGATGTATTCCAAGTTTTCTGTTATGATGAATAGAAATACTAATGGTTAATCAATAAATACTATTAGCTGCATACTTTCATGCTGAGACTATACCAAGGAATGAAACTTTTAAATAAATCCTAGGGCTTCAATTGTCCATCTTACACAGCTATTGACAAAGACATTTTCAAAGTGCTTATTACATCTATGTTCCTGAGCACTGTTCCAAGTCTCTGGTTTCTACATCTTGCCATATCTCTTTGCTGTAGTTGATATTTCTAATTCCATAACAATGTAAGGAGAAAATATAATGCTATTTCCTGAAAAAAATCTCTACTCTTTCATCTATTTCTCTTGTATTAAAATTCCTTACTATTTGATTGGGAGTAAAAGCTTATCCATTTAGTAACCGAAACAATTTGTTGAATAACTAGTTTTAATTTAAATGTGTTACTGACCTGTATAAGTTCTAGTAGCTGTTATTACCAACGTAAAAAAAAAAAAAAAAAAAGAAATCCCCTATGTATTCCAAACTTCATTCTGTCTTTCTACATTAGTCTGTAATTGCTATAGAATACTTTTCAGCCTGACAACTGTAATAGTTTGAGGAAGAAGGAAGGAAAGAAAGAAGGAAGGAGAGGGAAGGAGGGATGGAGGGAGGAAACCACATCTCCTTTTTTGTAATGTAAATGCCCTTAGTGTCTTTTGCAACTCTATATCTCAGTACTCTTTATCACTCTAGAATTATAATAACCCCTTCATCCATCCACTTATTAAGTAGCATTTTGGTTCCTTTAGCTGAGAATACACCTGCTATTAGCCTGCTTGTGCGAGCTTCTGTGAGAACAGCATTTGACATAAATACCAACTCACTTGTATATGTATCAAAGATCATGACTGCAAGATCTAAACACAAGAGTAGAGGCAGAGGTTTTAAAGTGACTGCAACCTGCCTCTAAAAGTCGCTTATTCTCCATCTTAATAAACCATGAATGGGTCTCTCTGGCCTCACATTCTTTTGTAAAGATGTGTATTAGGGTTTTGAATCTTGTTATAATAATATTGGTAATTAATTATCACGCTCGTCCTTCCCTGACTAGATTTGGTGAACACAATAAATTGTGGTAAAATAAATCACGTGTGTGTGTGTGTGTGTGTGTGTGTGTGTGTGTAAGCACTATGCAGATTCATGTGTGTGCCAGTACCTATGAGTGTGTGCACTATACAAACGGATGACTCATGTTGAGACAGAGTGTCTCCCAATATCACCCTACTTTCTTTGCTGAGGTCCTGTCTGTCCCTGAACCCAGCGCTTACTGCCTCCTCCAGTCAAACTACTGAGCTCATCCCAAGGGTTGAGAGGTTGCTGTTGGTTCCATACAATACATTCCCTCACACAATGAGACAGGTTGCAAAGTGATTGCCTATATTATTCTTAATAAATAAAAGAAAAAATTTAGAAGTTCTAAAAACTTTTAAACCACTTAAATTTTACTGGCCTGTCATATACAAAATAATAATAATAATAATAATAATAATAATAATAATAATAAATTGCTCCCACAGTTGTAAGCTATGTCCAAGTAAAGCCATTGCCTTTTACATTCGAAATCCTAACAGTTAGAACAGGAATTCCAAAACAGAATAAGGAAGTTTGCATTTTCAGTAATTTGTTCCTATGATCATTTCTGCATGCATCCCAGCTTTGGAACTGAACATGCACTGCTATTGCACGAAGCCCTGTTTCTGCATTTCTCCTCCGCTATTTTTCACAATTGCTCACGTGAGACAAGGCTTGTTTCCAGCCGTGCTGCCGAGAGTGTTCATCATTTTGACTAAAATGCCACTGCATAAGTCCTGTCACAGAACGCAGCTGCAAAAGCGCCTTTGTTAGGAAGTCACTGCTGACTTCCTAGCTTTTCATTTTACTCTTCTCTATCATCTTGGATCCCTCAAGACTCTTCTGTAAAATATCATACCAACATTCGTTCTTTTAGAAAGCCTTCCTTTTGAGCTTAGGCTAGCTTGTACTGGCTATCCTCCTTAGCCTTCCAAGTGGTGTGATTACAAGCAAACCGAATGACACCCACTAGCTGGAAACACCTTTTATATTATTATTATTTATTTATTTATTTATTTATTTTTCTTTTTTGTTACACTCCGGATTTTATTCCCCTCCCAGTCCACCCTCCATCTGTTCCACATCCCATACCTCCTCCCTTTCCCCCACTCCCATCCGAGGCACCCCAAAGATGTCCCCACCCTTCTACGCCCAACCCACAAGACCTCTAAACTCCCTGGGGCCCCCAGTCTCTTGAGGGTTGGGTGCATCTTCTCTGACTGCACCCAGTCCCGGCAGTCCTCTGCTCTATTTGTGTGTGGGGTCTCAAAGCAGCTGGGTTATGCTGTCTGTTGGTGGCTCAGTGTCTGAGAGACCTCGGGGGTCCAGGTTCATTAAGAGTGCTGGTCCCCCTACAGGGTTGCCCTCCTCCTCAGCTTCTTCCAGCTTTGCCCTAATTCAACCACAGGAGTCAGCCACTTCTGTCCATTGGTTGGCTGCAAATATCTGCATGTGACTCTTTCAGCTGCTTGTTGGATTTTTAGAGGGCAGTCATGATAGGTCCGTTTTTGTGAGCACTCCATGGCCTCAGTATATGTCAGGCCTCGGAGCCTCCCCTTGAACTGGATCCCACTTTGTGTCTGTCCCTGTTCCTCAGTCTCTCCTCTCCATTTCTGTCCCTACAGTTCTTTCAGACAGAAACAATTAATGGGTCAGAGTTTTGAGTGTAGGATGGCAACCCCATCCCTCACTTGATGCCCTGTCTTTCTGTTGGAGGTGGGTTCTGTAAGTTCCCTCTCCCTCCTGTCAGGCATTTCATCTAGGGTCTCTCATTTTAATTCCTGGGAGTCTCTCGCCTCCCAAGTCTCTGGTACATTCTGGAGGGTCCCCCCCAACCTCCTCCCTCCTTGCCTGTTTCCATTCTTCCATATGGCCCTCAGGGCTCTAGTCCTTTCCCTCACCCAATAACAGATCATGTTCCCTTCTCCCCCATCCTGTCCTCTTTCCCTCTCAGGTCTCTCCCTCCCTCCCCCTTTGTGGTTACTTTCTTCTCACTCCCAATTGAGACTGAGGCATCCTCTCTTGGGCCTTTCAGCTTGTTGACTTTTTTTTTTAATTCTGTGAACTGTATCTTGTATATTCTGCACCTCTGGTTTATTTATTTATATGTTTTCACTAATATCGATTTATTAGTGACTACATACCATGCATGGCACTTTGGGTCTGAGTTACCTCACTCAGGATGATATTTTCTAGTTCCATCCACTTGCCTGCCAAACTCAGGATCTCATTCTTAATAGCTGAGTAGTACTATTCCATTGTGTAAATGAATCACATTTTCTGTATCCATTCTTCTGTCATGGGACATCTGGGTTGTTTCCAGCTTCTGTCACGAACAAGGTGCTATGAACATGTGCCCCTATAGCATGGAGGGCCATCTTTTGGGTCTATTCCCAAGAATGGTATTGCTGGGTCTTCAGGTAGATCTGCTTCCAATTTTCTGAGGAACCTCCAGATTGATTTCCAGAGAGTTTGCAATCCTACCAGCAATGGAGGAGTGTTCCTCTTTCTCCACATCCTTGCCAGTATCTGCTGTCTCCTGAGCTTTTGGTCTTAGACATTCTGATTGGTGTAAGGTGGAATCTCAGGGTTGTTTTGATTTGCATTTCTCTGATCACTAAGGACTTTGAACATTTCTTTAAGTGCTTCTCAGCCGTTCAAGATTCCTCAGTTGTGAAATCTCAGTTTATTTCTATAACCCATGTTTTTTATTGGGTTGTTTGGTTTTTTGGTGGTTAGCTTCTTGAGTTCTTTATATATTTTAGATATTAGTCCTCTATCAGATGTGGGTTTAGTGAAACTTTTCTCCTTTCAGTTTGTTTGTGTAGTGAATTATGTTTATGGATTGAACCATTCCTGCATCCCTAGGATGAAGCCTACTTGATATTGGTGAATGATATTTTGATGTGTTCTTGGATTCTGTTTCTGAGAATTTTATTAAGTACTTTTGCATTGATGTTCATAAGGAAATTTGGTCTGAAGTTCTCTTTCTTTGTTAGGTCTTTATGCAGTTTAAGTATAAGCATAATTGTGGCTTCATAGAATGAATTGGGTAGTGTTCCTTCTGTTTCTATTTTGTGGAACAGTTTAAAGCATATTGATATAAGGTTTTATTTGAAGGTCTGATCTGTAAGAAGCCTGTCTGATCCTTGGCTTTTGTTGGTTGGGAGACTTTTAATAACTGCTACTATTTCCTTAGGGGTTATGGGAATGTTTATATGGCTTATCTGATCCTGATTTAACTTTGGCACCTGGTATCTGTCTAGAAAATTGCCCATTTCATCCACATTTTCCCATTTGGGTGACTGTAGGCTTTTGTAGCAGGATCAGATGACCATTTGAATTTCCTCAGTTTCTGTTATGTCTTCCTTTCATTTCTGATTTTATTAATTTGGATACTTTCTCTGTACCCTCTGGTTAGTTTGTCTAAAGGTTTATCTATCTTGTCGATGTTCTCAAAGAACCAGCTCCTGGTTTGGTTGGTTCTTTATATAGTTCGTTTTGTTTTTACTTGGTTAATTTCAGTCCTGAGTTTGATTATGTCCTCTTGTCTACTCCTCTGGGGTATATTAGCTTCTATTTGGTCTAGAGCTTTCAGGTGCACTCTTAATCTGGTAGTGTATGCCATTTCCAGTTTCTTTTTGGAGGCACTCAGAGCTATGAGTTTTCTTCTTAGCACTGCTTTCATTGTGTCTCATAAGTTTGGATATGTTATTCCATCACTTTCATTGAATTCTAAAATGTCTTTAATTTCTTTCTTTATTTCTTTCTTGACCAAGCAATCATTGAGTAGAGTGTTGTTCAGCTTACATGTGTATGTGGGCTTTTTGTTGTTTTTGTTGTTATTGAAAAACAACCTTAGTCCATGGTGATCTGATAGGATGCATGGGATTAGTTCAATCTTCCTGTATCTGTTGAGGCCTGTTTTATGACTGATTATATGGTCAGTTTTGGAGAAGGAGCCATGAGATATGGAGTAGAAGGTATATTCTTTTGTTTTAGAATGAAATGTTCCTAGATATCTGTTAAATCCATTTGGTTCATAACTTCTGTTAGTTTCACTATGTCTCTGTTTAGTTTCTCTTTCCATGATCTGTTCATTAATAAGAGAGGGGTGTTGAAGTCTCCCACTATTGTTGTTCGAGGTGCAATGTATACTATGAAATTTAGTAAAGTTTCTTTTATGAATGTATGTGCCTTGCATTTGGAGCATAGATGTTCAGAATTGAGAGTTCATCTTGGTAGATTTTTCCTTTGACAAGTATGAAGTGTCTTTTCTTAATAACTGTTGGTTGAAAGTCAATTTTATTCGATATCAGAATGGCTACTCCAGCTTGTTTCTAGGGACCATTTGTGTGAAAAGATTTTTTTCCAGCCTTTAACTCTAAGGTAGTTTTTGTCTTTATCACTGACGTACATTTTCTGTATGCAGCAAAATGCTGGATCCTGTTAACATATCCAATCTGTTAGTCTATGTCTTTTACTGGGGAATTAAGTCCATTGATGTTAAGAGATATTAAGAAAATGTAATTGTTGCTTCCTGCTATTTTTGTTGTGAGAGTTGGAATTATGCTTGTGTGGCCTTCCTCTTTTGGGTTTGTTGAAAGAAGATTACTTTCTTGCTTTTTCTTGGGTGTAGTTTCCCTCCTTTTGTTGGAGTTTTCCATCTATTATCTTTTATAGGTCTGGATTTGTGGAAATATATTGGGTAAATTTTGTCTTGTCATAGAATATCTTGGTTTCTCCACCTATGGTAATTGAGAATTTTGCTGGGTATAGTTGCCCAGCAACTGGCTGGCATTTGTGTTCTCTTAGGGAGAACATCTGCCCAGGATCTTCTTCCATTACAGTTTCTGGTAAGAAGTCTGGTGTAATTCTGATAGGTCTGCCTATATGTTACTTGTCCTTTCCCCTTACTGCTTGTAATATTCTTTGTTTCTTCAGTGCATTTTGTGTTTTGATTATTATGGGGCAGGAGGAATAGTCTTCTGGTATAGTCTATTTGGAGTTCTGCAGGCTTCTTGTATGTTCATGGGTCTTTAAGTTGTAAATTTCTGATCTCTTCTATACCTATAATACTTAGGTTTAGTCTTCTCATTGTGTCCTGGATTTCCTTGATGTTCTGTGTTAAGAACTTTTTGCTTTTTGCATTTTCTTTGACTGTTGTGTCAATATTTTCTATGGTATCTTCTGCACCTGAGACTCTCCCTTTTATCTATTGTATTCTGTTGGTGATGCTTTCATCTATGACTCCTGATCTCTTTCCCAGGTTTTCTATCTCCAGGGTTATCTCCCTTTGTATTTTCTTTATTGTTTCTACTTCTGTTTTTAGATCCTGGATGGTCTTGTTTAATTCCTTCTCCTGTTTGGTTGTGTTATCCTGTAATTCTTTAAGGAATTTTTATATTTCTTCTGTAAGGGCTTTTAGTTATTTACCTGTGTTTTCCAGTATTTCTTTGAGTTCTTTATGTTCTGTTTAAAGTCCTCTACCATCATCATGAGAAGTGATTTTAGATCTGAATCTAGATTTTCTGATGTGATAGTGTATCCAGGACTTGCTCTGGTAGGAGAACTGGGTTCAGATGATGCCAAGTAACCTCAGTTTCTGTTGCTTATGGTCTTGTGCTTGCCCCTTGGCATCTGGTTATCTCTAATGCTACCTGTCATCACTGTCTCTGACTGGAGCCTGTCCCTCCTGTGATCCTGGTGGTGTCAGAACTCCTCTGAGAGTAAGTGTCTGTGATCCTGTGATTCTTGGATCCTGTGATCCTGAGATCTTGGTTGTGTCATAATTCCTGGGAGTCAAGCTGCCTCTGGGATCCTGAAATTGTGGTGTGACCAAGCCCCTGAGATCTTACAATTCTAGGCATGTTAGAGTGCCTGGAAGTTGAACTTCTTCTGGATGTTGTGGAACTGGGTGTGGAGCTAGTACCAAGTTCTGCTCAGGGCACTGGCTCAGACCATAAGGAACCTGTGCTACTGGCAAGGCATGGGTTCCTAAGTCCCTGGATCCTGCCTATCCCAGTTACTCCTGCTATTGGGGTGTTGGGGTAGATATTGTGGCCTACTCACCTATGATCCTGGGTGAGCTAGAACGCCTGGGAGTGAGCTTCTTCTGGATCACCAACTTGTCATATTGACTATGTCCTTTGCCTTACAGAAGCTTTCCAGTTCCATAAGATCACATTTATCAATTCTTGATCGTAGAGCATAAGCTAATGCAGTTCTGTTTAGGAAATTTTCCCCTGTGCCAATGAGTTCAAGGCTCTTTCCCACTTTCTTTTCTATTAGATTCAGTGAATCTTCTTTTATGTTGAGGTCCTTGGTCCACTTGGACTTGAGCTTTGTGCAAGGTGACAAATATGGCTCTATGTTCATTTTTCTACATACCGGCAGCCAGTTAGACCAGCACTTACTAAAGTGCTTTCTTTTTTCCATTGTATATTTTTTACTTCTTTGTCAAAGATCAAGTGTTAATAAGTATGTGGTTTTATTTCTAGGTCTTCAATTTTATTCCTTTGATCAACCTATCTGTCTCTGTACCAATAGTACCATGCAGTTTTTATCACTATTGCTCTGTAGCAAAGCTTGAGGTCAGGGATGGTGATTCCCCCAGTCATTCTTTTATTGTTAAGAATTGTTTTGCAATTCTGTTTTTTTTTTTCTTTCCAGATGAATTTGAGAATTGCTCTTTCTATGCCTTTGAAGAATTATGTTAGAATTTTGATGGGGATTGCACTGAAACTGTAGATTGCCTTTGGTCGGATGGCCATTTTTTAAATTCTGTCAATCTATGAGCATGGGAGATCGCTCCATTTTCTGAGATCTTGAGAGACTTTCTTTCTTGAGAGACTTGAAGTTATTGTCATTCAGATCTTTCACTTGCTTGAGCAGAGATACCCCAAGATATTTTATATTATTTGTGGCTATTATGAAGGGAACTGTTTCCCTAATTTCTTTCTCAGCCTATTTATCATTTGTATAAAAGGAGGATACTAATTTGTTTTAGTTAATTTTATATCTGGCTACTTTTCAATTTTTTTTAAAAAATAGCTTTTATCAATATATTCTCATCGTGGTTCCCCTCTCCTGACTCCACTGAACACTCTCTATTTCTCTACCTACCCAAATCTCTGTCTTTAGGAAGAAAATGAACATGAAGCAAACAAAAAACACCCAAATAAAGCATAAATAAAAATTTAAAAACACAGGTAACACTTTCTCACATGCACACATACCATAAAATCACAAAATCAAAAACCATGATACATATGCAATAGACCAGTAAGACAAGCCCCACCACTGCCATCAAACAAAAGCAATATGAAACAAAATATCTACCAAAAAACAACATTGAGTTTGCTTTATGTTGGCCATCTACTGCTGAGCAAGGACCTACCCTGAAGTGAGGTTCATATACCCAATGAGACTATGAAAGAAAACAATTTTTTCTTTACAAGCTGATGTTACCTGTAGATAGTTTCTAGGTTAAGGGTGGGAGTCCATGTCTACTTCCCTTTCTTGGTATTGGACCCCGTCTGGCTTGAACCTAAGAAAATTGCTACCACTTTCACTGTGAGTTCAGATGTCCATCAATGTTGTGTCTAGTAGAAGTCCTGCTGTATTCTTGAAGAAATACATCCCTCTGGCTCTTGCAGTGTTTCTATCTCCTCTTCATCACTCCCTGAGAACTGAAGGGAGAGGTTTGACCAAACATTCTTTGTAGGAATGAGTGTTTAAAATCTCTCAATCTCTGCACATTGTCCAATTGTGGGAGTCTATGTTCTCATGCAAGACAAAGTGTCTCTCATGATGGATAAGTGAAGCAGAGCTCTTTGGGTAGAGTAGAATGTTATTAGGACTCATTTTAGTACTATGAACCTTTAGCAAAACAATAGTATTTGGGTTTCCCTTAGGCCTATGGCCTATCCAGTCTAAGGTTCATGGTCACCTGAGTAATGTAAGGCATCAGTTCCATCTCATGGGTTGAGCCTCAAATCCAATCAGACAGTGATTAGTTACTCTATAGCATGTTGCCAATATCATACCAGCATATCTTACAAGTGGGTCTCTGTTGTAGATTACTGTGTTTGTAGCTATGTTGGTGATAGCTTTTTTTTTTATCTCGTTGTATACAGAGTAACTTAAACCACCATGAACATAGTCAGTAGTAGTAAACAATCAAATTAAGCACTAGCTCAAGATCTCAATGTTCAATGAAATAAGTAAGTGTTGTCTTCAGTAACAGACCCTTATCATCAGTTTTTAGAGAGTGACCAATAGCCTTGACAATAGCTTGAGTTATTTATGGGTTTCCATGAGGTCCCTTTACTAACAACACCAGTAGATTCAACTCATTCCTACAACTTGACTTTTCTCTTGGTGGTGAAAAATGTCTAATTGACGCATTGTCTCTTGTTACTTTGTGACTCTGATTATATATCTTTCAGATAGATAGATAGATAGATAGATAGATAGATAGATAGATATTAAAATTTCTATATTGATATTCATTTCTAATAAGTATTTTCTGATTTAAAAACAAGTTGATTTCTTGGTATGGAGCAGGTCTGAAACATCGCCTTAAAATATTTATAAACGCTTATAAGTACTACTCTAGTATACCTGGATTTTTAATGGATTTCATTCGCATTTTATGGCTAAAATATAAAGACATTTTGAGCACAGTTTTTCCTAAATATCCTTGGGGATCTCATCTTTAACAAGGCAGATTATTTTCATCTTTCTATAAAATTTTCACAATTTTTTTAATATGCCTTTCCTAAATAATTAAAAGAGCACCGTGAACCTGACAAACATTTTCAAATAAGTGAATATAAATCACTATAAATAATCCACTGCATTTATGATCTCTAGAGCAATAGTATGCAGACATCTTGTTCTCTTCTAGCCCTGCATGTAAGGTTTCTTATATTTGTGAAATTGTCCTAATTATTTTCTCATTTCAGGCTTCCTCATAATTATATTGAGAGCCATAATCATTAAGAACCTGTATACTGCCTGTCATTACAGAAATGATCTCAGAATGAAAGTTCGCCTCTACCTCACTGCCTCCTGTTCAAATTTAGTAGCAAGGTAACTATTGCCATGAAAATGTTTAATATATGATAATCTAAATATTAAAAATAAAAGACCCATGATATGACTTCAGGGCAAGGGGCAAATAAATAACACCTTGCACATTTTCAATCACTTTCTAACTTTTCCTAAAATCATTTTTGGAGCTATAGAATTCTATTCTTTTCAATTTGATGTAAATTTAGCAAATTGTTCAAATAATCTAACTGAAGAAAAATCAGATCTCCAGTAGAGCAAATGATTTCCATTTTTTTTTCAGAAAGTACCAAGACATAATCAGAGGCTTTGAATTCAGAGTGCACAAAGGTGGTGTACAGTAATGGCGTCTGCTCCATAATCAGCAGATTGTCACAATCACTGGCATTCATGTGGAACTCCTAGGAATTTGTGTTCAACAATTTTCATAATCATCAGGAATCAGAGAAATGTGAGCGTTCAAGAACCTATCCGTAAATTATGGCCTTTACCAGAAATAGATGGAATTCAGCAACTTTATCTCTGGCAACAAAACCTTGACTGTAAAACACAGACATTTTACAGTCTTGAGAAAAGTCACTATCTCAGGTTAAAAATATCTTCCTGACCACAAATGGGAGTTTATCAGTTCATGAGAAATCTCAAAGTCCTGATATACAATGCCATTTATCCTGAAATTCTTGTTTAGTTGGCATTATATCTGCATTAACATGTTCTTGATTTCTTTGGACATGAAAAATGTGGCTTAAGCCACAGCATTTCTTTCAAAATAACCATTAAATCCAAATATGGCTAGGGAAAAACAGCAAAAAAATACTATGGGTCATAAATGCCATATAACTATAATTTTCTAACATGAATAATCCTTGACTATGTAAAAAGCAGGGACATAAGTTAAGAGTACTGGCCACTCATCCTGAGCACCTGGGATTGATTCCCAGCACCAATATGGCAGCTCCCAACTGCCATAACTCCAGTTTCAAGGCATTTCTTTTGGCCTCAATGTGATCTAGAAGTATACATGCAAGCATAACATCATACACATCAAACAAACGTCATACACATAAACAAGCAACATACACATAAAACATTTTTTTTAATTTTTATTCGATATATTCTTTATTTACAATTTCAAGTGATCTTCCCTTTCCAGGATCCCCCCTCCCCTAAAGTCCCATAAGCCTGCTTCCCTCCCCCTGTTCTTCAATCAACCCCTTCCCGCTTCCCTGTCCTGGTATTCCCCTACACCGTTGCACTGAGCCTTTCTAGGACCAGGGGGCTCTCCTTCTTTCTTCTTGGGCATCATTTGATATGTGAATTGTTACCTGGGTAGTCCAAGCTTCTGGGCTAATATCTGCTTATCGGTGAGTGCATATGATGTGTGTTCTTTTGTGATTGGGTCACCTCACTCAGGATGACATTCTCTAGTTCTACCCATTTGCCTAAGAATTTCATGAACTTATTGTTTTTAATAGCTGAGTAAATATGTAAATGCTGTAAATATACCACAAATGAGTAAATGAGTAAATTAAATAGTAAACTGATTTTTGTTAACTCTTTTGATAATATTGAATTCAGTGAAACTTGTCACTGAGAGAGAAATGAGTTTATTTCCCTCCTTCCATATACACATACTAATGAGGATGCCTTAACAATTCACGCCCTCCTGTAGCTCCAGCTCCCAAGGATTCTTGCCCTATTCTGCACTCTGTGGGCACCTGAACTAACACACATGTATACCCCAAACAGATCTACACATAATTTTGAACAATAATAAAAATAACTTAAAATTTTTACATGTATTTCTTGTGAAGTTGATTTAATGAAATTGATTAATGCTGAAATTAATAAAAAATACAATTTTCAAGATATATTGCTGAATATGGTAATTTCAGTCCCATGTATCCCTATCCTTCAAAGTGTATGTCTCTTTATACTAAGAAACAAAAACTAATTGCACATCAACACATCAACACGTGCATTTATAACAGCTGGAGTGTGTTGAATAACTATTCTAGCATCTACTAATGTATCTTGAAAGATATAAAGAATGGAAAATTTAAAAATGAAATATGTAACACTTCAGTAAACCAGTCTTTGCTCTGTGGGCATCCACCTGATAGATAAAGACCATAAAAATTGTCGAAAACAGTATACTTTCTTCAAAATATACTGATTATAAATACTTTTAAAATACTTTCATAGGAACATCTAGACTGTCCTTTCAAATTGGTATATCAAACACTAGACAAGTTGATACTTAAAATTCATTATCATACAGACTAGCCAGGTATATCAGGATGGTATAGATTAGTGGAATGGATTGCAAGATACAGGGAAAGGAATGTCAAGGTCTGGGTTTGTTTTAATGTTGATTTGAAAACCCTTCTTGAGGATTTGCACACAATTAGCAATTAGTCTGCTGAGATCTCAGACGTGACTTCACACAGAGGCCCATTTTTAAAAAATGTATTCACTGTTTCTGACACTGCATTCTCTTATTCTATTTCTGAACTGCTGGACACATCGTGTTCTCCTCTGGTGTTGCCTCCTCTTTCTGAATTCTAGACAGTAAGGGAACTGAGGAGCTTGGTCTTCATCAGAAGTTGCTCCTTCATTTACATTCCTTCTATATATGAAAACTTGGCTTTGCATAACACCCGCCCACTGCCAACTCGTGAATTTCTGCTGCCCATGCTGACTCACAATAGAACAGCTGATATTTCTAAGACTCTCCTGACTCAACTCCTTAAATAACAACTCTATAATTTAATGTCCAGATATTCAAAGAAAAAAATTGGGTTTCTGGGTTTTTTTAATATTCTATGACTCTTGTCACTCCAGTAATAATGTAATATTTAATCACACATGAGACCCAAAACACTAATTTTTCCTAATTTTTATATTCATTTTAACATCCTTCACCATTCCACTTTATTTGTAGGATCATTTATTATAAAATTTGAAAAACTACTAAACCTGTAAGAGTTGTTTGAATGACACATGTCCCCAGTCAGTTCATGTATGTGAACACTGGAGCCCCTGACTGGTGGCACTGCTTGAGAAGTTTATGGAAGCCTTAGAGGTGGAGACTTGCCGGAGGAAGTACATTGCATGGGGCAGGATTTAGCCCCAATTCCAGTTCATTCTCTTAGCTGTGTGAGACTGATAGTGTGATCCCTTACCTTCCACGTCAGCTGCCTGCTGCCTGCTGCCATGCTTCCTCCACACACGGCTGTCCCCTATGGGGCCAGCAAGTTCCATAAGCACTTTTGACCATGGTGTTTTATTACACACAACAAAGAGTCACTAATACATCCACGTAAATGTATTAATTCTTTACTAATATCCTTACCAAGTCACTACTTTCTGCCATATGCTTCTGGAAGTAGACTTCCATAATCCTTATACTACCACATGCTATCTTCAATTTTTCTACTCTACCTTCATTCAGAACTGTTGTAATCTTAAATATTTATGACTTCTTTATAATATCCCAATTAAGCATAAAGACATTTTGTCTTAGTTAGGGTTTTACTGCTGTGAACAGACACCATGACCAATGCAAGTTTTATAAAAACAACATTTAATTGGGGTTCGCTTACAGGCTCAGAGATTCAGTCCATTGTCATCAAGGCAGAAACATGGCAGCATCCAGGCAGGCATGGTACAGGAGGAGCTGGGAGTTCTACATCTTCATCTGAAGGCAGCTAGTAGAAGACTGACTTCCAGGCAACTAGGGTGAAGGTCTTAAGCTCACACCCACAGTGACACACCTACTCCAACAAGGCCACACCTCCTAATAGTGCCACTCCCTGAGAAAAGCATATACAAACCATCACACATTTGTAAGCTAAGAAAAAATGAAAATTTCTCATATTTCCTCCTTTCTTTCTAAGGCCATTAAAGTTCAGCAAAAATATAAAATCAAATATTTTAGTTACAGTAAATATAAAAAAACTCAGTATGACTCTAGGCCTGTCACACACCTGTAACACCGTGTTCTCTTGAGGCTGTAGCAGGAGGGTCTGTGATTCCAGAAATTTGAGGCTAATCTAAACAACATACCTAGACCTTATCTCAAAATAAGTTCATCATGGTACTCTGTTAACTTGATGCATTTCTCTCCTCAGTGGTGAAACAAAATTTATTCTTATTCATGAAGTTGGAATATATATATATATATATATATATATATATATATATATATATATATATATATATATATATATATATTATCTTTTTACTATATTCATCCTCATCCTTCCCCAGTTCACTTTCCTTCTTACCTGCCCAAATTTGTACCAGCTTTTGGATTCTTTAAAAATAACTCTGTCCTACTCAAATATCCACTGATGTGTGTGGTCTTCTCCTGAAGGGTGATTAGTTTACCAGCAGTTCCACATTGAGAACGTTGTCTCCCTTTCTCAGAGCTGCAGGCTGCTGCCAATCCCTCCATGCCCTGGTATGGGATAGTGTGCCCACCTGCTTTCCCTCTGCTGGGAAAGGGTTGGGCTTGAGATTTTCCAGGTTGTGTATGTGCTGATTCAACTGCTGTGAACTTACCTGTGCAACTGCCCTGCTGTGTCCAGAAGAGAGCGGTTCTGTGTCCCCAGCCTCAGCCTCCTCTTGCACTCCTCCCAAGGATCTGCAGTGATCCTTGAGACTTGAGAGAAGTAATTCCAGTTAATAGGCATTACCATTAGGGAGTGACATCTTATTTCCTGCACCTCTGCCAAATGTGTGTCAATCAAAATCTAGTGAAATTAGAAGATAAAGGACAGGAGATGCATTGATCAATGGTTATAACATTAATAAATAAATAAATAAAATTTATCAAAAATAAATCATTGAGAATCAGTAATACTATGTTCATTTAGCAGCATAATAGTAATATGCTCTCCCTAGGACCAAAGATCTGTCTAACCATAGGTGCTTAGCCTTATAAAGCTACTAGATATATGTTCCATCCTGTAGAGTGGAACTTACATACAATCTAAGTCATTACATGATTTTTCCAATGGTGCTCATACCACTATTGCACCAGAGGCAAGTTTTGCAGACTAATCATTATTGTAGATCAGATGGTTAATACTTGGGTTTTTTTTTACTGTAAATTTTCAGGTTTGTTCTACATTTATTTGTTTATTGATTTATTAATTTATTTATTCATTAGATATTTTCTTTATTTACATTTCAAATGTTATCCCCTTTCTATGTTTCCCCTCCAAAAACTGCCTATCCCATCCCTCTTCCCCCTGCTCACCAACCCACCCACTCCTGCTTCCCCGTCCTGGCATTTCCCCTACCCTTGGGGCAATGAGCCTTCACAGGTCCAAGGGCCTCTCTTCTCATTGATCTCCAACAAGGTCATCCTCTGCTACCCATGTGGCCGGAGCCATGGGTCCCTCCATGTGTACTCTTTGGCTGGTGGTTAACTCCCTGGGAGCTCTGGGGGTACTGGGTGGCTCATATTGTTGTTCCTCCTGCAGGGCTGCAAACCCCTTCAGCTCCTTGGGTCCTTTCTCTAGTTCCTTCATTGGGGACCCTGTGCTCAATTCAATGGTTGGCTGAGAGCATCCCTCCTCTGTATTTGTCAGGCACTGGCAGAGCCTCTCAGGAGACAGCTATATCAGGCTCCTGCCAGCTAGAACTTGTTGGCATCCACAATATATAATTGATGGTTATTTTTCTCCTCTGGTAGCTTGCATAGCACTTTCCAGCACTATGAACACAGGCCAATAAGGATAAAATATCCAGGTCTACACCAAGCGTAATTTTGCCAACCTTGATTTTGATGACTCAAGTATGGACTATATTCAGTAATTGGGTCTTACCACCTAGTTCTGGAGGACAACCAAGAGTATTGGCAGTAGTCTGTAATGTTTGATGGGGGTGGCCTGGAACCTAACTGGCCCACCTCCAAAAGAAGTAACTCATAGCTTGCACAGGGCATTTTATACATGAGCCTTCCTTCATTATTGAATAGGAACATTTTTCCATTACGTGTAACATCATTTTAACTCCGGTTTTATGTATGGGCACAAAATATGGAGAGCTCCTACAATACTAGCTCTCTCCATGGCTCTTCCCAAAGCTCTTTGGAATGAAGCCTACTCTCTCATCTCCTTTCTCATATCCCAGCTTAAACCTTCTGGTTCCATGATGCATTTTAACCCCTTGAATCAATAAACTCTATCTTCCCTCTCTTCTGTCTCTCCTCACTTCCTTTAGCAATTCTCTGACTTTTGTGGTTATTCTAAATGAAACACACATAGATGGAGTTTCATACTAGCATCCACAGAGAAAACATGTAGTAACCTTTGTCTCTCTGTGTCTAGATTATCTCACTCAGAATTCCTGTTTCCAACTCCAAGCAGGTTACCTGCAAACTTCATGATAATTTTATTTTTATTGGCAGCTGGATGATCATCCATTGTATAACCATATGCTTCCATTATCCATTCATTTGTTAGATAACTGCACTCTTCATTTCTTAGCTATTGCAAATAGAGCATCAATGATCTTGGTTCATCAGGTATATCAAGAGTAGGGTATGACATTTCTATATAAAAAACTATACATAAATGATTATAAATTCATATCCCACTAAATGATTTTTAAAAGTCCAGTATGTAATGCAATTTTTTCTTGATTACTGCATTAACTACTTTTCTTACTACTGTGATAAAACACGTGACCAAGGCATAGGGAAATAAGGTTTTCTCTACCTCACAACATGAAGGTATGGTGAGGACACAGCAAGGGTATAACAGCAGAAGCACAAAGTGGCTGTCCAGTGTATTTGCAGTCACTGGACTCTGATGATCAGCTTGCTTCCCCTGCCCTCTTTTGTTCCAGTCCAGGACCCCAGCCACATACACTTCCCTCTTCACATCCAGAGAAAGTGTTCACCTTGAGAGTGTTGTCATATACACAGCATGGATGTATCTTTTCATCTACTAGAAAACCAGTGAGTTATCAAGACTAAACATAGCACTTGGTGATAATACATGAACATTAAAATGTCATAATAATCAGGCTGAGAGTTCAGTGGGTAACCGTGACATTAGCATGAAAACCTGAGCTCAGATCCCAAACCCCATGGGGCTGGGGGAAAGATGGCATGCTTGCACCCCTCCCCGATAAGTTACTCACAATTGATAGATGCTAAGTGGACAATCAGTGTTGCTCAATGGAGTGACCCTAAGTATATCAACCACACTCCAGAGTAGGCCCGAAGGTTAGCTGTCCAGCACACACTGAACTCCACATGTAGTCCAGTTTACTTAGTTGCAACTAGCTCTCTTTACATAATGGTTCATATCTATAACCCCTATAATGTACTGAGCGCTAGGACGTATTTTTAGTGGTAGGAATTCATGTGGTGTGGGGTGAGGTATTTTCTGTCATCTGTCGATTTTGCTGATGAACCAGTCAGTTATGAGGCAGTATACAAGGTGACTGGACTAGAGAAAGGAGGGAGGAAGGTGATGTAGTTAAGACTCATGAGAGAGAATGATGAGACAGAGCTAAGATAACGCATTTTCTATTACTACCATTCAATTCATGGGACATGAACTCTGAAGCCAGTCCAGTAACACCCAGAGGAAGTGGCAATTGAAAGTGTTCTAACACACCCAGGATCATAGGATCAAAAGTGAGGAGGACACAACATCTGTCCCAACACCACCTGTCATAACTGAGACCAGCAGGATCCAGGGACACAGGGACTCTGCCCACTCAGTGGCACTGGTACCTTCCAGTCTGGGTTAGTTTACCTTGAGTGCAAACTCTGCAGCCAGTCCTGTAATACCCAGAGGAAGCTCCACTTCTAGGTGCTCTAACACACCCAGGATCCCAGAATCCCAAGAGCTTGGTCACCCAGGACCTCAAGATCACAGGATCCTGGAATCACAGGATCACAGAGACAGCTGGACTCTGAGAAATTCTGACACAACCAGGATCACAGGAAGGACAGAATACAGTCAGAGATAGCAAGAGCAGGTAGCACTAGAAATAACCACATGGTGAGAGGCAAGCACAAGAACATAAACAACAGAAATCAAGGTTATGTAAAATCATCAGAACCCAATACTCCCACCAGAGCAAGTAATGGATACACCATCACATGGGAAAAGCAAGATTCAGTTCTAAAATCACTTCTCAAAATGATAATAGGAGACTTTAAAAAGGACATTAATAACTCCCTTAAAAAATACAGAAGAACACAATAAATACCTAGAAACCCTTAAAAAAGAAACACAAAAATCCCTTAAAGAACTACAGAAAAATACAATCAAACAGGAGAAGGAATTGAAGAAGACCATCCAGGATCTAAAAAATAGAAATAGAAACAATAAAGAAAACACAAAGGGAGATAAACCTGGAGATAAAAAACCTGGAAAAAAGATCAGGAGAAATGCAAGTGGAATACAAGAGATGCAAGAGAGAATCTCAGGAGTAGAAGATATCACAGAAAACATTAACACAACAGTCAAAGAAAATGGCAAAAAGCTCCTAACACAAAACATCCCAAAAATCCAGGACAAAGTGAGAAGATGAAACCTAAGAATCAATCATAGGTATAGAAGAGATTGAAGATTACCCACTTAAAGGGCCAGTAAATATCTTCAACAAAATTATAGAAGAAAACTTCCCTAACCTAAAGAAAGAGATGCCTATAAACATACAAGAAGCCTACAGAACTCCAAATAGACTATATCAGAAAAGAAATTCCTCCCATCACATAGTAATCAAACCACCAAATGAAAAAAACAAAGAAAATATTAAAAGCAAAAAGGGGAAAAGGTCAAGTAACATATAAAGGCAGACCTATCAGAATCACACCAGACTTCTCACCAGAGACAATAAAGCAAGAAGATCCTGGGAACATGTCATACAGACCCTAAGAGAACACAAATGCCAGCCCAGGCTATTATACCCAGCAAAACTATCAATTACCATAGCTGTAGAAAGCAAGATAGTCCATGCCAAGACAAAATTTACACAATATCTTTCCACAAATCCATCCCCACAAAGAATAATAGATGGAAAATTCCAAAACAAGGAGGAAAACTACACCCTAGAAAAAGCAAGAAAGTAATCTTCTTTCAACAAAACAAAAGAAAGATAGCCACACAAATGTAATTTCATCACTGAAAATGAAAATAATAGGAAGCAGCAATCACTTTTCCTTACTATCTCTTAACATCAATGGACTCAATTCTCCAATAAAAAGTCATAGACTAACAAACATGATGTGTAAACAGGACCCAGCATATTGCTGCATTCAGAAAACTCACCTCAGTGACAAAGACAGACACTACCTCAGAATAAAAGGCTGGAAATTTTTTTCCAAGCAAATGGTCACAAGAAAAAAGCTGCAGCTTTTTTTTATTCTAATATTGAATAAAATTGACTTTCAACCAAAAGTTATCAAAAAAGATAAAGAAGGACACTTCATCCTCTTCAAAGCAAAAATCTACCAAGATGAACTTTCAATTCTGAATATCTATGCTCCAAATGCAAGGGCACCCACATACATAAAAGAAACTTTATAAAGTTCAAAGCACACATTGCACCCCACACAATAATAGTGGGAGACTTCAACACCCCACTCACAGTATTGGACAGATCATGGAAACAGAAACTAAACAGAGACACAGTGAAACTAACAGAAGTTATGAAACAAATGGATCTAACAAGTATTTATAGAACATTTCTTACTAAAGCAAAAGAATATACCATCCTCTCAGCACCTCATGGTAGCTTCTTCAAAACTGACCATATAATTGGTCACAAATCAGGCCTCAACAGATACAAGAAGATTAAAATAATTCCATGCACCCTATCAGATCACCACAGACTAAGGCTAATTCCAACAAAAACAACAGAAAACAAACATACAAATGGAAGCTGAACAAGCTGAACTCAATGATAACTTGGGCAAGGAAGAAATAAAGAAATTAAAGACTTTTTAGAATCTTACCACATCATACCAAAACTTATGGAACACAATGAAAGCAGGGCTAAGAGGAAAACTCATAACTCTGAGTATCTCCAAAAAGAAACTGGAGAGAGCTTACACTAGCAACTTAATAGCACACCTGAAAGCTCTAGAGCACAAGGAAGAAAATATACCCAAAATGAGTAGATAGGAGGAAATAATCAAACTCAGGGCTGAAATCAACCAAATAGAAACAAAAAGAACTATACAAAGAATCAACAAAACCAGAAGCTGGTTCTTTGAGAAAATTGACAAGATAGATAAACCCTTAGCCAGACTAACCAGAGGGCACAGAAACAGCATACAAATTAATAAAATCAGAAATTAAAAGGGAGACATAATGAAAATTGTGGAAATTCAAAGAATAATTAGATCCTACTATAAAAGCTTATCCTCAACAAAATTGGAAAATCTGGATGAAATGGACAATTTTCTAGACACATACCATGTGCCAAAGTTAAAACAGGATCAGATGAACAATATAAACAGTTTGATAACCCCTAAAGAAATAGAAGCAGTCACTAATAATCTCCCAACCAAAAAAAAGCCCAGGACCAGAAGAGTTTAGTGGAGAATCCTATCAGATCTTCAAAGAATAACTAATACCAATACTCTTAAAATGATTCCAAAAAATGAAAAACAGAAGGAACACTACCCAATTCATTCCTTGAAGTCACAATTATGCTTATACCTAAACCTAACAAATACCAAACAAATAAAGAGAACTTCAGGCAAATTTCCTTAATGAACATTGATGCAAAAATACTCAAAAAATTCTTGCCAACTGAATCCAAGAATACATCAAAATGATCACTCACATGATCAAGTAGGCTTCATTCCAGGGATGTAGGGATGGTTCAATATATGGAAATCCATCAATATAATCCACTACATAAGCAAACTCAAAGAAAAAAAACCACATGATCCATTTCATTAGATGGTGAAAATCATTTGACAAAATTCAGTATCTCTTCATGTTAAAGTCTTGGAAAGGTCAGGAATTCAAGGCCCATAGCCAAACATAGTAAAAGCAATATACAGCAAATCAGTAGCCAACATCAAGCTAGATGGAGAGAAACTTGAAGCAATCCCACAAAAAATCAAGTGAAGGAACTGAACAAAACCTTCCAGGATCTAAAGATGGAAGTAAAAACAATAAAGAAATCACCAAGTGAGACATCTCTGGAGATAGAAAACTTTGGAAAGAATTCAGGAGTTGTACATGCAAACATCACAAACAGAATACAAGTGACAGAAAAGAGAACCTCAGGTGCTGAAGATACCATAGAAAACATTGACACAACAGTCAAAGAAAATGCAAAATGCATAAAGCATGTAATCCAAAACATCCAAGAAATCCAGGACACAATGAGAAGACCAAACCTAAGGATTATAGGTATAGATGAAAGCAAAGATTTACAACTTAAAGGGCCAGTAAATATCTTCAACAAAATTATAGAAGAATACTTCCCTAACCTAAAGAAAGAGATGCCCATGAACATACAAGAAGCCTACAGAACTCCAAACAGACTGGACCAGAACAGAAAGTCCTCCCAGCACATAAAAATCAAAACACCAAATGCGCTAAAGAAAGAAAGAATATTAAAAGCAGTAAGGTGAAAGGGGAAAGAAAGTAACTTATAAAGGCAGACCTATCAGAATTACACCAGACTTCTCACCAGAGATGATGAAAACTAGAAGATCCTGGGCAGATCTCATACAGACCCTAAGAAAACACAAATGCCAGCCCAGAGTACTATACCCAGCAAAACTCCCTTTTTTTTAAAAGGGTTTTTTTTATTTTCTATATTCTTTGTTTACATTCCAAAGGCTTTCCCCTTTCCCAGTTTCCCCCTCACCATATGTCCCATAAGTCCGCTTCCCCTCCCATTCCTCAATCACTCTGATATTCTTTTTTTTATTACTTTTTTCTATATTCTTTGTTTACATTCCAAAGGCTTTCCCCTTTCCCAGTTCCCCCCTCACCATATGTCCCATAAGTCCTCATCCCCCCTACCCTCCCAGCCCCCCTCCTGCCTATTCCCCAATCACCCACCACCACCACCATTTCTTTGTTCTGGTACTCTCCTACAAAACTGGGTCCAGTCTTTTCGGGACTAGAGTCCTCTCCTTCCTTCTTCTTGGGAATATTTTTTTCTATATTCTTTGTTTACATTCCAAAGGCTTTCCTCTTTCCCAGTTTCCTCCTCACCATATGTCCCATAAGTCCTCTTTCCCCCTCCCCCCTCCACCTATTCCCCAATTATTCCCTTCCCCTCCCCCTACCCCTCTCACCTATTCCCCAGTCACCTCCCTCCCCCCACCACCACCACCCCACACCCCCACCATTTCTCTGTTCTGATACTCTCCTACAAAACTGGATCCAGTCTTTTCAGGACCAGGGTCCTCTCCTTCCTTCTTCTTGGGAATCTTTTCACTTGCTAATTATGCCTTGAGTATTCAGAGCTTCTGAGCTCATTAATATCCACTTATCAGTTATTGCATTTCATGTGTATTCATTTGTGATTGGGTTAACTCACTTAGGATGATATTTTCCAGATCCAACCATTTGCCTACAAATTGCATGAATTCATTATTTTTAATTGCTGAGTAGTATTCCATTGTATAAATATACCAACAAAACTCTCAATCACCATAGATGGAGAAACCAAGATATTCCATGATAAAACCAAATTACACAAATATCTTCCCATAAATCCAGCCCTACAAAGGATAATAGATGGAAAACGCCAACATAAGGAGGGAAACTACACCCTAGAAAAAGCAAGAAAGTAATCTTCTTCCAACAAACCCAAAAGAAGATATCTACACAAACATAAAAATAACATCAAAAATAACAGGAAGCAACAGTCACTATTCGTTAATATCTCTTAACATCAATGGATTCAACTTCCCAATAAAAAGACATAAACTAACAAATATTTTCATGTAAATCTTCAATTTTATCAGAAAATATTTGTAATTCCTCTTTCAATTAATTTAGTAATGTTTTTATGTCTACTATTTTATCTGCATTATTTTTCATGATAATCTTCAATATTAACATGTTTCTCTCTATATTTCTTCTATTTTATCAGAAATGTTTTCCATGTAAATCTCTGATTTTTATCACAAAATGCTTTTAATTTCACCTTCAATTGATTTAGAAAGTTTTTTATGTCTATTACTTTATCTGTACAATTTGCCATGAAATTGTCAATTTTAAGGTCTTTTTCTATATATTTTTTAGTTTTATCAGAAATATTTTCTGTGTGAATCTTCAACTTTATCAGAAAATGCATATAATTCCACTTTTATTCAACTTAGGAATGCTTTTAGGCCTACCATTTTTGATAGGTATTTTGATAGAATTGTCCATGATAATCTTCAATTTTGACATGTTTTTCTACATTTTTCTATAATTTTATCAGAAGTGTTTTCCATGTAAATCCTCAATTCTATCATAAAATGTTTCTACTTCCCTTTTCAATTAATTGAGCAATGTTTTTTATGTCTACCACTTTTACACTTTACTTTTCCATGAAAATTGTCAATTTTAACATGATTTTCTTCTTTATATCTCTTCTATTTTATCAGAAATATTTTCCATGTAAATCTTCAATTTTAGAATAAAATATTTTTACTTCTTTTTTCAATAAAAGAACATGCTTTTAAAAAATGACAGAAAAAAGCCCAACATTTTAAATAGAGATAATTAAATTTATATTAAGTAATAAAAAATAAATTAAGGAAACCACACCCTTCACTATAGCTACAAGAAATACTACATACCTTGGGGTGCTAATCAAGAAAAATATCTGTATGACAAGAACTTCAAGTGTCTGAAGAAAGAAATCAAAGAAGACCTCAGAAGATGGAAATATCTCCCAAGGTCATGGATTTGCAGGATTAATATAGTAAAAATTGCCATCTTGCTGAAATTTTGATGGATTGAATATAATATCCATCAAAATTCCAAATCAATTCTTAATAGAGTTAGAAAGACCAATTTACAAATTCATTTGGAATAACAAAAATCTCAGGATAGCGAAAACTATTCTCAAATATAAAAGAACTTCTGGCAGAATCACCATCCTTAACATCAAGCTATATTAGAGAGCAATAGCGATTAAAAAAAAACTATATGGCATTGGTACAGAAAGAAGCAAGATCAATGGAATAGAATTGAAGACTCAGAAATGAACCCACACTTGATCTTTCACAAAAGAGCTAAAACCATCCAGTGGAAAAAAAGGACAGAATTTTCAACAAATGGTGCTGGGTCAACTGGCAGTCAACATGCAGAAGGATGCAAATTGATCCATTCTTATCTCCCTGTACAAAGCTCAAGTCCAATTGGATCAAGGACCTCTGCATAAAACCAGATACACTGAAATGTATAGAGGAGAAAGTGGGGAAGAGCCTCAAACACATGGCCACAGGGGAAGTTTTCCCGAACAGAAGAACACCAATAGCTTGTGCTTCTAAGATCAAGAATTGACATTGGTACCACATTAAAATTGCAAAGCTTCTGTAAGGTAAAGGACACTGTCAATAGGACAAAATGGCAACCAACAGATTGGGGAAAGATCTTTATATCCAATGGAGGGCTAATATCCAATATACACAAAGAACTCAAGAAGTTTGACTCCGGAGAACCAAATAACCCTATTTAAAAAATGGGATGCAGAGCTAAACAAAGAATTCTCAACTGGAAAATACCTAATGGCTGAGAAGCACCTAAAGAAATGTTTAACATTCTTAGTCATCAGGGAAATGCAAATCAAAACAACCCTGAGATTCCACCTTACACCAGTCATAATGACAAAGATCAAAAACTCAGGTGACAGCAGGTGCTGGCAAGGTTGTGGAGAAAAAGGAACACTCCTCTATTGCTGGTGGGATTGCAAGGTGGTACAACCACTCTGGAAATCAGTTTGGTGGTTCCTCAGAAAATTGGACATAGTATTAACTGAGTATACCACTCCTAGGTATATACCCAGAAGATGCTCCAACATGTAATAAAGGCAAATACTACATTGTGTTCATAGCAGCCTTATTTATAATAGCCAGAAGCTGGAAAGAACCCAGATGTCCCTCAACAGAGGAATGGATACAGAAAATGTGGTATGTTTACTCTATAGAGTACAACTTAGCTATTAAAACAATTAATTCATGAAATTCTTTAGGCAAATGAATGGAACTAGAAAATGTCATCCTAAGTGAGGTAACCCAATCACAAAAGCACACACATTGTATGTACTCACTGAGCCCAAAAGCTCAGAATAAGCAAGATACAATTCACTGACCACATGAATCTCAAGAAGAAGGAAGACTAGCCGGGCACGGTGGCACATGCCTGTAATCCCAGCACTTGGGAGGCAGAGGCAGGCGGATTTCTGAGTTCGAGGCCAGCCTGGTCTACAGAGTGAGTTCCAGGACAGCCAGGACTACACAGAGAAACCCTGTCTCAAAAAACAAAAACAAACAAACAAAAGATGAAGGAAGACCAAAAGTGTAGGTGCTTCAATTCTTCTGAGAAGAGGAACAAAATAGTTACAGGAGTAAATATGGAGATAAAGTGTAGAGCAGAGACTGAAGGAAAGGCTATCCAGAGATGGCCCCACTGTGGATTCCTCCCATATACAGTCACCAAACCCTGACACTGTTGTGGATACCAAGAAATGCTTGCTGAAAGGAGCCTGATATGGCTGTCTTCAGAGCCTTGCAAATACATAGGCAATTCTCACAGCCAACCATTGGACTGAGCGTGGTGTCCCCAATGGAGGAATTAGAGAAAGGACCGAAGGAGCTGAAGAGATTTGCAACCTCATAGAACTACAATATCAACCAAGCAGACTCCCCAGAGCTCCCAGGGACTAAGCCACCAACCAAGGAGTACACATAGCTCTGGCTTCATATGTAGCAGAGGATGGCCTTGTCAAGAATCAATGGGAGGAGAGGTCCTTTGTCCTATGAAGGCTTGACAGATGCTCCAGAGTAGGGGAATTGAAGGCGGGGAGGTGGGAGTGGGTTGGGTGGAGGAAGAACACTTCATACTGGTCAACTGAAAAATCTACCAAAATGAACACTCAATTCTGAACGTCTATGCTCCCTTATAGAAGGAGGAGGATGGGATAAGGGGTTTCGGGGGAGGGGGGGCGACCTGGAACGGGGATAATATTTGAAATGTAAATAAGGAATATATCCAATAAAAATTTTTAAAAAAGATAACACCTTTTCTATTGTGACCGTGTAATGTTTAAACTTCCCTTCTCATCTCTCAAAACTAATTTAGAAGTGATACTTTGAAAAACCATGCATCAGCTTTCTACGCAGAGGACTAAAAGAGAACTTGGGAGTATACGAGTTTGCTAGGATTATCACAACAAATTAAAACACAATAGATACCTTAAAGTACAGAAATGTGTTCCCTCTTGGATCTGGAAAGACCAAGATGTCAGCGGAACCGACCTCTCCGTAGATGTCTCTGCTTTGCTGGTAAAAGGCAGTCTTCTCCCTGTGATGTCACACGCGGTTCTCTGTATCCTGGCTTCATAGGGACTCAGCGGCAATAGCAGGCTCCCCGCCCTGTCCTTCTTACCTAACTCTAAAGACCATCTTCAAACACAGCACAGTCGCGCTTTTGAGGCACTGAGGATCTGCATGCAGCCCTCTGACTTGATGGATGGTAAAGGCTGCAAAAGGGAGCCTGGAAACACGGCGAGTGATACGGCTGGAGGTTTGTCTTGGCGCCATTTATGCTGCCCAGATGCTGTGGAGGGTGGGAAAAGGAGACGCTCTTTACATTCCCCGGATTCTCTTGCAGTGTACTCTGTGAAGGAAATATTCTGTGTTAGCATGTGTAAAGTTGTTGATGCATACGCATCCTTCTCAAGCTGGAGGCAACCTTCCAGATTATGGAACAGAAGCTATATGCCACATCTCAGACAAGAAATACTTTAATTCCATCTCTCACCCATCTTTTACTATGCTTAAGATCACAAAAAGTCCACTAAAATTAACATAGTCTCCGCAGATTTCATATGAACGTGTTTCGTTGATTTATCATTTGCCAATCTACATTCTACATACATAAAATCATTGAGAATCCAAGTTCAAGTTGAGAAGTGAATTGCTTATGTAATTGCTCATCTTTTATTAGAACACTAGAGGGCGCCCTTTCCTTCCGTTAAAACACTGCTTCGAAATGAGTGGAACTATCAGAAAGGATTGCTCTGTAAAAATCATGGTTTTGTTTGGATAATTATGGGCTTGCTTCCATGTTCATTGCATTCTAATTTTGCTGATACCAAAACCAGCATTTTAAGTAATACTAAGCAGACTCGTAATTGAAAGGCCAGAAATACTACGGTGACCGAGATCCTTAAGCCTGAACAGCTGCGAAGCACAGCCGCCACCAAGTGTTTTGTTCCTCTTGGCAATTGTCTGTTGAGTATAATCAGCCTAAGTTTCTGTGTTTAGGATTGGAAAGGGTGCTCCATGATTGTATTCTGTTATCTCATATTCTCAAGTGAAGAGCACATTAGTCTAGATTGGTGCATCCTTTAACAAGAGTGTCAAAGAGACCAGCTGAGCATTAAACATAAGAACGGAAAATTCGGGGAGACCCGGAGAGCGATAACAACCAATGTTTCGTTAGCATCAGCTGGATTGCAAACACTCAGCATGTTATTAAACGGTTTTAGAGACACTTCTGTAAGCTGCTTTATTTATTCTCATTTTTAATACGGAAAGGGTTACAGCATTGTGAGAAAGCAGATAGCCTAGCATGAAAGGTGGCTTCATCTATTGGCGTTACTGTATAAAAATTCCATAGTATAGAGTTTTACTTTTAACAGTTTTGAAAGCTGGGAATTTCCACTGCAATGTGTCTATAGTTGCAGTGTCTAAGGGCCTGGCCTCTGCTTCCAAAATGACAAACAGACGCCTGTATCACCACACAGCGAAAGACAGAAGGACAGATCATGTAGGCTGCTCTGTTTATCACTTGGATAAAGTTGTTGATCTCATTTGTGGGGGAAGAGCCCTCCTGACTCTGCCAAGCTCTCTTACAAGCTCTGTTCTTTAACCTACTTTCAAAGTGGGGATTTTTCTTAGACACATTTACACCCTAGCAAAAGCCATTTGCAGATTTTAAGAAATGTGACAGAGTTTTGTTTGTATTTCCCTCAAATAAGAAAGAATGAATTTGTGAGGACGGGTTTTGTGGCTTTTTAGTGGCAATGCAGGGATCTTACACTACAGCAGATGGTAACAGTGAGATATGTTCCTTATTAATACATTTTAAATTTGAGAATAATCACCGATTCTGAAATCATGTCGATATTCTGCTACTTATTATCCATCTCGATTAAAAATCTGGAGATCAGATTATTTCCAATGCACAAGTTTAAATCTGTGGTACTAGGCTGACAACATCAATGCAGTCTCTGACCTAAGCACATTTCAAGTGCTTTTAAGTTGAGAGAAGTTGGGTAACCCAGAAGGGCTGTGCAAAGCTCAGAAAAGCTGGTGGGATCTTGCCAGTCACCAAGGAGACCAGCTAAATACTCTCAGCAGGGCTAAGCACTATGTATAAGACCATGTCTGTACGGCAACATCCTTACCACGGAGAGCGCTCCCAGGATTTTATGGTGAACATTCTGCAGACCCTTGACCAATCTTGGAGTCTTACCAAAAGGAAATGCCCTGTGAACACTAAGTCTGCATCAGGTACAGACCAACAACGACGATGGGGAAAGGGGCTGGTGGTATAGATTCTATTGACGGAGTGCATACATATCGAATGGACAACTTCCAAGAGCATTACTACAACTACCTGCTTGCACTAAAAGAAGCGGGGAGAATATGAAAAGGAGGCTGTCAATTGCCCTAAGTTACTGGCACGAAGCAGATAGATAAAATCGCGCAGCTGCAAATGTGTGATGCTGTTCATGGAAAAAGAAAGTGGGCGGAATTAAGAGAACAGGGTCTAGTGAGAGGCAGTGCACCACCACCACCACACCACACCACACCCCACCCCACCACCACCACCACCACCACCCTGCCTCATCCATAATGCAGCCCCACAGGAAGATCACACAAGACTTCAGTTTTCTACAACATGCCAATACCTTCCAACCAAATTGAAGAACTCTCAGGTTCTTCCCGATCAGATTTCAAAATTGGTCAGGCCACCATTTCCCTTCATGTCTCTACGCCCAGCCCTCTTTTAGAAGGAAGATGTCCTTCCAATACTCACACTACTCTGCAAGCTGTGTGTAACAACAAGTAACCTTCGTGTTTAGTTGCACAATGAAATGAATGCACGACAAAAGTGGTATATACTCAAAAGAACCAATACCCAGAAGCAACCTGAATTAACGTTCAGGGGAACAAATCGCACTGTGTATATTATTTGTGCACTATATTCAACATTACTGACATATGTCTATTTTATTTTATTATTTTATTTTTATCCTACTCGGCCTTCATAATGTTACTTCTATATATGCTTTCTGAAGAAATCAAGGGAATCACAAATTGAACATCTACCTTAAAAAGCCTACAATACAAGTAAGTTGGTATGTTAAAACATATAAATATATTTTAAATGAACTTTTGTTACTAGGGCTGACCATAGGAATTCTAACAGAACAAAAATGTGCTGTGAGAAAGACATTATGAGGAGCAAAAACAGACCCTGGCTCCAATCCCTAATGGAATTACTCTGAGTCCTATCTTCCAGCAATTTTACATTCTTAAATAGTCCTGTCTGTGGCGTATGGGAGGAATTCCTGAGTTGCTTTTAAGCAAAATAAAGACAAAGTTAATTCCTGTCATGGTTGTCATGTCTTGTATAAAATTGTGTCTTGCTGGCACAATTTGTTTGTTATCTCTTTGCTGGCCTTTCAGAGGTTGAATTGGGGGGACCTACAAACAAGAACTATGGGTAAACAAACTGTGTGAATAAGCAGATTCTGACAGCCAGAAAGAAGCTCAACTGAGGTCCCCACAGCTGGATAGATACAAATTCTACCCTCAACAGAAATGAGCTTAGAAGTGCGCCCATTGTGAGTAAACGTTTACCCTGATCACTGAGACATGATGTAGCAAACCTCACAGAGGACACAGCTAAGCCATATCAGAACTCCTGTGCTGTAAGTGTAAGAAGGACCGTGTTCTCTGGGAAGATGCTAAAATGTGTCAAGTTCCTGTGTGGTGTCAGAAAATCTGAATACTTAGCTAGGTAAGGAGGTCCATGCCAGTAGGCAAGTGCTGAGAAAATGGAGACAGAAGTTTAAAGCCAGTCTGGCTTCCCTTTAAGAAAAGAAAGAAAAAATGAAAGAAAGGAAGGAAGGAAGGAAGGAAGGAAGGAAGGAAGGAAGGAAGGAAGGAAAAATTAATGTACTAATATAATTTGTTTTAAAAATATTTAACATAAAGTATCAATCTTTGGTTATGTTTTTCTTAAACTAAAAAAAATGATGTTACTTAATTAAATATTTCTGGAAGTAGTTACACAATGTGGCATCATGTGTTTCAACAAAAATAAAGGTTTTTTTTTTTCATTAGTTCATTTTAAGCTTTACTTGGAGAATTAATCGTCTTGTTTGGTTATTTTCAGATTCACTTAGATAGGAGACTTTGCTTTGATTGTTCTCAAATGGGTTGGGGAAAAAATGTACAGAAAATAACAAAAAATTACATGTGGGAAAAATTACATACATTTTCACCATGTAGATAGAAATACTACTTGACAGAGGAATTGATTAATCAGTTGTTAGCATAGGGCCAACCTGAACAAGGCTAATGTGCCCCTGGGTATGTCAGACATGGCTATAGTAATCGGATCCTTTTGTGCCTGTGTTTACTCTCTACTTTGTTACAAATTGTTTTGTTCTTTCAATGTTGCAAGTGCTGTAGGTTTTGTTCATTCCATCTGAGCACGGTTTAAGGCATTCTGTGGAGGCATTATTCTTCTATCCATTTCTTCTATACTGAGTTAAACACTACAGTAAATGTTCCCCACATGCTTTAAAAAGAGTATCTTTAATTCACATCCTTACTCCAAGCTGTTGTGGTCTTCAAGCCTACACATGTGGTTCCAGACTTAAGGCCTGTGAATCCTCCTTGCATATGAGTCACATTTCCTAGAAGAGCTGCATAAACAAGACTACAGGATAGACAATATGGAAGGGCATGTTAAACACAGAAGGGGTCACACTCACAAGAACTCTAGGGAACTGGTGGCTGATGGGAAGATCATTCGCCTTTGAGGGGGGAGCGTCATTATTCCCTTTCCAGTGCAGACGGGTCAGAGTGGTCAGCCCTGAAGCCACATACACACAAACAACAAAAAGGAACTCCATAGCCTGTGTTTATATGGTAGTTACTTTTCAATTGCTTTGAAGAGGAACTGGGCAATTTGTAAAAGGAAATGTTTCATTGGGGCTCTCGGTTTCAGAAGGTGAGTCAGTGACATGGTGCCAAGGATCATGGCCGTTGGTAGGCAGGCATGGCTCTTGAACACAGTATCTGAAAGTGTGTGTCTGACCCACAAACAGAAGGGAGAGATAGAGATAGAGGTGGAGATGGAGACAGAGACAGAGAGACAGAGAGACAGAAAGACAGAGAGACAGAGAGACAGAGACAGAGAGACAGAGACAGACACACACAGAGAGAAAAAGAGAGAATGCTGAAAATGGTATTGGTTCTTCAAATCTCAAAGGCCCTAGGGCAATACATCCTCCAAGAAGGCCATACCTCCTAATTTTTCCCAAATATTAAAATATATAAGCTTAGGGGGAATATTCTCATTTACGTTACTGCATTACACTCAGTGACTCCATTAGCGATCATAATGCAAAATGTAGCTATACCATACCATAATGCAACATGCATTGAATTCAGCTTCAAGGAGCCCACAAAGTCTTTCCCTCTCAAGGCTGCTTAAAAGCCCAAAATCTCTACTGAAGCTCAAGCCAATCTTGTAATTGTAATTCCACCGTGATGGAACGTAGCCCCTCTAGCTGTAAGGTAGAATTAAATATTATCTCATGGATAAATACCACTCTTACTTAGAGAAACAAACATTGAGAAAATTGAAGAAAACATTAAAATGAATGCTGAAATAGCACAAAAGTAACATCATAATAAAGATTCACATATTAATTAAATAAACTCTCTTAAATAAACTCTCTTTAGTAGTGGTTTATTCAAGTTTTGCTGAATTGGTTTATGAATCTCTTAACCAAACAAAATGATCATTTTCTTATGCAAATAACAGCAAGAACAATAATTTAGGACAGTGTGGCATTAAGGAGAACAGCAGACTAGCTTTTCTGAAAGAAACATGGCTTTCATTCCCACATTCTGACATACGGTGGGACCACATCTCTGTTTCATGTTCCCATAGCCTACCGAGCTATTTTTTCTATAATCACATCCCAGAGGTTGCATAGACACTGGGCATCAGAAACATGAGCATACATCTTATCCTTCTCCATGAGCGACTGAATTCAAAGAATGTTTTCTTCTATATTTGACTTCTGAAATAGGATGGTCTTTACCTATTTAGGTTTATTTTTAATAAATTAAGTTGACCTCTTTCTTTTCTTTACAAAAGAAAGTCGGGGACAATGCCAAAAAATAAAGCAAAGCAGATGTAAATATTCCCATTTATTAAATCTGATGTCTCCATGTCATCTGAGTCCATAAAATGATGTCTTCTGACTGCACTAGATGTGCCTCAGGGTCTAGGATGCTAATGGAGAGGGTTTTGAATTCCAGCCTCGTGTGGGATACAGAGTGGGTCCATCACAAGAATCAAAGCAAAGGAAACCAACAGCATAAAAGAGTCTAAATTACTGATGGAGGTGGCACAGTTGTTACTTATCAAGGACAGCAAACAGAACAAAGGCAACCCTTCCAAATCGCCATTGTTCGTCTTAACAACTGTCCCTGAGACCTCTTCTTCAATGCAGCCTTTATAGTTAGGAAGTATTTGAGTTTTTATCATAAAGCAGCCAAACAGTCCATTTTAATAATGTAGCTCATTCTGCATTTTATTTTACATTAAGGTAGGATAGAACGCTAAAACTGTATTTCTACAGAGGACCAAACAATACAGTATATTTTAGGTTGCCAAGATCATTCTCTCTCAACTTCTAATATGGCCACAACAGCACAAAGCACACTTGGGCAATTCATAAACAAACCCATACAATAGGACTTTAATAACATTGTTTCCAAAATAAATGAACAATGGGTAATATTTTCCAACCACTTCCCTACATTGAGTATCCCATATTCATATTCTACTAATTTTCCTGATTTAAAACTGTACATAATTAATTAAAATAAACTTGAACATATAAAAGTTTCTTTTATAATGCATCGCTTGGGCACCCATGATTCACAGTAAATTTACGCAAGATGGATATTATTTCTGGTGTCTTTCCCACTTTTATGGCTGGCAATCGTATTATAAAAGTCAACGTAGTTTACAGAATGTTAAAACTAGAAGAATTTGAAGAAAGCGTCATAGCTTTTCTGTGTAAAAGTAATTTGGGGGGAGGGAGGGCGGGCGGTTGCTGCAACCCTTTTCCCAAATAACTGCAGGGTGTTTCTACACCCACTCTAGCCCCTTTTAGCTCGCTCACAAATGACACAGAGACCTAATAAATTTATTCCAACACTGCAAACCCTGTACGTGGGCAGATACTTATCTAGTCTAACCCTTCTGTAGCATGGCTGCTTCCCAGCCACAAGGTCCGCTACTTAGGATCTGAGCCTTGCTCAGGCTGGCTCTGCTCCACGTGTGCCCTCAAGGCACCTCCTCCTGGCCCCTGCACGTGGTCCCTCCAGCCTCCCTCGCTCTCTCTTTCTCTTTGTGATCTCTTTAGGACCACCCTGGCTGGCATCAGAAGTTCTGCCTTCTCTTTCTCCTCTGACCAGTTCTTGGCTAAATCAGAAGTGATGTCTTTATTAGCCAATCAGAAGTGATGGAAACAAATTCTGAGATGGAGATACTTAACTGTGCCAACATCTGGACGACAACCAGATGTCTGGGCGTAGAAATCGGCATTTGAATACACAGTACGCAAAAGCATCCCTTAACACTTCTGTGCTGGCTTATGTTTGGTCAACTTGACACTGAGCGTGAGTCGTCTTGGAATAGGAACCTTCAACTGAGAAAAGAATCCCACCAGATTGGCCTGTGGAAAAGTCTATGGGGCATTTTATTAATAAATGATTGATGTGGTGGATCTGTTTTTCGGGGAGGAAGGGGTATTCTCGGACACGGACTCCTGAGCTGTATAAGAAAACATGAAGTACAAGACTTGAGAAGCAGACCAGAAAGCAGCGTCCTCCCATGGTTTCTGCTTCGGTTTCTGCTCCAGATTCCCACCCCCGAGGAGTGCCTGCTCTTTCTTCAGTGACAGTCTAGTATTTGGAAGTACAAGATGAAATAAATGCTTTCTTCCTAGTCCGACTGCACGTCTGCCTAGCTACTGAGGAGTCCCAATCTCCTGTGTACCCAGATGTCTCAGGGGTACCGCTGAGAGTTGGGAAGAGGAATCCATCTTCCTCGCTTCCCCTCGGGGCATCTAGGTGCCAGGCAGGAAGAGGAGGGCAGAGGCCAGGTATGGGAACTAAACCTGATTTGGTTCCCAATGCTGAGAGTACAGAGAGGCTGGGAGAGAGAGAAAAGGCCTTCTCCAGGAGATTTAAGCTTGGCTCTTTAAGACGAAAGCCTCCCCCATGGCAGTCCTTGATGAAGAGGCAGTCCTTGCTTCTCCAAGCTGGTTTATTTGATGGCGGGTGCGAATGCATACACCTTACTCAGGGTGAATCAGGGATTAAACACCTTTGATTGGCACTGAATGCCCAGGCAGGGAAGTTCACCGACTGACCACTCCTCGGGTCCTATGTAGATCTCTCATTAGCATGGAGAACTCCAGGTTTTTATGCTACATGACTGATTGCCATGGTCCTCTAAGTGGGGTGTCATGGTTACTTGTTGCAGAGCAAGTAAGGCTTGGCACAAGCTGGTCCACTCCTGCCGCTCTCGTGTCTGAGATCCCCGGTACCGAGCCTACTCCTCAGCCTTACCAGTCCTTTCGTGTGGTGGCTCGGTCCACTTGTCCTATACCTCCTCCTCAAGTTGCCCTTGGTCGTGGTCTTTCTGACAGCAATAGAAAAGCTAAAATGCTTCTTAAATTAGAGATGAAAAAGACAAGTTTGCTGGTTTTGATACTATGCTTGAGTTGTAGCAAAGGGTTGACCTGAAGCCTGTCGTAATTTCCTGTCTCAAAATTAATCACTTTTTAAATAACTCTACCTTAGAAATGAATATACTTCCATCGATTCTTTATGCTTATGTAGGACTTTCCTTTGTATGAAATGAATAGATATATTTAAACTTTTGAAGAAAATAAATTTCTTTTCGAAAATTTCAAACAAACGCTAATGAAACATGATTAGCAAGTAGGTTCCTATATTTGGGCGAAAGCATTTTAAATCCCTGTTTATCGTTAGTTATATTATTTAGCTCTAATTTTCCAGTCAAGTATTTTTGAGTTTTTGTGGGTTTTTTTAATTCGTCTTCTCATTAAAACATGTTTAAATACGTTTTTCTTTTAAAATCGAAAATTTAAAAGCCAGTTCCCAGATGCTGTAAGATACATGTTGCACTTTTTGTTGAAACAAAATCAAGCCACACTCTGTTCTCCGCCTTTGTTGACCGTTCCGAACTCCTGAGAAGAGTACCACGGGCTGGCAGTTGTCTTTATCCTCCTGACCCTGTCCCCTCTTCCTAGAATCAACTGCGCATTTGTGAACAGAGATTTACTCTCCTTTGATCCTAGTAAGTCACAGAGATTTCTAACGTACATTAATGTCTCTCTTCACTGCGAAGGCGAACAAAAGATACCAACCACGTGGACTCTGGCCCCGGGTTGGGGAGATTAAGCCTTGTGCATTCTGTGAGTTTGCTTGATAACGCATCCTTTGTGTTTTCTTCTGAGAACTGTTAGATCTAGTGGAGTTGGTCTGAGTGGCAATGCTCGCGGCATTCAAAAGCCGTCCCCTCTCCTCAGTCCCACCGTGCAGAAGTCCGGTGTAGCCTGGCACCTGAGCCTAAGCAGCGCAGATCTCTTGAAGCGGTAGGGTAGAGACAGCAAAGGAACTTCCTTTTAAGGGGGTGAGGGTGCAGAGCAGCTTGGGGGCCATGAGACCACACCGGGGCCTCTCAGTTGACAAAGATGAGGCAATTAAAATTTTAGCATTGGTGTCTTTGGAAGGTTCGGGAAGTACCAGTCCTTATAAGTTGATATAAATAAACGCTACCTTTAATGTGAAAAGAACATTGCTCTTTTTATGAAGTAACTGACATTTTGTGTTTCATGGAACATGTTACTATATAATAAAGAAATTTATCTTTCAATAAATTCTAGCAAGATGCCAGCAAATATGAGAAACCCGTTCTGCTGGTTGAGGATGCTGTCTTAGGATTTCCATTGTTGAGAAGAGACACCTTGACCAAGGCAAATTATTATTATTATTATTATTATTATTATCATTATTAATCATTCCATTCGTTTGCATCTCAAATGATATCCCACTTCACAGTTACCTCTCCACTACCCCCCCACATCTGCCCTCTCCCCCCTCCTCTTTGCCTCTATGAGAGTACTCCCCCATGCACCCACCGTCTCCCACCCCACTCCCTCCAGCATATGTATCTGGAGCTATGGACCCCTCCCTGTGCACTCCTTGGTTATGAGGACCCTCTTCTTAGGGACAATATTTACTTGGGGCTGGCTTACAGGTTCAGTCTATTATCATCATGACAGTATCTAGGCAGACACACTGTTGGAGAAGGAGCCACAGAGTTCTACCTCTTAATCTGAAGGCAGTCAGCAGAAGACTGTCTTCGAGGCAGCTAGAAGAAGGGTCTCAAAGCCCACCTCCACAGTGACACACCTCCTCCAACAAGGCCACACCTCCCATAGTGCCACTCTCTGAACCAAGCATTTTGAAACCACTGCAGATGCCGTAAGAAGAATGCTATGAAGTGAGCTGATTAATCAATAAACTTCTCTCCCTGCAAGTCTCAGCTCTGGATTCTACAGATAGCCACATTGGTGGATTTGATGTCTTCTGGTTCTTGGTTCACAGTCTAAAGGGGGAAAGGGGTCTCTGAGGTCTATTTTATAAGGACACTTACCTATCTGAGAGGATATCAGCTTTACTGATAATCCCCCATGTGCCCCACCTTCTAATACCATAATACTGGTGCCTGATATTTCAACCTATGAATGTGAAGAGGGCAGGGACTACAAATCTGCAATGATGTCATACTTGTGACAAACCTGCTTCGATCAGGAGACACAACGTCACATGATGGTTGTGAGAACACACTTTCCACTCTTCTCTCCAGTGTAATATGTTAGCGCCACCAGTGAGATGGCCTCAGAATTCCTGTGCTACTGCTATCATCAGGTTTTTAGCATCCTCTTTATGAACTATAATCCTGATTGGGAATTTTTTTTTAATGACGGTAAGACAGGTACAGTTATCCAGATAATTTCCAAACATTTCACATCCTTATACTCTTGCAAATCATTCTGCATTTTTTATTTACTTGTTGAAGCATATAAATACAGTTAATTTTCAATACTATACGGTACTTTGTGCTTTTTATTAGAATTTTTAATTTTAATTTTATTTATTTTATATTACACACAACTGCAGTTTTCCCTCCCTGTTCTCATCCTTTCCCCATCCTCTCCTCCCCCAGTCCCTCCTCCCCATCCCCTCCTCCCCCATCCCCTCCTCCCTATCTCTTCCTCCTCACTTCCCCTTCTTCCCATCCCCTCCTTCCCATCCCCTCCTCCATCCCTTCCTCCTCATCTCTTCCTCCTCACTTCCCCTCCTCCCCATCCACTCCTCCCTCCTCCCCTCCTCTGTTTCTCTTCAGACAAGGGACTGGACTGCCTCAGTGGATATCAACCAAGGATGGCTTATCAAATTGCAGTAGTCCTAGGCACCTCCTTTTCTAAGGTTAGAAAAGACATCCCACCGGGGACGGTCTCAAAGGCAGGCAGCCGAGTCATAGACAGCCTCGGCCTCCACTGTTAGGGGCCCCATAAGAAGATCAGTCTGCACTTCTCTAACATATTTGTGGAAGGCCTAGGTCAGGTCCATGAAGGCTTGCTGGTTGGCAGTTCAGTCTCTAGAATTTCTATCTTTTAATGTTCCTTAAGTGGTGAATAAAATATGTTCTGCTTTTATCAGTGATATGAGCCCCTGCTTAGTGTTTAAATTTTACTTCATGTTGCATTGTGAAATATTTTAAAGAAAGACAGGTGTTTCTACACCATCCAGGTCAATTTCATGATAGCCTTTTGCCTTCTCTTTCTCAATTAGCTCTCCATTATGAAACCCCACCCCAACTTCTCCTATTCTAGCCCACTCGTCTGCCCGTGATGATGCCCTTTATACTGGTCCTGTATGATGTGCAAGAGTGTATCATATGTCTAGATGTGTGAAAACAATCTACATTATCTCCTTGATCTTCTCCTGATCCCTTCTGTTAGCACCACACACACACACATACACACACACACACACACACACACACACACTCACATACACACACGCCTGAACACATGTGGAAGGATGAATTAGATGTAGGATTCCCTTGAGTCATTATCATCACAGTCCATTCTTTGCTGCATCTGCTCTATATTTTATTCATTCACAGCACATGGGCAGCACAAATAAGTAGCTCAGCATCATGTCCTGCCTTCCAGTTGTCTTGTTTTGTTTTGTCTTTTTACTGGAACTGATGAATATATTGCACATGTATAAAAGTATAATGAAGAGAGGAATGTTGTTATTCTTTTCCTATCTGTGAGAACTGAAACACTGTAGTACCGATGAAAATTAACAGCCTTGCATGAGACTTCTATTGTCTAGAAAACAGAATCAAAGCCAAATACTATATGCTCAATATTCTTGAATTTGTATAAAGTCATGTCTGAAAAAAACTACAGCAAAAGTACCATTTTTGGGTTGGAGAGATGACTCAATGGTTAAGAGCACTGAGTGCTCTTCCAGAGGTCCTGAGTTCAATTCCCAGCAACCACATGGTGGCTCACAACTGTAATGAGATCTGATGCCCTCTTCTGGTGTGTCTGAAGAGAGCAGTGGTGTACTCATATACATAAAATAAATAAATCCTTTTTTTAAGTATCATTTTCTAAGATTTTCTGGGTATTAGATATATGGTGTAATTTAAAATTGCTATATTAGTGAAATTAATTTTACAAATATATCATATTACCAATTTTTATACCTTAAGAGGCAAGATATACAAGAAATGAACAGATTTGCCAAATATAGAAAATGGATAAACTGCACATGATAGTGGGCATTGGTTCACTCTGAACCACATCTGTATGTCGGACACTCTGGACCCAGAGGCAGGGATATTCCAAGTTTGAATAAACTGTCTTTAAATTAATCAGAAACTACCAACTGGACAAAGAATAATTTATCATGACCTGTTCAAATGTAAAACAGAGAAATAAAACTCACAGAAACTAGACCAAAACCACCACAGTGCTGGAGTTAAAAGAGAAAAGCAGACAGTCAAAAATGGTAATTACCAAACTCAAATAGATAATAAATATCTCAGGCCACAACTACCATCTGTAATTTACTCTATCCCAACTGTGGAGTAGGCAGTGTGTGTGTGTGTGTGTGTGTGTGTGTGTGTGTGTGTATGTATGTTTCTACAATTCTGAAAGAAAATGGAAGCATGAAAATACTGTCTTAGTCATGTTCTTTCAATGGGTCAAAAACCATCTAGATATTCGGGGATGGAGCTGACGCTTAACTTTTTGTCTTTTTCATGCCATAATAAATTAACCAAACAAAACTAAACAAGACGAGTATAAGGCAAGGGGCAGACACGCTGCCTTTCCGTTGCAGGTTTTTGTTACCCTTGAGGATACTTGTGGTGCTGACGGGCTTGGTAATATGATATAATAGCTTTATCATTTTGATTTTCAGCAAGTAATGTAACGTTGGGACAAGGAGCACAACATCAAAACCCTCAGGATGACATTGTCTCTACCAGAAAAGCTGCCTTTTTAAGACTGTCTGAGTAGGTGTTTCCGCTTTCAAATTCCAGTCTCAAGAAACAGAGTTCATGGGCACAAAATACAGCATTTTTAAAGCTACAAAGGCTTTAAATTATCTAGCTTGAGGAATCACCGAGATGAGGACTATTTGACAAATACAGGTTGTCACGCTTTGATGATTTTAGAACAAAGACAACATTTTCTTTGTGATGGCCCTCTAGAAGAGTGACGGTTCATCCCGGCCGACACCTGTGAGACAGCTAGCTAGATGACAGAGTTTCCGAGTTCTCATTCTGTGTTTGGCAAGATAATGGAGAAACACTGTTCTGAGGCACTGACAGAAGACACGGTCAACTTCAACATCATCATCAAAGCTCAAAGCTATCAGAAAATAATCCCACCATGACTGGCTCATCTGAGCTGGATGAGAATCTGTGCATTGCATTCAAATACTATAGAAAAGTATTTGAACCCTTTGGAATTAAATTTGGTAATAATGTAGACTATAAGCAATAAGTCAATTAGTTAATATTTCAAAGAGAATGTAAATTTTTTTTATTACTCTAAAACTTTTTGTGCTATTTCCTTTTGGGTTTTAGGTTTCTTAAATTTGTTTATGTCAATTTTTTTATCCTGTCTGGATAGCTTTTTATTCCAATATTCAAATACAAAATTCCTACTGGAAGCAAACATTCGTTTTATTTTTCCACTCTCTCTGCAGCACTCGTACATGGCTGGCTTTCGTATAAAGCTCCTGACTAGTTATTCAGCTGCCATCCCGCACAGCCAGCTATCCACAATCAGGGCAAATCCCTCAATTCAATCTTATTCATGCAACTCAATTCAAAACAGCCCATTCCAACTGAGCTCAACACTTTCTACTACGTGTTGATGCCAATTCGAATCCTGTCCTGTTTTTCCCTTCTTCCATTTTAATTTTATTTTTTTAGATGACCTGGCAATTTGGTCAATCATTGACCTTTCCTTTCTTTGGATGGTGGATATTTGCAGTTGGATACCACTCTCAGCATAATTTTTGCATTTTTTACTTATTTTTTTCCAGATTTTAGTATTTATTGTCTATTTACAGAAAGTTGCTCTTACTTTGATCTACTCAGTGAACTTTCCAGGTTGATTTCTGATGTCCATATCTTTTGTTACAGTAATAGAAGCATATGATGATGACATTTGTCTACAGTGAACTTTATTACAGTGGTGTTAAATGTCGCTTGGCTTTTACTTCATGCTAAGAGAAAAAACTCCGTTATACCTTTCACGTCTATGTGAATATTTCTAGTCATTTTAACCTTAAGATTCTTTTTGTCTGTTCCCTTTTTTGTTTGTTTTTGGGTGGGTGGGGGTTCTCTGTAAACTAAAAAATTCAACATCATCACCATATTCATTATGTCAGCTGGGCCCACTCTTTCTATTGTTGGAAGCAGAAATACTCTTTAAAAAAATCACCAGTAAACTATTTGTAGGTAATCACTAAAATTCCTCTGGACTCTGTTTTAGTTACTTTTCTGTTGATGTGTTAGAATTCTGTGACCAAAGGCAAGATTCCTGACAAATACAGAGGTGAATGCTCTCAGCCAACCATTGGGCTGAGCACAAGGACCCCAATGGAGGAGCTAGAGAAAGGACCCAAGGAGCTAAAGGAGCCTGCAGCCACATAGGAGGAACAACAATATGAACCAGCCAGTATCCCCAGAGCTCCCATTTGCCCCATTTTCATTTCCCTCGTTTATCTGATTCCAACAGCTAAGATCTCTAGTCTTATATTGAAAGTGGTAAAAACGTACAGCTTGAAGTCTTGTTGTTAAGTAAAAAAAAAAAATGGCTGTCAGTTTCCCCCATTAGATATTCTGCTTTGATACCCAAAGTTTTACTGACTAGCTGATAATCATTTGATAAAACTCAAATGACGCCAGGCGGTGGTGGCGCATGCCTTTAATCCCAGCACTTGGGAGGCAGAGGCAGGCAGATTTCTGTGTTCGAGGCCAGCCTGGTCTACAGAGTGAGTTCCAGGACAGCCAGGGCTATACAGAGAAACCCTGTCTTGAAAACAAACAAACAAACAAACAAACAAAAACAAAACAACAAAAAACCTCAAAAATATATATAAATATATATATTTAATAAATATATATATAATAAAACATATATAACTGTCGTGCACATTTTAGTTTAGGCTCGAGATTGTTTAAAATGAAAACTACATTTCATATAGAAACAAGTTGTCTATTAAATCAGCTCTGCCCACATGTATCCACAGAGCTGCAAACTTCCCTTAAACACAAAACAACACTACATCTGACTGATTGCTTCAATAATCCTTCTGTCTTTTAGACCTGAAATAATCCATACAGACAATGTTATAATTTCAGTGACTCACTGTAAAGTATTTTCTTTCTGTAAGATTTTTTTTTCTTCTTGGTATTTGACTGTCTTAAAAGAAGTAATATAAACAGTGTAAAATGACATGTGACATAAGTACACATAAGTTGTTCTAATTCTAAATTCCTGCCCCATTATGTCACTATGGCTACTCCATCTAAGAAGATTTATATAGAAATCTCTATGTAAACTTTCCAAAATAAAATTTTTAATGGAATTTACTTTTACTTGCATTAATACATTATTTTCTTATGTTATTTCAAGTTAATTTACCTGTTATCCTAGAAAATTAAACGCCTAATATTTTTTTATTTGTGAAAAAATGTTTTCCTTTTTCGTCCTTTCTTCCCCCCACCCCCAACACCAACCCGCCCCCCCAAGTTAAAATTGAATAGACAAGCAATGTGCCAGGGAGCTTTTGCAGAAGCGTGTGTTTGGACTGCCCTCTAGTGGTCTCTTAGTTACTAACACCCACTGAATTGGAACTAGGCAATCTGGGAAAATCACCAATACAAAGGCAATCAGTAGATCGATCTGCAGTCAAGAAACTGACTTTCAGAGCAGATAAGAAAAGTGCTTCCTCATACAATTCTTGAAGGATATTAAAGATCAAAATTTCTCATAACATTATTTAATAAGTGAATCCTAGCTGAAAACAAAAAAAGTTTGGGATCATTCATGACAAATGCTAACCATTTGGGGCAGAAAAACTGCTTCATTTTAAATCATGTGCTGTTTAAAAATCTTTTTTCTCCAATTTCTGTTTGCTAACTAGAAGGAATTTACAAACAATGTCCGCTCATACATTTTCTGTGTGTATTTTATGGACAATATTTACTTCTTCCCTTCTCCTTGTTTTAGAATTACACTAAGTAACATCTTATTTCCTTTTACCTCATGTTGTTAATAAGGATATGTTTGCATGCTCAATGAACTAGCTTAAACTGTATTAGGAAAGTAAAACTGTATTTCCTTTAGTTGAAGAGAACTTATCAATCAGAATGTTAGATAAATAATAAACATTATATATGACAATAGACATATTTGAAACGTTTTATCATTGAGGTTATACTTTGCAACTAGATTTCCATTTCTGCATTGGTAGAAAACACTACACAAAACCAGAAAAACAGGAAAACTTAAGTCAATGGGGGAAATTACAGTGTTTTTGAAAGGTGCATATAAAACAATCCTTTCCAAGAGGGTAACTCACATGAGCATTATCTAAAGGTACTCCTTGATAGAAATATTTCCTAAAGGGATAACTTCGGACCGACTTCTGGTGGGTGCAGTGGTGATGTGGGCATAAAGGGAAGCACTTAGCACAGCCAGCGCGAGATTTACAGAGTATGCACTATAAGCAGGCTATTCTTGCTATCCTGATACACGTTAGAGTTTATATATAATGCAGCAAAAAAAAAAGTAGAAGCACAATATACGTATGCTATGTTGAAAGATTCATGTGTCTATTTCAACATCCTATTGTCTTGTTTTATTTTCTCTGGGTTTCAGATTTGAAGTTACAAAGCTGTGCCCTTAAAAATTAATATGTAAAATCGGTCTCCTTATTTGGTGGACTCTATACCTTACATATATGTGTTGCTGAAGCGAGCACATGATGAGGTGTGTCTTCGATACTGCCTAGATCCACTTGGATCTGAGCCTTTTTTTTTTGACAAACCACTATAGTTTTATATAGTTCTGACCAAAGAAAAGTTATGATTACAAAACAAATTTATCGACAGGAAAGAATACATTTGGAAATGTTCTATAGTAGCACAATCTCAATTATTCAAGTAGGGTAGGTTTGTGTACACTCCATGGTGCAGCGCTATAAACAGCCTTCAGAAGTGTAGCACTGTGGTAAACCTGGTTGCTATCCCCTGCCATCAGCATTACAGACTGCAGACTGAAAGGATGGGTTTTAGAGCTTGGTAAAATTATGATTTATGTAATAACAGCCATCCCACCATGACACTTAATGCCGTTCATTATCTGAAACATCATGATAATAATACAAAGGAGGTGTGAACTGTAGAAACCTGGGGAAAGGAGGGCTTGCAATGCTGCCTGAGTTCTCTCGGCTGTGTTGGTAGTAAGGAGAATACCTACCAAGTGTCCATCGCTGTCTCCTCTCCACAATGCTCATCACTGAGGAGAAGCCCATTACAGCTGAAAATCTGAGGATACATCTTGTAGTGTATAATTGCATAGTTTCTTTATGTGTACATATATGCATATATGTACATATATGTATATATTCAGACATTAAAAATGTCCACCACTTTTAGAACGTTTACTCTGTGCTCAAATTTCAGGTTCAGAAAGGCAAAACTCCGCATGGCATTCATTTCCCCTTTACAACTGCCGGTCGCCTCAGGAGATAACATGAACTCAGCATTGGGAAATACAACATACCAGACTGTTGAGACAGTTTTGCTCAGGTCACTGCCAAACAGGAGATTGTTCATCAGGGAGAAACCACTCAAGCAGGAGAATGAAAAATTGGGATTTCATACAATAAAGAGCCTCAGGGAAAGGAATGGAGAATTCGTAGTCACTTGGGAAGGGTGAATGGAAACTTACTTCAGAGTGTCAGAAGACAGGGTGGTCTTCATGGCTGTCCAACCTCATACTTGTGGGCTGCATGGACCCAGGAAGCTATGAACTATGGATAAAGCACAACATAAAACCATAAACTTACATGAAGTACGAACTTTTGAATTGCATGAGAATTCCATACATGAGCACGTTGTATTTTGATCAAGCTCATTCCCTGTACCCTTTTTGTTGTTGTTGTTGTTCCTTATTTTCTTCCTAACTCTTGTGGGAGTGGAACTATGTAGGAGACAGCATTGTGTCTCGAGGTCAGCAGATGCCACGGGTGGTGGAAAGGAGGAAGCGGGAGATGATATACTCAATATATAAGACGTCTTCTGCATTTTCCACTACCAAAGTCCAACTTCACCCATTGCCACTTCATTACCAGAGTCTTTCTTAGATGTGAAAATGTTCTCAATCTTTAAAAAGTATCCCACGGCTGACTTTAACACCAACTGGTCACGGAAGGTTTTGAGGGCGCTGTAACTTTGCCAATTAAGTTGCCAACGGCAGACATCTTGACAAATAGCCCCATTTTTCCCATATCACCTCATAAATATGCACTACGTTACAACTTAAACAAAATTGCCTTCAAAATATCGAAATCCAGTGATGAAATTAAAATTAAGTCTTGTGATTAAAAAGGAGAAATTCGATTACTAGGAGCATTTTCATATGCATTGTACTAAAAGGAAGTAGACAGGAAGATGGGAGAGAAGTGACGATCCCAACAGCCAAACACATGCAGTGAGAGGCACCACACGTGTTTGTCTTTAAAGCTTTCCGAGACAAGAACTAATCTCGAAGTTTGACCTCCTGTTGTGATATAATATAGTTGAAGATCAGCAATACATGAAGTGCAGTAAATACTGAGTTTAAACTCTCTGAAAAATCTGAAACCAGTTTTACTTCAATATTGCTATTTTTCTTTGGAAGCACGGCAGAGCAGAGCAGCAAGTCCCAGGATTCATGTTCCCACTTTCCCAGTGACCAACACCCTCACTCAGCGTCTGCTCTCGAACGTAATATGTAACTGAGTCCATGTCTTACCCGGTTGTAATTGGAAAATCCATTCATCACCCAGGTGTGAGAGAGATCGGTCCCAAAGAGACAGATGATGGACTGTGAGCCATCTACCCCACGGCTCTCGTTCCCGTGTACTGTGCCCTGGGGACGCTGTTCACGTCCAGATGGAAGGAGTGTCTGCTCCCTCACAGGGCCCAGGGAATTCCCACTCTTCCTCCCCATAGATAATAATTCTTGCTGATTCTACTCTCACCAAGAGCACCAGATGCTGCAAGCCATGACCTTGGAAAGAACACCACTGATCGTTAGAACGAAGAGTCGTAAAACGAAATCCAGAAAGATGACCAAAATGAAAGGGAGGAGAGGGAAAGGACAGAGCACAAGCAGCAAAAACAGAAAGAGACAGAGACGTAAAGAACGTTCACGGAAGGGTAGAAAGAAGGAAAGGACGTGGGCGACATAGAGAGCATTCTTTATCATATGAGTGCACAAGTTGTCACAAGACTTGGATCTGCATGTTTTCTAGTCTTAAAAAATCATCTAGTCTAACTAAAAAAAAAATCTACAAACATGCAGAATTCTAGTTAGGAAAACAGGTCTACATAATTACTATTTTTAAAAAGTACAGTTCTCTTAGGAGTTGTATAATACCCAATCTCCCTATTTCTCTCTAATCACATTGCAAATAGCAGAATATTGATTATTTCTAAGCCAGCCTTGTCCTTTCCTTGTGAGGAGACAAGTGTAAAGTGGTACTCTTCCTCACCTCTTTGCTAATCGTGGTGACTCTTCTCCTGTTGTTCCGGAAACGCTGAGTTTCATCTTTCTCCTCTTTCCTCCCTGTGGGAGGAAAACATCTGGATGCCTTCGAGGAAGGGAGATGTTAGGACAGAGCTGAAGCCTTGAGGCCTATTACCCAGTGTTTACTTTTTCTTGGTCCTTTTATTTTTCTTTGTCCACTGCTCGTTCTGAAGGATAGCCATGTTTTACAGAGTCTAGACCCCTTTGTAGTAACCAGTTAATTCAATGTTTACCAAGGCTCTATTTTATATCAACTGATGTGTTCAGTCATTGGGATTTTAAAAATAAGAACAAATGGCCTTTCAAAGGACAGGAAAATAATCTTAACACCAGTCTTCAACTCTGGTTTTCCCTTGTTCCTGAGACTTTTAAAATGGAAAATATAAACATCATGAAAGAAGCTATATAAGCACAAAAAGCCCGTGGAGTGTCATCTGGAAACTTTGAACAGGAAAATACTATTTTAAGGATATAAAAATGGAACAAGATACCCATTTTTTTGTTTGTTTGAACAAACAGTGAAATAGCATTACTAACTATAGAATTCATGGAAACAAGAAAGGGAGGATGTGCAGCAGTGGATGTGAGTGTGGGCAGAAGCTTGAGAAGGGGATTATCGCTGGGTGGAGCCTCTCAGAGGACAGTTAACCTAGGTTCCTGACTGCCAGCATAACAGAGTATCATTAATAGAGTCAAGGACTGGTGCTTGACCATGGGATGGGTCTCAAGGAGAGCTGTATATTGGTTGGCCATTCCCTAGGTCTCATCTCCATCTTTGTCCCTGCATTCCTTTTAGACAGGAAAAATTTTGAGTCGAAAGTTTTGTGGGTAAGTTGTGGTTCTTATTCCTCCACTGGAGGGTCCTGCCTGGCTACAGGAGTTGGCATCTTCCCACCGCTGTGTGTCTCAGCTAAGGTCACCAGCATTGAATCCTGGGAGTTTCCCCCATCCCAGGTCTCTGGCAGGTCCTAGAGATCCCCACCATCTCACCACCCCTTAAAGCTACATTTTCTTTATTTCTGTACCTTGGCAAAGGCTGGCTATAAACAGAGATGTACAAGTATCTTTGTTGTAGAGTCCCTCAGGTATGTTCTTTGGTGAGGTATAGCTAGGTCATACACTAGCTCAATATGAGGGTTTCTTTTCTTTGTTTTGTTTTGTTTTGCTTTGCTTTGCTTTGCTTTGCTTTGCTTTGCCTTGCTTTTTTGCTTTGCTTTGCTTTGCTTTGCTTTGCTTTGCTTTGCTTTTTAAAGAACTAGCATAAAGATTTCCTTAGTGACTGGACTAATTTATATACCAATCAACATTCCTACCAACAAGTAACTTACAACTGCCTCCACCCCCATAATACCCAACATGAGTTGTTGCTTGTTTTATTATACTAGCCTTTCTGGTTGAGATGAGATAACACCTGTGTGGTTTTAATTCGTATTTCCCTGATGGCTATGGATGCTGTTGGACATTTTTCCAGATGCTTATTGGTCATTTATATAACTTCTTTTGAGAGCTCTGATTAATTCATTAATCACTTCTCATTGCATGGTTTTCTGCTAGTGTGTTTTTACCTCTTTATCTATTTTATATATTTCTCTGTGAGATGGGTAGCAGTCTGTAGGCTACATGTTTGCTGAGCTGACTGCTTTGCTTACTGTCCAAAAACTTGTTAAATTCATGTAAATTTGAGGTTTTATTTCTTGAGCTAATGGAGCATCCTAAAGAAATGTCCCCATATTTTCTTCTAAATTTTGTGACTTATGGGTTAAACACATTCTAAACTTTCTTATAGAGTATAATTTTACATTTTGTATGTTAAAGTCTTCAGTCTTCTAAATATAGTGATTCTCCAGCACCATTTGTTGAAGGCATTGTCTTTTATCGTGTGGTTTTTACATGTTGAGAGAACTCAGGTGCTGCATCTATACAGGTTTCTTCTGAACCCTCCGTGCTGTTCCAGGGATCCATGTCTGCCTTGTGTTGCTGCTACACTGAGCTTGCTGCTTTGACTCCGTAGTGTGACTTTAAATCTCAACATGGTTGTTTCTGACCAGATTGCTTTGACTAGTCTCGGATATTTTGTGCTTTGATGTGATTTTTGCATGGATTTTTACTTTTCTATAGAATGCTGTTTTAGCTTTGGTGTGAATTGTTTGGGGTTTTTTTTCAGCAAATAACTTTGAATATGGAGTCATTTTTACAATATTATTTCTGCTAGTTTTTAAGCAAGGAGGAAAGGGGGTCTGCCTCTTCATTTTCTGGTACCTCTTTCAATTTCTTTCTTCGATGTTTAAATATTTTCACTGTACAGGTTGCTCATTTCTTTGGTTCTCTGGCTTAGGTTTACGGCTATGTATCATCTTAAGGTATATTGAATGAGATTGTCTTTTTTACTTTATTCTGACAAACATACTCACTGAGACTCTCTCCCAGAGTGATTCTGTCAAGCAGACAATTAAAAATAATCACAGCAAATATTATGGTCTGCTCTTAAATATTAGCTGCTAAATTTTGGGAATGGAACTATATTAAGCACACAATACTAGTTATTAGTTTAAAGCAGCAGGCAAAAATAGAAGAACGAAAACTGAACATAAGTGGAGAACAAAAAGACATAGGGTGGAGATGAAGCAGTTTCACCTGAAGTTAGGACCAGAAGAGCAACAAATGTAAAGAGAAACAGACAGACAAGGATAACTGCAGCACACTTGAATGGCCAAGGTAGCAAGAAGCTTAGCCCCTGATTTGCTGGCGCGTGCACACACACACACACACACACACACACACACACACACACACAGAGAGAGAGAGAGAGAGAGAGAGAGAGAGACAGAGAGAGACAGAGAGACAGAGACAGAGAGACAGAGAGAGACAGAGAGACAGAGAGACAGAGACAGAGAGACAGAGAGAGAGACAGAGACAGAGAGACAGAGAGAAAGAAAGACAGAGACACAGAGACAGACCCAGAAACAAAGAGAGAGAATGAATGGTCCTCAGAAACTGAAATCAGATGTGAAACAGAGATGCTGAGAAGAAACTGTGAGAACAGTTGAGAGCGCAGACCGTCTCTACAGTCACTGCCATGAGGATAAGTGAGGCTCTCTCTGCGTACGCCTGAGTTGAGCAGGTGTAGGGCTGTCTCTGTGTGTTATCAGGACAGCCATAAGCAGAAGATTTAAGAGACAGAAACAAAATTATATAATATAATTTGGATTGTATAAGCCCAAACAATTTTTAGATGATAAATTCGTAATGTGTATGAATTTAACTATTTTGTCTAATTTCCAATTAACATCTATTTAATTGATTTAATATCAATTTTTAAACTTGGTACATTAACTAATTTCAAATTATTGCCCTAACACTACTACAGAGTGCTTACTTTTTCCTAAGGCCACTAACACTCCATCACGGAGCATAAAGGAGCTTCTGCTACATCATCTACTCTCAGCATAACTCTGTATGTCTAAGTACGATGCTCTAAGAGGAAAAAAGACAAGGAATTTAAATTATGTGCAGTGTTTAAACAGTGTTTAGGAATCTAGAATTTAGAAAATATGGCTTTTTCCCCCTTCTTCTATACCTAGAGATAATTTCTGTGATAAGAAATTATGTTTGTATTGTACTAGCTATATTTAAATATTGATGATATCATTGAGGATCAAATGAAGCAGCTTGAATGAAATCAATTAGGTCTCTTCAGCCTGAGGCCACTAAAGCATTGAGAGCAGAAGGGAGTGAGCTTGGCCCTCCTGAATTAAGCTCCACTGTGTCTCCTGGAATGTCTTCTAGTCCTGGCTGAAGTGCCCTCCTCTGTGCTTCCACTTCAGCCCATCTGCCAGACTTAATGTTGTTCCGGAGGGAGGAAACCTGCCACAGCTATTTCTCATTTAATTTGCAAGGACATCCTGTTTAGGTACTCATCAAAAGAACAAAATAGTTGATGCCAAATACCACCGTGGATCGAAGTAACAGCATCCATTGAAAGGGAACCACAGCTTGCTTCTTACGATTTACTAAGTACCCACAAAATATGACTTTGACAACTAATTTTTTTAAATATTTTAAATTATTATTGTAAAATTGTTTGGGGAGGTCATACGTATCCTCACCAAGATCTATTTGTTTTAGGATGGAAGCATATGAAAAAAATTTAAAGGGATTTTTAGGCGTTCTCACACACAGAAATCGTATAAAGATACAAAATCAGAAACCATGCGATATAGAAAAGACCTGTAGGGTTAAAAAAAATAGCCAGACAAGCCATTTTGAGCCAAAAAAAAAAAAAGAAAGAAAGAAAGAAAAGAAAAGGAAAAAAAGAAAAGGAAAGGAAAGAAAAGAAAAGAAAAAGAAAAAGAAAGAAAAGAAAAAGAAAGAGAAAAAGATGGCATTGCTTTAGACTTTATTTTAAAGTCCTGTTAAACATTCTGTGGGAAGATGACAAATTAAGATAGAGTATTATATAGAGCGGTAGAGTCAGTTCCTCACCTACCCTTATGTTGTCTATTATTTATTCGCGGAATGAAACTGCTGTAGTCAGCCATTCTGGGCATCGTGAAGTTTGCTCCTATCAGCTGGCCCTTTGTACGGCTCACCAAAGGCCGGATGTTTGCAGTTGTTGGCAGTTGTCGTCTAAAATGCTGTTAATGGTGAAGGCAGCACACATTGGAGGAGCCAACTCGGAGCCTGGGAGAGGTCCCAGGGCTGAAGATCGTCCCTGCTGCAGGACAAATGCTTTATTACTTACAGGGTAAAAAAAAATCAGAACCACAAAGATTGAAGCAGGGCCACTTCTGAAGATCATCAGAAATTACAAAGGATTGTGTGCACTTTGTGATTGTGCAAATAAAATATAACTGCCTACTCTTTGTGCACTTATTGTAAAATTGTTTGGGGTCATTCGTTTCCTCACCAAGATCTATTTGTCTTAGAATGGAAGAAAATGAAAAAAAATTTAAAATTTCAACTTGTGAGAATATAAGAAAAACCAGTGTGAGAAGGTGTCCTTGTCAGTGACATGGATGACCACAGGGTTGCAGTTACAATATTCATCAGCAAATAGTAACTCAAACAAATGTATTTTGAAATCTAGGAACAGTCGAAGAAATGACCCCGAAGAAATCTTTAAGAAATAGCCTTGTACAGAAAGTAGCAAGTTTTCAGTTAGGTTTCTATCATTTGGGAAAAAAAAGTGTGTACTTTTTGCTTTATTGTACATAATTTCAGGAAGTATGACATTTGAATGGCAGCTCAAAAATGCATAGAAAGTTGAAGTCACTTGTTTTAACGACTTACTGGGAAATCATTACTTACTGAAACAACATACTGCAAAATAGGCAGTATTAAACCAGTTTTAAGGGAACAGCATGCTATGTGTTCTGTACAGTATTTCTTGATTCAGTCTAAGAATTATAGTGGAATATTCTGCTCGTGTCCTGAACTATTCATTTCCTGTTATTTGCTGGATCCAGAAGCCAAGGGCTTTTTGGTTTCTTGCCTTTGTCATATATCTGCTCAGGGGTGCTATTTAAGAGGACTCTGTTCCTCGTGACCACAAGGTAAGTTGCCAGAGTTGTTTTCCCAAAAGACTAGCAGCAACACATGTGTTTAAATGCATCTACTGTTGTCTTGAGAATTTTCAAATAACTCGAGAGCAATCAAATGGACTGCACCCCTGGAACCATAAGTTAGGGTACTTTTCTTTTTTTAAAGAAAAGACATCGTTGACTAGCAACTATAAATTGCTTTGACTTAAATACTTATTAAATATATATTTCCTAACCACATTTAGGCTTGGACAAAATTTATTTGACTTTATATCCTTTCCAAAATCTTTCACATAAATGTTTCTATTAACAATGCAACATTTCAAAGCATATGGGCATGAACTTACACTAGACTTCTCAGACTGCTTGGCTTCCTTCTCTATGTTGGTTTGATAAGTATAGCAGTAGCTTACAAATGTGTGATAGAGATAAGCTTTGCATCCAAAACAGAAGTAATTTATATCCCATACATTATATGGTAATATTTTATATAGACTTTGATCTGCTACAATGAGGCAATATTCAGAAGTTTTCCTGCACCACGAATTTTTCTGGGTTTTTACTTAAGAAACACACTTTGGTTTGAATTTTTTTTAAATGTATTTTTGTGGATGTAATATTATCATTTGTCATTCAGAGTGAGATATGCAGAGACATGGACCCTTAATTCCATAGCAATCTCAGCGTCTTTTCATGAACCCATCACTCATACCTTTGAGACTTTAAACTTCATCTTTTGAGAACTGTTCATTTCATTGGCCCATTAATTAACTGGCTAATTTAGCCTAGTTCTTTATATACGCTATATACTAACCTCCTGCGTGATACACAACTTAGGAGAGATTTGCTTTCCCCTTCAGCATGTCTCCTCTTTACTGAATTTCTGTTGGTAAGTAAGACTTTTAGTTTATGCAATCCTGTCTGGTTTTACTTCCAGGTCTTACATCAGAATCTTCCATCCACTTGTTGTTCGTTTGTTCTTGAGCCCAGGTTTCTATGTAGTCTTGGAGCCCACCATACAGACCAGACTATGAACCTGAAGACAGCGATTCTCCTGCCTTTGCCTACTGGGCGCTCACATTAAATGCGTGTGCCACCATGCCAGGGGTTAATCCATTCTAAATTGAGATCTGTACAGATTGAGGTAAGAATTTGGTGTCCTTCTTCTTCTAGAGGTGGTGATCAGGTTTAAACATCTTTTGTTAAGGGGACTTTGACTCGATACATGTTTTGAGCAAAATTGTCAAAGAAAAAGACTCAGGTGACTATTCTAGTCCATCCACTTGATGTATATCTGATTTTGTATCAATATCAATCGCCCTAGATTTTGGAAATGTTATTTTTCCTTTATTCTCATGGTTCATAAATTTATTTTTAATGATGTCCCATATATCTTGTATGTTATTTTGGATGCACTGACTTATTTCATATTTATTGTTGTCTGAATGTTCTCATTCATCTATCTTCTCTTCAAGATCTGATATTCTATCCTCCATTTTGATTCTAACTTTTGCTTGATCCATTTTATTGATGAAGCTGCCCACTTAGTTTCATGTGACTTAATAGTTTTTATTTCTGTAATTTCAATTGTGCATAATTTCAATATTTCTCTCTTATATTCTTCCTTCCTATCCCTGTACGCAGGGAACCGAGATAATATGAAGTAAGAATTTCAGGTTCTTACTGTAGCAATTTGTATATCTCTGTAAACACAGTATTAGCGGAGGGGTCTGTGCAATAGTATCTTTTAGACACAATGGGGCCAATCTCTATGTTCAGATTGAGAGAACAAGGCAAGCTGCAGATCCAACCACAACGGAATGAGTCACTAGGAAGGAATGAAGGGTCAAGAAGCAGAACCAGAGAACAGGAAGGTAAGGAGAGATTAAACTTGGGACTCTGGGGTAGGTGGAGAATCAAGATTATTAAAGCTACAGGAACAGTGAGAAAGTAAAACATAAAAGCAGGCATACATTTTTTGCAACCTTTTAAAAATGTTTTTGTTTGAAAGACAACAGCCATTTTATTTATTTATTTATTTGTATTTTTATTAGACATATCCTTTATTTGCATTTCAAATGTTTTCCCCTTTCCTGGATCCCCCTCCCCAAAAGTCCCATAAGCCCTCTTCCCTCCTCCTGTTCCCCAATCAACCCCTTCTGGCTTCCCTGTCCTGGTATTCCCTACACTGCTGCACTGAGCCTTTCCAGGACCAGGGGCCTCTCCTTCCTTCTTCTTGGGCATCATTTGATATGTGAATTGTTTCTTGGGTATTCCAAGTTTCTGGGCTAAATTCTGCATTTCAGTGAGTGTATACCATATGTGTTCTTTTGTGATTGGGTAACCTCACTCAGGATGACATTCTCCAGTTCCACCCACTTACCTAAGAATTTCACGAATTTATTGTTTTTAATAGCTGAGTAGTATTCCATAGTATAAATACACCACATCTTCTGTATCCATTCCTCAGTAGAGGGACATCTGGGTTCTTTCCAGCTTCTGGCTATTATAAATAGGGTTGCTATGAACATAGTGGGGCATGTGTCCTTATTACATGCTGGGGAATCATCTGGGTATATGCCTAGGAGTGGTATAATGGGGTCCTCTGGTAGTATCATGCCCGCAACCTACTTTTAATAAGGGTTCAACTTCTCTAGGTCACCACCCAGCAGAGGTAGTGGAAGAGAAAGGTTATTAGGATATGGTGGAAGTGGACCTGTTCAGCAATAGTTCTCTGGGAGTGAGCTCAATCTTCTTGGGCAGAAATTCAGTCCTGTGGAAAACACCAAACACAACTTAGCAGCTGTGGACAAGTCCTCTAGGCAGGTAGACCCCAGGCACAAACCAGCAGCTACAGTCCACTCCTTTCAGCAAGTGGACACCAGGCAGCTGTAGTTCCATCCTGAAGAAAATGCCAGGCTCACCAACCAGACTAAGGTGAGGCCACAGAAGTGGCAAGCTGCTATAGGAACCTAATGAACAGCTTGTGGGTGAGTTTCTTTCAAGTTGAACTCAACAATGCTATGTAAGGCAAATCAATAAATACATGCATGTCTTTAGTGAAGGACAGCAACGTAGAGCAAACCAAACCAAAGCTCAGGGCTCATCTCCCACTGTCTGTGGGGTCATATTTACACTCCTTCATCAAGAGTCCTTTCACGTGTCTGCTATAGCCAAACATCTTTTCACCTGCGTCTACTTCAGGAAAACAGTCTTTCACATTGCTTTAGCAGGACATCATTTCACCTGTGTGCCCCAGCGAACCATGATTTGGCATAACTAACTTTCCAAAGAATTTGAAGTTTCCACTTCACATGGAGGATATGGGGAATGAGACTCAGATAAAAGGAGGCAGGAACAAAGGGGGAAATTTATGGGGTTGTGGATAAGAGAAATAGAGATTACAAAAACCATACACAAACACTGCATGAAACTGGTGGGGGGAGGAAAAATGATCACAAAACCTCACTAAACAGTAAAGGAAAGAAAACAACTTTGAATATTTATATATAAGGATTACAAAAATTAAAAAAAGCACAATAACATAAAAATGAAAAGACATCAGCCAGTATTTTTTCCTCAGTACCAAAAATACTGGATCCTTCCCCTCACTAAAATATCTCATAGATAGATCTAGACTTCTGCTGTGTCTCAGGAGTCAATGTGTCAGAGTAGATAGGTTGATAGGAAGTGTTTCCATGGAGACCAATCAAGAAGCTTATGTGTATAGTCTCCGACTGGGCATCTGCATGGGTGAACCCTCTGTCAATGTTTTTTAGCCTGCATAATAAAAAGTTGGTTTAATTCCTCTCTTCAAACACACACACACACACACACACACACACACACACACACACACGCATGCGCGCGCACACACACACACACACACACACACACACACACACACATGTATGCACTGCTTTCTCTATGTGTAGGTTGGCCAGGCTTGCTCATCTTCAGTTTCGATGTCATGTGAGCCTGCCAACACCTATGTGTATGTATGGTATGGTATGTATGTGTATATATGTATATATATATATACACATACATATATATACATATATATAAATGTGTGTGTATGTATGTATGTATGTATGTATGTATGTATGTATTTTGGCTATCTTTTCCTCTCAACCATGCTCATGTTGTCTGTTTGTCAGTACTTGATGAGCCTCGCCTGAGCATGTTTATTAAGTGTCCGTTCAGGCCATGGTTTCCTTGATCCATCTATTCACAGGGATTTTCTTTCAGTTCTGTAATTCCATGGCGCCCATGCTCTTCCTGGGTGGAGAGGAGCGACCAGGCCCAGTTTGGCAGCTTTCTCTTCCTGTTCCTTTTGGTCTGAGTTGCTTGCTGGCTCGAATTCTCTCAGGGTCTGCTTCCTCCTGTTCAGAGTCTACCGATATTAACACTGGATAGCCAAGCTGGCAACTCCCAGCAGCTGTTTCATGTTTCCATTTTACTGCCTTTCCTCCTAGACATTTTCTTCTTCCCGTTGGTTTAAATGTTCAGAGCAGGTTGTTGGGGAAATCAGCTTCTTCCATGAGTTCAATGTTCTGTGTTCCTCTGCTGGATCCCTTGTTAATCTAACATTCACTATTTTCATATTTTACAAAATCTCCCTCAGACAGTTGATTCCTGTCTGACACTCCATGTCTCTCTGCCCTTTATGCAATCTTAACTCACATTTTCTTTCAGATCTGTGGGGACATAGGGAAATGATGCTTATCACCACTCCATCTTCCAAGAGCCTCAGGATATCTTCCTAAGAGTAGAAAATAAGGCAGGATGACTAAGCTTGAGAACACACAAGTGCCACAGGAAGATAAGAGCAAATTATAAACATTTGCTGAGACATTTTTATTTCATCAAAACTCTTTTAAAAGTTCACTTTTCTGCTTTATTCTGCCTTGTAAACGTTAAAGAAGAAATATTTTTGTTTGCTTTATACTATCATCTTTCATTCCTCAGGTATATATTTGTGTATAATAAATCTGAAGTGTTGTTGTGATTTAGTTGGCTTGGCCATAGGTATCCCATACCTTATTGTCCTTCAAGGATTCAAGATTCTCCTTAATCTCCCTAGTGGTAGTGTCATCCAACATTAGGTATAATGCTGTATATTCTACTAGTATTTAAGTTCTTTAATTCTTATTCTTCTCTCTGTACTATTCAGCAACTATCATCTGGAGTAGTCTAATTTCTACATTAAAACTAATGTTCTCAACTGGCTGTAGACTGTTACATTTTTAAATTTGATTCTCAAAGCTGAAAAAGATGTAAGAAGTACTATATGCTATGTCTTTCCTTTTGGGGGTTGGTGAGAAGTATGGAAAAATGAGGTGAAAAGTTTTAACATAAAAAGGCAGCAATACATAGTATTCTACAAGTCTACAGTGAATCTTCCAGTTCTAAATACAACATAAATACCTTTCGTGAACTACCATACTTTCGTTATGTAGCCTGTGATTATATAATGGACATTTCAAAGGGCTGAAGGTAGGTTTCTCAGCCTAGCATTACAAAGGCAGCGCCTTCATTATTAGAAAAGAAATCAAAGCAACTATTCTTCCTGCAAATTGCTTCTGCTTTCTGAGTTTGTTTGTATGAAGCATTCATACGTATATGTCCATTGCATCTTCCAGAACATGGGGTAGCACTGAAATTCCATGGGGACAAAGTCTAGTGGGTGAAATGTCAAACAGATTGCAGGAACTTGTGTCGATGCACCAAGAGAAAAATTATTTTTCTTTACACAAAATGATCTATGTCTCAAAGATAAGAAGAAGTGCTAATGTGTGTGATTATGATATTGTAAGCTGTTTCAGAGTGACAAGGCTTTACATATTGATAAGAACATGCTAATAATTACCATATTCAAGAGGACAGAGATCCAATAGTCCCAGTATAATGATTGTATTTATAGATCCCTGTAGAAAATCAGAAGTTCACATGATTAGAAGTGACTAACTGGCAGGTTTGCCAGCCAGCTTTTTACTGCTTTGGCAAAAAGGTCTGCAAACATCAACCTAAGGAAGAAAATGTTATCTGTGACTCACACATCAAGTCTCTGTTCCGGATACTGGGCTTTATGATTGAGGGGACTGCAATAAATCAGAAGCACACTGTGAGAGCATGTAATGAGAGAAAATGTTTCATGTCACAGCAAAAGAAAGCAGAAAAGGAAAGAAAAGTACTGAGAATAAATTCTTTTCTTCAATGGAATGCCCCCAGTTGCCTCTCAGCTAGGCCCTTATTTCTCAAATCCCCACTGCCTCCCAATAGTCAGGGAAGTCATGGATACATAATTCTACCAGCCCATTCAGAAGACCAGGCCTCTCATGACTCTGTCACTTCCCAAACCTCTGACTCAACAGTACCACACAGGAATACTCTTAAACCAAAGTTTAAGAGACCAACTGTAAGAACAGATGTGCCTTTTCTGATCTTTCTAGTTCAGACAATGAAAGCCCTTTTGAAATTAAGTGTAAACATGAATAAAATGAAGCCATTGCAAGCCCTAGTGTTATTTTCAAAACATTTAGTAACATTTAGTAATCACATTTCCTGTATTACTATCAGTGTATGCAGAAAAGTTTATGGTGAATATGTTATTAATAAGCACTCAGTTAATGAGCAATAGAGAATCACAGCTTTTCTATTTACCCAAACTACTGAGCATTTGTGAGTGTGTGTGTGTGTGTGTATGATTGTGTGTGTATGTGTGTGTGTGTGATTGAGATAGAAAAAGAGAAAATAAAACTCAAAATTAAATTTTACCTTATATAACAATGAGCTATCATTCATAAAGAATATTTAAAACTTGTACTACAATATGTAAATTAACTTGAAAAACATGCTAAGTTCAGCAAAAAAAAAAAATACACACTAAACAGCATTAGAGTATAAAAACTGCTCTTTCCCCATCTTTGTTTACAGGAAGCAAGTATAGACTAAACTCCATTAAGCAGGGATATTCTGATTATCAACTGTGGTACACAAAGCCTACACTCATTGTAAACACGATGCGGGAGGTAGGAAGCAGCCATTACCAAAAGCTGAACAAAAAGTATATTGACCATTATGTACTTTGAGGAAACAAATAAAGGGATAGATAAAACTTAAACATATTTCAACATCTAAAAATGGAAATGGATTTAATGAATTTTAAAACTAAAATTTAAAAACAATCTTTACTCTAAACACTAAATCATTTCTAACTTTCGTATACTGAATGATACAGGAGACTCAGACTGTTTTCTGAACACAAACCAGAACTTCACTGAAAATTCTGATTTATAGAAAAGAGAATGGGTTGCATAGATGTAATTTTAAAAATGTACTACAATATCTGTTTTAATTATGTTCTGAAAGTTTATAAATCTTCTAGACTATTTTCTATACTCTTGAAAAGTATTTTATACCCCTCAGATTCTGTTATACATTCTTTTACATCTTTACAAGAATACTGTGTATATATAGGTTTAAAACATCCCACTATATATTTTAAGGACTCCATCATATATCATGCTTTAATACATTAATTGTCCTGAAGTTAGGATTTATTACTCTTTCAGCAACATGTACAATTCCAAACTGTCCAAACTTATGAAAATACTGAATTATCTGTTTTTTAAACTTAGATATTAGCTTTACTATCAACATTATTTCCTCCAAACCTAATAAAAGTAAGCATCAATGACAATGATACTCTGGTGCCTTCCTTGTTCCTCTGCGAGAACACCCATGTCTAGTATGTTCGAGGGATGGAGAAATAGATACTTTACAACCTGACACAATGCAAAGATTTGAATACTCTTCTTCCAAAAGCATTGTAATTAATGTGCATTTGGGGATATAAATAAACAATCTATTTACACACGCACATCAAGTGTTAGGTTATTCCTATAATTCAGTTCGGAGGCAAAGCAGGAAGGGAACAATGAGTTCAAGGACAGTTTTGCCCATGGACAAGATAAAGAGACACTGGGAGAAGGATGGAGAAGAGAGGGTAGAAGGTGTAAGGATAAATAAGAAAATAAGAGAAGGGAATGAAGGGGCAGCGACAGTGTGGGAAAATAATCAACCTCGAGAAAGTCTCCATACTATTTTCTAAGCAACTAAGCTACACCAGGAAGAGAAAGGGACCATCTTCTCAAGGCGTTACCATGTGCTTAGTTATCAACATGGAGATTGTAGGGTTTGGTTGTTTTTTTTTTCCTCTGAAAGCCTCTACTTTTGTCACTACAAAACGTTTTTAAATTTCCAGGTTTTATAATGTGCACCTTTTGCATTCCTCACAGATACAATTTAAAACATTTTAGAAACTTAGATTCAGTTTGTTGAATATTCATGTACATTCTACCTCCAAATAATTAGAATATATTATTTTTTAAAACCACACTATTTAACTACTACCTACAAACAACACACTTGGAGCTAGGCAACTTACTTGTGATTTACTTCTTTGCAATTGATGTATGCCATTTGAACAGTGACATAAAAATCCACACAGTTTTGTTTGCTTAGCTACACGGCAAGTAACATTTGCAAGCAAATAACCACAAAGAATATTTTATTTGATAATTGAATGTAAAAATTGTTGATTTTTCTTGTCCTGATTCATAAAACCAAACAAGGTATGTAAACCAACATGATTTTTTATCTTATTGTTTCAGAGAAACTGAGCCTCTTCACTCTAATTGCACTTAGCAGAACTTTTTAATGTTGGCACCAACCCCAAAATGCTGGAATGGCTCTGTCTGTATGCTCAAGCTAGGGAACACTTTCCATTTTACAACTCATTTCCCAGATGTACAGTTGTACTCATACACACTGAAACAGAACACTCAACCCTTAAATATGCTAGTGGATAGTTTCCATAAGTCCAAGTTTATAGGATAGCATGTCTGCTTAAAGAATTACCTCTCTGCTCTCACCACCTCTTTCCAAATTGTCTCCAGTTGCATTAAATGTGTGAAATTATCCCTTAGATGGTCAGTTTATCTGGAAGTAACTTTACCTCTATTTGGCATAGTGTATATAGCTCCAATACTAGGTGGGATTTGATATACCCTTTCCCCCTTCATAAGTGATTCTGGCTCTTGGAAAATTTGCTAGAATGTGTTCTATCACTTACAATGTGCTATAGTGAAATGAAAAAGAAATTCCAGAAACAACAACAACAACAACAAAATACTCTGCTTAACATTTCCTCAACTCTATAAAATTGAGTAGTGTACTCTTGGCCTCATGGAATACTATTGATTCATAGATAATGTTAAGACTCTCTGACTGTAGTTAGTGTTTCTGGAGGAGATGAAGATGAAAAAAATGAAGAGGCTCATAGAGGAGTTACAAAGTCAGAGTCATTCTTCCCAGATAATGTTCTTTACATTCAAAGCCGTTTTCTTTAAGAAAATTATGTTCTAACACTGGCTAATATGCTAAATCGAAGACAAATGGCACCTACATTGTGAACTATTCCTTTTGGAAAAATTTTAATGTAATCCACATGTGCAACTGTACGGTTTCCATCCACATAAAAAATTCTCAACACTAGTCAACATTTTGAATTGTACAGAAGTTACATACAGTCAAAACTCTGCAAGAGGTAAAAGCTAATTTCATTTTCAACATATAATTTTCAAGCAACTAGCAAGACTGTATTTCAAAATAGTGTGCTGTTACTTAGTTGAATATCCTACTATACAGAACTTTCCAAGTTATGATTGATGGTACTATATTTATTAGGATAATAAATAATTTCTGTTAAATAGCTTTAAAATTATGCATAATTATTGGGTAAAAATGTCTTGTGGACAAGTCTTGGAATCTCTAATTTAGATAAGTGTTAAAAAAAATGCTTAAGCAGGGGCTGGAGCGATAGCTCTTCCAGAAGACACAAGTTCAGTTCTCAGAACCCATGCAATGGCTCACAGGCTGTCTGTAATTCTAGTTCCAGGAAATCTGACACTGTCTTCTATCTTCCATGAGCATAATATAAGCATGTGGTAAATATACACACAGTCAGGTAAAGCATTCATACATATAAAATGAATAAATCTCTTTTTAAAATACTCAAATATGAGATAAAAATGGATGATGTTAATGAATATGCCAGACAGGGCAGGAAATAGCCCATAAGGTCTCAAGCCTACACACAAAGCTACAGGCAAGTGAGTAAGCCTGGGAATCGAATGGGTGAACCTCCCCAAGCAAGAATCTGCCAATTAGACCCCCGCGCGCAAACAGCGGGCACACTGGACGCAGTGAGCGGCTGGAATCAGGTGCGTGGCCAGAGTTATAGCATAGCTTAGCTCTGCAGGAGATCCGGGCACAGAAAGCTCAGCTACGGGTGCAGACTACCGGCCGGGACCAGCTCTCTGAGCGGACTAGCAGCGAGGGGCCACCAGGCCGCCTCAGGGCACAGCTCGGAACTCTAGCAGCTGGAATCAGGGGCCTGGACTCAGAGTGAGCATAGTCCAGCACAGACAAGCTGCCAGACGGGATCTGCCTCCTGGGGACAGGCGTGCTGTGCTTTCAGCAGGGCGCCATCTACAATAAGACCAGAGATAAACCATCTACTAACGCCAGAGATAAAGAGATGGCAAAAGGCAAACATAGAAACATTATTAACAGAAATCAAGGCAATATGGCACCATCTGAACCCAATTCGCTAACCACAGCAAGTCCAGGATACCCCAGCACACCAGAAAAACAAGAGTTAGATATAGATATATTGCCTGCAGCTTCCCGCCCAGCTGGCGGTGGGGAAGCCGGAGGGTCACCCAGCGTCCCAGGTGCTCAGAACCATCCGGCGGCGGCGGCAGAACCAGGTACCCGACACAGCCCAAGCTTAAGACCTTCGGGGACTCAGGCCTGGAGTGGGAGTTGGGCACAGAATAGCGGGTGCACTCTGCACTCGCGCGGCGGACCCCGAGCTCCCTGCAGGCAGCTGCCATATTGCCTGCAGCTTCCCGCCCAGCTGGTGGTGGGGAAGCCGGAGGGTCACCCAGCGTGCCAGGTGCTCAGAACCATCCGGCGGCGGTGGCAGAACCAGGTACCCGACACAGCCCGAGCTTAAGACCTTCGGGGACTCAGGCCTGGAGTGGGAATTGGGCACAGAATAGCGGGTGCACTCTGCACTCGCGCACGGGGCGGACCCCGAGCTCCCTGCAGGCAGCTGCCATATTGCCTGCAGCTTCCCGCCCAGCTGGCGGTGGGGAAGCCGGAGGGTCACCCAGCGTCCCAGGTGCTCAGAACCATCCAGCGGCGGCGGCAGAACCAGGTACCCGACACAGCCCGAACTTAAGACCTTCGGGGACTCAGGCCTGGAGTGGGAATTGGGCACAGAATAGCGGGTGCACTCTGCACTCGCGCGCGGGGCGGACCCCGAGCTCCCTGCAGGCAGCTGCCATATTGTCTGCAGCTTCTCATCCAGCTGGTGGTGAGGAAGCCAGAGTCAGCCAGTGTGCCAGGTACCCAGACCCAGCCGGAGGCCGAACCAGCCTCCCATCCAGCCAGTGGCAGGGAAGCTGGAAACCGGACCCAGCCAGCTTCCCAGCAGCTTGGGACCAGCAGGCGGAACCAGATAACTGAGATATCCCAACTTTAAGACCCCTGGGGAAACAGGATATCAGACAGCGAACCCTGAGCAGGAGCAGTGCAGAGCAGCCGCCCAACAGGCGGAACCAAATACCTGGGATATCCTGAGGTTAAGACCTCGGGGGACTCAGGCCACCTGTCAGCAATCTGTGAGCAAGAGCCCCGCAGGACAGTGATTCAGGTATCCCAGTCACTGGGAAATAGCCTTACAACCCCACAGGAGGGTCAAGCACCAGCTAGTATCTACAGGACCAACTAACACCAGAGTTAACCAGATGGCAAAAGGCAAACGTAAGATCGCTACTAACAAAAATCAAGGCAATATGGCGGCATCCGAACCCAGTTCCCCAACAGCAATAAATATTGGATACCCCGAAACACCAGAAAAACAAGACTCAGATCTAAAATCACTGGTCAGGATGCTGATAGAGGAACACTTAGATAAATCTCTTAAAGTAATACATGAGAAAATAGATCAAAAGCTAGAAGCCATTGCAAGACAAACACAATTAAATCCCAGATATCTCAACACACCAGAAAAACAAGACTCAGATCTAAAATCACTGGTAAAGATGCAGATTGAGGATCACTTAGATAAATTTCTTAAAGTAATAGAGGAGAAAATAGATCAAAAACTAGAAGCCCATACAAGGCAGACACAAAAATCACTTAAAGAAATCCAGGAGAATATAGAGCAAAAAGTGAATCCCAATAAGGGGGAGAAACAAAAATCACCCAAAGAAATACAAGAGAACATGGGTCAACGAGTAGAAGTCATAAAGGAGGAAACACAAAAATCCCTTAAAGAATTACAGGAAAACACAAACAAGCAACTGAAAGATCTGAGCAAAACCATACAAAATCTAAAAACAGAAGTAGAAACAACTAAGCAATCGCAAAGGGAGACAATGTTGGAAATAGAAAACCTTGGGAAGAAATCAGGAGTCATAGATGCAAATATCAACAATAGAATACAAGAGATAGAAGACAGAATCTCAGATGCTGAAGATACCATAGGAACCATGGATTCAACAATTAAAGAAAATGCAAAATGCAAAAAGCTGGTAACCCAAAACATTCAGGAAATCCAGGACACAATGAGAAGACCAAACCTAAGGATTATAGGGATAGATGAGAATGAAGATCTACAACTTAAAGGGCCAGCAAATATCTTCTACAAAATTATGGAAGAAAATTTCCCCAACCTAAAGAGAGAGATGCCCATGAATATACAAGAAGCCTATAGAACCCCAAATAGACTGGACCAGAACAGAAATACTTCCCGTCACATAATAGTCAAAACCCCAAATGTACTAAACAAAGAAAGAATATTAAAGGCAGTAAGAGAAAAAGGACAAGTAACATATAAAGGAAGACCTATCAGAATTACACCAGACTTCTCACCTGAGACCATGAAAGCTAGAAGATCCTGGGCAGACCTTATGCAGACCCTAAGAGAACACAAACTTCAGCCAAGACTACTATACCCAGCGAAACTCTCAATTGCCATAGATGGGGAAACCAAGATATTCCACGACAAAACCAAATTTGCAAGATACTTATCTACAAACCCAGCCCTACAAAGGATAATAGGGGAAAAATACCAACACAAGGGGGGAAACAACACCCCAGAAGAAACAAGATAGAAACCCCATCTCATCCAACCCAAAAGAAGAGAACCACTCAAATACAAATAATAATAACAATTCCCAAAATGTCAGGAAGTAATAATTACTATTCCTTAATATCTCTTAATATCAATGGACTCAATTCCCCAATCAAAAGACACAGACTAACAGACTGGATACGGAAACAGGACCCTACATTTTGCTGCATACAGGAAACACATCTCAGTGTCAAAGACAAACACCTCCTTAGAGTAAAAGGCTGGAAGACAGTTCTACAAGCAAATGGTCCCAGGAAACAAGCTGGAGTAGCCATTCTAATATCAGATAAAATCGACTTTCAACCTAAAGTCATCAAAAGAGACACAGAAGGTCACTTCCTGCTTGTCAAAGGGAAAATCCACCAAGAAGAATTCTCAATACTGAACATCTATGCACCAAATGCAAGGGCACCCTCATTCGTAAAAGAAACTTTACTAAAGCTTAAAGCACACATCGCACCTAACACAATGATTGTAGGTGACTTCAACACTCCACTCTCCTCAATGGACCGATCAGGAAAGCAGAAACTAAACAGGGACACAGTGAAACTAATTGAAGCTTTGGACCAATTGGATTTAACAGATATATATAGAACATTCCATCCTAAAACAAAAGAGTATACCTTTTTCTCAGCACCGCACGGTACCTTCTCAAAAATTGATCATATAATTGGTCACAAGACAGACCTCAACAAATACAAGAAGACCGAACTAATCCCATGTCTCCTATCGGATCACTATGGAGTAAAAGTGGTCTTCAATAGCAAGAAGAACTACAGAAAGCCCACATACACATGGAAACTGAACAATACTCTACTCAATGACACCCTGGTCAAGGAAGAAATAAAGAAAGAAATCAAAGACTTTTTAGACTTCAATGAAAATGAAGGTACGACCTACCCAAATCTCTGGGATACAATGAAAGCAGTGCTAAGAGGAAAACTCATAGCCCTGAGTGCCTCCAAAAAGAAACTGGAAAGAGCATACACTAGCAACTTAACAGCACACCTGAAGGCGCTGGAACAAAAAGAAGCTAACTCACCCAGGAGGAGTAGAAGAGAGGAAATCATCAAACTAAGGGCTGAAATCAATCAAGCAGAAACAAAGAGAACCATACAAAGAATCAACAAAACCAAGAGCTGGTTCTTCGAGAAAATCAACAAGATAGATAAGCCCTTAGCTAGACTAACCAAAGGGCACAGAGATAGTATCCAAATTAACAAAATTAAAAATGAAAAGGGGGATATAACAACAGAAACAGAGGAAATTCAAAAGATCATCAGATCCTACTACAAAGGCCTATACTCAAAACAACTGGAGAATCTGGAGGAAATGGACAATTTCCTAGACAGATACCAAATACCAAAATTAAATCAGCATCAAGTAGACCAGCTAAACAGTCCCATAACCCTTAAAGAAATAGAAGGGGTTATAGAAAGCCTCCCAACCAAAAAAAGTACGGGACCAGATGGTTTTAGTGCAGAATTCTACCAGACCTTCAAAGAAGACTTAACACCAATACTCTTCAAACTATTCCACAAAATAGAGACAGAAGGGACACTGCCCAACTCATTCTTCGAAACCACAATTACGCTGATACCTAAACCACAAAAAGATCCAACAAAAAAAGAGAACTACAGGCCAATTTCTCTTATGAATATAGATGCAAAAATACTAAATAAAATCCTTGCCAACCGAATCCAAGAGCATATCAAAACGATCATTCACCATGATCAAGTAGGCTTCATTCCAGGAATGCAGGGATGGTTCAATATACGGAAATCCATCAATGTAATCCACTACATAAACAAACTAAAAGAAAAAAACCACATGGTCATCTCATTAGATGCTGAAAAAGCATTTGACAAAATTCAGCATCCTTTCATGCTAAAAGTCTTGGAAAGAGCAGGAATTCAAGGCCCATACCTAAACATAGTAAAAGCAATCTACAGCAAACCAGTAGCCAACATCAAAATAAATGGAGAGAAACTTGAAGCAATTCCACTAAAATCAGGGACTAGACAAGGCTGTCCTCTCTCTCCATATCTTTTCAATATAGTACTTGAAGTTCTAGCGAGAGCAATCAGACAACATAAGGAAGTCAAAGGGATACAAATTGGAAAGGAAGAAGTCAAAGTATCATTATTTGCAGATGATATGATAGTCTACTTAAGCGATCCAAAAAACTCCACCAGAGAACTTCTACAGCTGATAAACAACTTCAGCAACGTGGCTGGTTATAAAATTAACTCAAGCAAATCAGTAGCCTTCTTGTACTCAAAGGACAAGCAGGCTGAGAAAGAAGTTAGGGAAATAACACCCTTCACAATAGCCACAAACAACATAAAGTACCTTGGCGTAACTCTAACCAAACAAGTGAAAGATCTGTATGACAGGAACTTCAAGTCCCTGAAGAAAGAAATCGAAGAAGACCTCAGGAGATGGAAAAATATTTCTTGCTCCTGGATTGGCAGGATCAATATAGTAAAAATGGCCATCTTGCCAAAAGCAATCTACAGATTCAATGCAATCCCCATCAAAATCCCAAATCAATTCTTCATAGATCTAGAAAGAGCAATTCTCAAATTCATCTGGAGCAACAAAAAACCCAGGATAGCTAAAACTATTCTCAACAATAAAAGGACTTCTGGGGGAATCAATATCCCTGACCTCAAGCAGTACTACAGAGCAATTGTGTTAAAAACTGCATGGTATTGGTACAGCAACAGGCAGGTAGATCAATGGAATAGGATTGAAGACCCAGAAATTAACCCACAGACTTATGGTCACTTGATCTTTGATAAAGGAGCCACAACCATCCGGTGGAAAAAAGATAGCCTTTTCAACAAATGGTGCTGGTTCAACTGGAGGTCAACATGCAGAAGAATGCGAATTGACCCACTCTTATCTCCTTGTACTAAGATCAACTCCAAGTGGATCAAGGACCTCCACATAAAACCAGACACACTGAAACTATTAGAAAAGAAACTTGGGAAGACCCTGGAGGACTTGGGCACAGGGGAAAAGTTCCTGAACAGAACACCAATAGCTTATGCTCTAAGATCAAGAATCGACAAATGGGACCTCATAAAATTACAAAGTTTCTGCAAAGCAAAGGACACTGTCAGAAGGACAAAACGGCAACCAACAAAGTGGGAAAAGATCTTCACCAACCCCACATCCGACAGAGGGCTAATATCCAATATATACAAAGAACTCAAGAAGTTAGACTGCAAAGAACCAAATAACCCTATCAAAAAATGGGGCACAGAGCTAAACAAAGAATTCTCACCAGAAGAAATTCGGATGGCCGAGAAACACCTTAAAAGATGTTCAACATCATTAGTCATCAGGGAAATGCAAATCAAAACAACCCTGAGATTCCACCTCACACCAGTCAGAATGGCTAAGATTAAAAACTCAAGAGACAACAAGTGCTGGCGAGGATGTGGAGAAAGAGGAACACTCCTCCACTGTTGGTGGGATTGCAAAATGGTAAAACCGCTCTGGAAATCAGTTTGGCGGTTCCTCAGAAAATTGGGCATGTTACTTCCAGAGGACCCTGGCATACCACTCCTGGGCATATACCCAGAGGATTCCCCTGCATGCAATAAGGACACATGCTCCACTATGTTTATAGCAGCCTTGTTTATAATAGCCAGAAATTGGAAGCAGCCCAAATATCCCTCAAAGGAGGAATGGATACAGAAAATGTGGTATATTTATACAATGGAATACTACACAGCAATTAAAAATAATGAATTCATGCAATTTGTAGGTAAATGGTTAGACCTGGAAAATATCATCCTGAGTGAATTAACCCAATCACAAAAGAATGCACCTGAAATGCAATCACTGATAAGTGGATATTAATGAGCCCAGAAGCCCTAAATACTCAAGACACAAATAGCAAGTCAAATGATTCCCAAGAAGAAGAAAGGAGAGGACCCTGGGCCTGTAAAGATTGCTTCCAGTTTAGTAAAGAAACCGAGGGGGGAGGGGGAATTATTGGGGAACAGATGGGGGGGAGAGGAACTATGGGAACTATGGTGGGTGGGAACTGGGAAAGGGGAAAGCCTTTGGAATGTAAACATAGAATATAGAAAATAAAATTAAAAAAAAAAAAAAAAAAAAAAAAGAGTTAGATATAAAAGCACAGGTCATGATGCTCCTAGAGGAACACAAAAAAGACATAAACAAATCTCTTAAAGAAATGCAGGGGAACATCAATAGGGTAGAAGCTCTTACAATCCAAACACAAAAAACACTTAAAGAACTCCAGGAGAATATGGGCCATCAGACAGAAACCAATAAAGAGGAAATGAGAAAATCAGTTAAAGAAATGCAGGAGAACTTGAAACAACAGGCAGAAGTCATGAAAGAGGGAGCACAAAAATATATTAAAGAATTACATGAAAACACAAACAAACAAATGATGGAACTGAGCAAAACCATCCAAGATCTGAACACAGAGGTAGAAACAACTAAGAAATCACAAAAGGAGGCAACCTTGGAGATAGAAAACCTTGGGAAGAAATCAGGGGTCGTAGATGCAAACATAAACAACAGAATACAAGAGATAGAAATAAGAATCTCTGATGCTGAAGATAACATAGTAACCATTGACTCCACAGTCAAAGAAAACGCAAAATCCAAAAGGCTTGTAACCCAAAACATCCAGGAAATCCAGGACACAATGAGAAGACCAAACCTAAGGATTATAGGGATAGATGAGAGTGAAGATCTACAACTTAAAGGGCCAGCAAATATCTTTAACAAAATTATGGAAGAAAACTTTCCTAACTTAAAGAGAGAGATGCCCATGAATATACAAGAAGCCTACAGAACTCCAAACAGACTGGACCAGAACAGAAACACCTCCCGTCACATAATAATCAAAACCCCAAATGTACTAAACAAAGAAAGAATATTAAAGGCAGTAAGAGAAAAGGGCCAAGTAACATATAAAGGAAGACCTATCAGAATCACACCAGACTTCTCTCCAGAAACCATGAAAGCTAGAAGATCCTGGGCAGACCTCATGCAGACCCTAAGAGAAAACAAATGTCAGCCAAGACTACTATACCCAGCAAAACTCTCAATCAACATAGATGGAGAAATCAAAATATTCCACGACAGGACCAAATTTACACAATATCTCTCCATTAACCCAGCTCTACAAAGGATAATAGGAGGAAAACTCCAACACAAGGAAGGGAATGGCACCCAAGAAAAAGCAAGACAGTAAACTTCTTCCATCAAACTCAAAGGAAGATAACTACTCAAAAACAAAAATAACATCAAAAATGTCAGGAAGTAATAATCTCTATTCCTTAATATCTCTTAACATCAATGGACTCAACTCCCCAATAAAAAGACATAGACTAACAGACTGGATACGGAAACAGGACCCTACATTTTGCTGCTTACAGGAAACACACCTCAGAGTCAAAGACAAACACTACCTTAGAGTAAAAGGATGGAAGACAATTTTGCAAGCAAATGGTCACAGGAAGCAAGCTGGAGTAGCCATTTTAATATCAGATAAAATTGACTTTCAACCCAAAGTCATCAAAAGAGACACAGAAGGTCACTTCCTGCTAGTCAAAGGAAGAATCCACCAAGAGGAACTCACAATTCTAAACATCTACGCTCCAAATGTAAGGGCACCCTCATTTGTAAAAGAAAACTTACTAAAGCTCAAAGCACACATTGCACCTAACACAATGATTGTGGGGGACCTCAATACTCCACTATCTACAGTGGACCGACCAGGAAAACAGAAACTAAACAGAGACACAGAGAAACTCATCGAAACTTTGGAGCAATTGGATTTAACAGATATATATAGAACATTTCACCCTAAAGCAAAAGACTATACCTTTTTCTCAGCCCCTCATGGTACCTTCTCCAAAATTGACCATATAATTGGACACAAGACAGATCTCAACAAATATAAAATGATCGAACTAATCCCATGCCTCTTATCAGATCACCATGGAGTAAGAGTGTTCTTCAATAGCAACAAAAACAACAGAAAATCCCCATACGCTTGGAGGCTGAACAATATTCTACTCAATGATACCTTAGTCCAGGAAGAAATAAAGAAAGAAATCAAAGAATTCTTAGAACTTAATGAAAATGAAGGCACAACATACCCAAATCTATGGGACACAATGAAAGCAGTGCTTAGAGGAAAACTCATAGCCCTGAGTGTCTCCAAAAAGAAACAGGAGAGAGCATATACTAGCAACTTAATGGCGCACTTGAAAGCTCTGGAACAAAAAGAAGCAATTTCACCCAGGAGGAGTAGAAGACAGGAAATCATCAAACTCAGGGCTGAAATCAATCAAGTTGAAACAAAGAGAAACATACAAAGAATCAACAAAACCAGGAGCTGGTTCTTTGAGAAGATCAACAAGATAGATAAACCCCTAGCCAGACTTACTAAAGGGCACAGAGACAGTATTCAAATTAACAAAATTAGAAATGAAAAGGGAGATATAACAACAGAAACTGAGGAAATTCAAAAAATCATCAGATCCTACTACAAAAACCTATACTCAAAACAACTGGAGAATCTGGAGGAAATGGACAATTTCCTCGACAGTTACCAAATACCAAAATTAAACCAGGATCAAATAGATCGTCTAAACAGACCCATAACCCCCAAAGAAATAGAAGGGGTCATAGACAGTCTTCCAACCAAAAAAAGCACAGGACCAGACGGTTTTAGTGCAGAATTCTATCAGACCTTCAAAGAAGTCCTGATACCGATACTCTTCAAATTATTCCACAAAATAGAAACAGAAGGAACACTACCCAACTCATTCTATGAAGCCACAATTACCCTGATACCAAAACCACACAAAGATCCAACTAAGAAAGAGAAACCGCTCTGGAAATCAGTTTGGCGGTTCCTCAGAAAATTGGGCATGTTTCTTCCAGAGGACCCTGGCATACCACTCCTGGGCATATACCCAGAGGATTCCCCTGCATGCAATAAGGACACATGCTCCACTATGTTTATAGCAGCCTTGTTTATAATAGCCAGAAATTGGAAGCAGCCCAAATATCCCTCAAAGGAGGAATGGATACAGAAAATGTGGTATATTTATACAATGGAATACTACACAGCAATTAAAAATAATGAATTCATGCAATTTGTAGGTAAATGGTTAGACCTGGAAAATATCATCCTGAGTGAATTAACCCAATCACAAAAGAATGCACCTGAAATGCAATCACTGATAAGTGGATATTAATGAGCCCAGAAGCCCTAAATACTCAAGACACAAATAGCAAGTCAAATGATTCCCAAGAAGAAGAAAGGAGAGGACCCTGGGCCTGTAAAGATTGCTTCCAGTTTAGTAAAGAAACCGAGGGGGGAGGGGGAATTATTGGGGAACAGATGGGGGGGGAGAGGAACTATGGGAACTACGGTGGGTGGGAACTGGGAAAGGGGAAAGCCTTTGGAATGTAAACATAGAATATAGAAAATAAAATTAAAAAAAAAAAGAAAAAAAAAGAAAGAGAACTACAGGCCAATTTCTCTTATGAATATCGATGCAAAAATACTAAACAAAATACTTGCCAACCGAATCCAAGAACACATCAAAACGATCATTCACCATGATCAAGTTGGCTTCATCCCAGGGATGCAGGGATGGTTCAATATACGGAAATCCATCAACGTAATCCACTACATAAACAAACTCAAAGAAAAAAACCACATGGTCATCTCATTGGATGCTGAAAAAGCATTTGACAAAATTCAGCATCCTTTCATGCTAAAGGTCCTAGAAAGAACAGGAATTCAAGGCCCATATCTAAACATAGTAAAAGCAATATACAGCAGACCAGTAGCCAACATCAAGGTAAACAGAGAAAAACTCGAAGCAATCCCTCTAAAATCAGGGACTAGACAAGGCTGTCCCCTCTCGCCATATCTCTTCAATATAGTACTTGAGGTACTAGCTAGAGCAATTCGACAACAGAGGGAAGTCAAAGGGATACAAATCGGAAAGGAAGAAGTCAAACTATCACTATTTGCAGATGATATGATAGTTTACTTAAGTGACCCAAAAACCTCCACCAGAGAACTCCTGCAACTGATAAACAACTTCAGCAAAGTGGCTGGCTATAAAATCAACTCAAGTAAATCAGTAGCCTTCCTATACGCTAAGGATAAGCAGGCCGAGAAAGAAATTAGGGAAATGACACCCTTCACAATAGCCACAAATGATATAAAGTATCTTGGAGTGACGCTAACCAAACATGTGAAAGATTTATATGACAAAAACTTCAGGTCTCTGAAGAGGGAAATTGAAGAAGACATCAGAAAATGGGAAAATCTTCCATGCTCGTGGGTTGGCAGGACTAATATAGTCAAAATGGCAATCTTGCCTAAAGCAATATACAGATTCAATGCAATCCCCATCAAAATCCCAACTCAGTTCTTCATAGAGCTAGAAAGAGCAATTCTCAAATTCATCTGGAATAAGAAAAAACCCAGGATAGCTAAAACTATCATCAACAGCAAAAGAACTTCTGGGGGAATCAATATCCCGGACCTCAAGCAATATTACAGAGCAGTGGTATTAAAAACTGCATAGTATTGGTTCAGTGACAGGGAAGCGGATCAATGGAATAGGATCGAAGACCCAGAATTGAACCCACACATCTATGGCCAATTGATCTTCGACAAAGGAGCTGAAAACATCCAGTGGAATAAAGATAGCCTTTTCAACAGATGGTGCTGGCTCAACTGGAAGTCAACATGCAGAAGAATGAGAATTGATCCACTCTTATCTCCTTGCACTAAACTCAACTCCAAGTGGATCAAGGATCTCCACATAAAACCAGACACACTAAAACTAATAGAAAAGAAACTGGGGAAGACCCTTGAAGACATCGGCTCAGGGGAAAAATTCCTGAACAGAACACCAATTGCTTATACTCTAAGAACAAGAATAGACAAATGGGACCTCATAAAACTACAAAGTTTCTGTAAGGCAAAAGACACTGTCAAAAGGATAAATCGGCAACCAACAAATTGGGAAAAAATCTTCACCAACCCCACATCCGACAGAGGGCTAATCTCCAATGTATACAAAGAACTCAAGAGGTTAGACCCCAGAAAACCAAATAACCCTATCCAAAAATGGGGTACAGTGCTAAACAGAGACTTTTCACCTGAAGAAATTCGGATGGCTGAGAAACACCTTAAAAAATGTTCAACATCACTAGTCATTAGGGAAATGCAAATTAAAACAACCCTGAGATTTCACCTCACACCAGTCAGAATGGCTAAGATTAAAAACTCAGAAGACATCAGGTGTTGGCGAGGATGTGGAGAAAGAGGAACACTCCTCCACTGCTGGTGGGAATGCAAGCTGGTACAACCACTCTGGAAATCAGTATGGCGGTTCCTCAGAAAACTGGGCGTGATACTTCCGGAGGACCCAGCCATACCACTCCTGGGAATATACCCAGAAGATTCACTAGCATGCAATAAGGATACATGCTTCACTATGTTCATAGCAGCCTTATATATAATAGCCAGAAGCTGGAAAGAACCCAGATGTCCCTCAACAGAGGAATGGATACAAAAAATGTGGTATATATACACAATGGAGTACTATTCAGCCATTAGAAACAATGAATTCATGAAATTCTTAGAGAAGTGGATGGAGCTGGAGAATGTCATACTAAGTGAGGTGACCCAGTCTCAAAAGAATACCCATGGTATACAGTCACTGATAAGTGGATATTAGCCTAGAAGCTTGGAACACCAAAGACACAAATCACATATCAAGTGATGTCTCACAAGAAGAAAGGAGTGGACACTGGTGCTAGAATGGACCAAAACATCATTGTGGGAGAGTACAAGAACAGTAAAGTGGGAGGGGGTGGATGCGGGAGCAGGGGGAGGGAAAAGGACATGTGGGACCTTTGGGGGTGGGGAACCAGAAAAAGGGAAATGAATTGTAAATATAGAATATATACAATAAAAAAATCAAAAAAAAGAATCTGCCAATTAGTTGTCCAGTGTCAAGTAGACAGCCTTGAAAATAATACACATATCCATGAAATATCAATTAAGAAAAAACAAGGCCATGAGTTTGAAGGAGAATGGTGAAGAGTATATAGGAGGATTTGGATGGAGAAAAGGGAAGGGGAAATGTGATTAAACTACAATCAAACCAAATAAAAATGATATAAATGCTTGGGAAGTTCAAAGGTTAAATCCAATGCCAAGGTTGAGTGTTACTGAACATAAGCAGGAATATGTCACTAGTCATCCCAAGGGTGTATTTTAGGAACAGCTATATGCCTTGATAACTCTTATATAATATACATGCGTTGATGACATTTTTTTCTTCAGATCATGAAGATTAAACCTCTTAGAAAGCCATGGTGGCACACACCTATAATCCCAGCATTGGGAGGCAGAGGCAGGCAGATTTCTGAGTTCGAGGCCAGCCTGGTCTATACAGTGAGTTCCAGGACAGCCAGGGCTACCCAGAGAAACCCTGACTCAAAAACAAAACAAATAAAAACCTCTTAGCAAGGAAAAAATTTTAATTGTGAGCATATTTTTGTAGAGATCTTCAGTTAAAGTCTGTTCTTGGAATCCACAATTAAATAATCATAAATTCTAATCTGTTTAAAGTTTTCATAGTCTTAGTAATCATCTTGCTATAATCCAGAATTATCTAGCAGATAATCTTGTAGGAGCATATACTACAGAATATCTAAACAAATGTTAGTTAGCATCTGAGAATGTCTTTAAGGGATTAAAGTGGGAAGACTCTTGACCACTGCAAGGCCATTCCTTGAGCAAGAATCTCTGTGTATGGTGAATACAGTGAGCTGAGCACTAGTATTCATCACTCTGCTTACGGATGCTGCCTGTGGTGTGACCAGCTGGTTCAATGCCTGCTGCCCTCCCTCACTATCGTGCCCTAATAGATAATAGTATTGGATTGTTAGCTGAAATCAATTTGTTTCTCACATTACCAGGGTATTTCACCACGGCATCAGATAAAAATAAAAAAGACAGCAAATCCCATTCCTGGTACATTCATTGTTCTACTCCTTTTTAAGTGCTAAAGGCAGCCCCACTTCAATGATAAAATTGGAACTGCCTTACTGAGAGATGATTCTCATTCAAGAGAAAATCTCTACATTCAATCTGAGACAGAAAACCTTAGAATAGGAGTTGAAAAACTGAGACTGAGTCAAGAAATGAGCTTCTGGCTATGTCTACAAGAACACCTGCTCCTTTATACTTCAATTTCCTCAACACACTAGCTTGTCTCCATGACATTGAAAGTGATATTCTTTTTTTTCTATATATGTCTTTTTATTTTTTTATTGGATATATTCTATATTTACAATTCATTTCCCTTTTTCTGATTCCCCACCCCCAAAGGTCCCACATGCCCTTTTCCCTTCCCCTGCTCCCTCATCCACCCCATCCCACCTCACTGTTCTTGTACTCCCCCACAATGATGCTTTGGTCCATTCTAGCACCAGTGTCCACTCCTTTCTTCTTGTGAGACATCACTTGGTACGTGATTTATGTCTTTGGTGTTCCAAGCTTCTAGGCTAATATCCACTTATCAGTGACTGCATACCATGGGTATTCTTTTGAGACTGGGTCACCTCACTTAGTATGACGTTCTCCAGCTCCATCCATTTCTCTAAGAATTTCATGAATTCATTGTTTCTAATGGCTGAATAGTACTCCATTGTGTATATATACCACATTTTTTGTATCCATTCCTCCTTTGAGGGACATCTGGGTTCTTTCCAGCTTCTGGCTATTATATATAAGGCTGCTATGAACATAGTGGAGCATGTATCCTTATTGCATGCTGGGGAATCTTCTGGGTATATTCCCAGGAGTGGTATGGCTGAGTCCTCCGGAAGTATCACGCCCAGTTTTCTGAGAAACTGCCATACTGATTTCCAGAGTGGTTATACCAGCTTGCATTCCCACCAGCAGTGGAGGAGTGTTCCTCTTTCTCCACATCCTCGCCAACACCTGATGCCTTCTGAGTTTTTAATCTTAGCCATTCTGACTGGTGTGAGGTGAAATCTCAGGGTTGTTTTGATTTGCATTTCCCTAATGACTAATGATGTTGAACATTTTTTAACGTGTTTCTCAGCCATCCGAATTTCTTCAGGTGAAAAGTCTCTGTTTAGCACTGTACCCCATTTTTGGATAGGGTTATTTGGTTTTCTGGGGTCTAACCTCTTGAGTTCTTTGTATACATTGGATATTAGCCCTCTGTCGGATGTGGGGTTGGTGAAGATCTTTTCCCAATTTGTTGGTTGCCGATTTATCCTTTTGATAGTGTCTTTTGCCTTACAGAAACTTTGTAATTTTATGGGGTCCCATTTGTCTATTCCTGCTCTTAAAGCATGAGCAATTGGTGTTCTGTTCAGGAATTTTTCCCCTGAGTCAATGTCCTCAAGGGTCTTCCCCAGTTTCTTTTCTATTAGTTTTAGTGTGTCTGGTTTTATGTGGAGGTCCTTGATCCACTTGGAGTTGAGCTTAGTGCAAGGAGATAAGAGTGGATCAATTCTCATTCTTCTGCATGTTGACCTCCAGTTGAGCCAGCACCATCTGTTGAAAAGGCTATCTTTTTTTCCACTGGATGTTTTCAGCTCCTTTGTCGAAGATCAATTGGCCATAGATGTGCAGGTTCAATTCTGGGTCTTCGATCCTATTCCATTGATCCGCCTCCCTGTCACTGAACCAATCCCATGCAGTTTTTAATACTACTGCTCTGTAATATTGCTTGAGGTCCGGGATATTGATTCCCCCAGAAGTTCTTTTGCTGTTGATGATAGTTTTAGCTATCCTGGGTTTTTTGTTATTCCAAATGAATTTGAGAATTGCTCTTTCTAACTCTATGAAGAACTGAGTTGGGATTTTGATGGGGATTGCGTTGAATCTGTATATTGCTTTCTTTCTTTCTTTTTTATGTACTTTTGCAATTGTTTTTTAATTTTTATTTTCTGTATTCTATGTTTACATTCTAAAAACTTTCCCCTTTCCCAGTTCCCCCCCACCATACGTCCCATAGTTCTTCTCACCCCTAACTATTCCCCAATCATTCCCGCTCCCCCCCCCCACGGTTTCTCTACAAAACTGGATCCAATCTTTACAGGCTCAGGGTCCTCTCCTTTCTTCTTCTTGGGAATCATTTGACTTGCTAATTGTGCCTTGAGTATTTAGGGCTTCTGGGCTCATTAATATCCACTTATCAGTGATTGCATTTCATGTGTATTCTTCTGTGATAGGGTTAACTCACTCAGGATGATATTTTCCAGGTCCAACTATTTACCTACAAATTGCATGAATTCATTATTTTTAATTGCTGAGTAGTATTCCATTGCATAAATATACCACATTTTCTGTATCCATTCCTCTTTGAGACATATTTGGGCTCCTTCCAATTTCTGGCCATTATAAACAAGGCTGGTATAAACATAGTGGAGCATGTGTCTTTATTGTATGCAGGGGAATCCTCTGGGCATATGCCCAGGAATGGTATGCCAGGGTCCTCTGGAAGTGACTTGCCCAATTTTCTGAGGAACCACCAAACTGATTACCAGAGTGGTTTTACCATTTTGTAATCCCACCAAAAGTGGAGGAGTGTTCCTCTAACTCCACATCCTCACCAGCACCTGTTGTCTCTTGAGTTTTTAATCTTAGCCATTCTGACTGGTGTGAGGTGGAATCTCAGGGTTGTTTTGATTTGCATTTCCCTGATGACTAATGATGTTGAACATCTCTTGTGTTTCTTAGCCATCTGAATTTCTTCTGGTGAAAATTCTTTGTTTATCTCTGTACCCCATTTTTTGATAGGGTTATTTGGGTCTTTGTGGTCTAACTTCTTGAGTTCTTTGTATATATTGGATATTAGCCCTCTGTCTGATGTGGGGTTGGTGAAGATCTTTCCCCACTTTCTTGGTTGCCGTTTTGTCCTTCTGACAGTGTCCTTTGCCTTGCAGAAACTTTGTAATTTTATGAGGTCCCATTTCTCAATTCTTGATCTTAATGCGTAAGCTATTGGTGTTCTGTTCATGAACTTTCCCCCTGTGCCCATGTCCTCCAGGGTCTTCCCCAGTTTTTTTTCTAATAGTTTCAGTATGTCTGATTTTATGTGGAGGTCCTTGATCCACTTGGAGTTGATCTTAGTGAAAAGAGATAAGAGTGGGTCAATTAGCATTCTTCTGCATGTTGACCTCCAGTTGAACCAGCACCATTTGTTGAAAAGGCTATCTTTATTCCACTGGATGGTTGTGGCTCCTTTATCAAAGATCAAGTGACCATAAGTCTGTGGGTTCATTTCTGGGTCTAGAATCCTATTCCATTGATCTACTTGCCTGTTGCTGTACCAATACCATGCAGTTTTTTAACACAATTGCTCTGTAGTACTGCTTAAGGTCAGGGATATTGATTCCCCCAGAAGTCCTTTTATTGTTGAGAATAGTTTTAGCTATCCTGGGTTTTTTGTTGCTCCAGATGAATTTGAGAATTGCTCTTTCTAGATCTATGAAGAATTGAGTTGGGATTTTGATGGGGATCGCATTGAATCTGTAGATTGCTTTTGGCAAGATGGCCATTTTTACTATATTGATCCTGCCAATCCAGGAACAAAGAAATATTTTTCCATCTTCTGAGGTCTTCTTCAATTTCTTTCTTCAAGGACTTGAAGTTCCTGTCATACAGATCTTTCGCTTGTTTGGTTAGAGTTACGCCAAGGTACTTTATGTTGTTTGTGGCTATTGTGAAGGATGTTATTTCCCTAACTTCTTTCTTAGCCTGCTTGTCCTTTGAGTACAAGAAGGCTACTGATTTGCTTGAGTTAATTTTATAACCAGCCACTTTGCTGAAGTTTTTTATCAGCTGCAGAAGTTCTCTGGTGCAGTTTTTTGGGTCACTTAAGTAAACCACCATATCATCTGCAAATAATGATAGTTTGACTTCTTCCTTTCCAATTTGTATCCCTTTGACTTCCTTATGTTGTCTAATTGCTCTTGCTAGAACTTCAAGTACTATATTCAAAAGATATGGAGAGAAAGGGCAGCCTTGTCTAGTCCCTAATTTTAGTGGGATTGCTTCAAGTTTCTCTCCATTTATTTTGTTGTTGGTTACTGGTTTGCTGTAGATTGCTTTCACTATTTTTAGGTATGGGCCTTTAATTGCTGCTCTTTCCAAGACTTTTAGCATGAAAGGATGCTGAATTTTGTCGAATGCTTTTTCAGCATCTAATGAGATGACCATGTGGCTTTTTTCTTTTAGTTTGTTTATGTAGTGGATTACATTGATGGATTTCTGTATATTGAACCATCCCTGCATCCCTGGGATGAAGCCTACTTGATCATGGTGAATGAACGTTTTGATGTGCTCTTGGATTCGGTTGGCAAGAATTTTATTAATATTTTTGCATCGATATTCATAAGAGAAATTGGCCTGTAGTTCTCTTTCTTTGTTGGATCTTTTTGTGGTTTAGGTATTAGCGTAACTGTGACTTCGAAGAATAAGTTGGGCAGTGTCCCTTCTGTGTCTATTTTGTGGAATAGTTTGAAAATTATTGGTGTTAATTAGTCTTCTTTGAAGGTCTGGTAGAATTCTGCACTAAAACCATCTGGTCCCGTACTTTTTTTTGGTTGGGAGGCTTTCTATAACCCCTTCTATTTCTTTAGGGGTTATGGGACTGTTTAGCTGATCTACTTGATGCTGATTTAATTTTGGTATTTGGTATCTGTCTAGGAAATTGTCCATTTCCTCCAGATTCTCCAGTTGTTTTGAGTATAGACCTTTGTAGTAGGATCTGATGATCTTTTGAATTTCCTCAGTTTCTACTGTTATGTCTCCCTTTTCATTTCTAATTTTGTTAATTTGTATACTGTCTCTTTGGTTAGTCTGGCGAAGGGTTTATCTATCTTGTTGATTTTCTCTTAGAACCAGCTCCTGGTCTTGTTGATTCTTTGTATGGTTCTCTTTGTTTCTACTTGATTGATTTCAGCCCTGAGTTTGATGATTTCTTGTCTTCTACTCCTCCTGGGTGAATTAACTTCTTTTTCTTCCAGGGCTTTAAGGTGTGCCGTTAAGCTGCTAGTGTATGCTCTCTCCAGTTTCTTTTTGGATGCACTTAGAGCTATGAGTTTTCCTCTTAGCACTGCTTTCATTGTGTCCCATAGATTTGGGTAGGTTGTACCTTCATTTTCATGAATTCTAAAAAGTCTTTGATTTCTTTTTTTATTTCTTCCTTGACCAAGGTGTCATTGAGTAGAGTATTGTTCAGTTTCCATGTGTATGTGGGCTTTCTGTTGTTTTTGTTGCTATTGAAGATCACTCTTACTCCATGGTGATCTGATAGGAGGCATGGGATTAGCTCGATCTTCTTGTATTTGTTGACATCTGTCTTGTGACCAATTATATGATCAGTTTTGGAGAAGGTACCATGCGATGCTGAGAAAAAGGTATATTCTTTCGCTTTAGGATGAAATGTTCTATATATATCTGTTAAATCCAATTGGTCCAAAGTTTCAATTAGTTTCACTGTGTCCCTGTTTAGTTTCTGCTTTCCTGATTGGTCCATTGAGGAGAGTGGAGTGTTGAAATCACCCACAATTATTGTGTTAGGTGTAATGTGTGCTTTAAGCTTTAGTAAGGTTTCTTTTACGAATGAGGGTGCCCTTCCATTTGGAGCATAGATGTTCAGTATTGAGAGCTCTTCTTGGTGGATTTTCCCTTTGGCCAGCAAGAAGTGACCTTCTGAGTCTCTTTTGATGACTTTAGGTTGGAAGTCAATTTTATCTGATATTAGAATGGCTACTCCAGCTTGTTTCCTGAGACCATTTGCTTGTAAAATTGTTTTCCAGCCTTTTACTCTAAGGCACTGAGATGTGTTTCCTGTATGCAGCAAAATGTAGGGTCCTGTTTCTGTATCCAGTCTGTTAATCTATGTCTTTTTATTGGGGAATTGAGTCCATTGATGTTAAGAGATATTAAGGAATAGTAATTATTACCTCCAGACATTTTTTAAATTTTATTTATTTATTTATTTTTATAATCAAGAGGTTATCTTCTTTTGGGTTTGATGAGAGGAGGTTTCTATTATGCTTCTTCCTGGGTGTAGTTTCCATCCTTTTCTTGGTGTTTTCCTCCTATTATCCTTTGTAGGGCTGGATTTGTGGAAAGATATCGTTCAAATTTGGTTTTGTCATGGAATACCTTGATGTCTCCATCTATGGCGATTGAGAGTTTTGCTGGGTAAAGTAGTTTTGGCTGAAGTTTGTGTTCTCTTAGAGTTTGCATGATATCTGCCCAGGATCTTCTAGCTTTCGTGTTCTCAGGTGAGAAGTCTGGTGTTATTCTGATAGGTCTTCTTTTATATGTTACTTGGCCTTTTTCTCTTGCTGCCTTTAATATTCTTTCTTTGTTTAGTACATTTGGAGTTTTGATTATTATGTGACGGGATGTATTTCTGTTCTGGTCCAGTCTGTTTGGGGTTCTATAGGCTTCTTGTATATTCATGGGCATCTCTCTCTTTAGGTTGGGGAAGTTTTCTTCCATAATTTTATAGAAGATATTTGCTGGCTCTTTAACTTGTAAATCCTCACTCTCATCTATACCTATAATCCTTAGGTTTGGTCTTCTTATTGTATCCTGGATTTCCTGGATGTTTTGGGTTACAGCCTTTTTGCATTTAGTATTTTCTTTGACTGTTGAATCATTGGTTCCTATTGTATCTTCGGCTTCTGAGATTCTGTCTTCTATCTCTTGTATTCTATTGTTGATATTTGCATCTATAACCCCTGATTTCTTCCCAAGGTTTTCTATCTCCAATGTTGTCTCCCTCTATGATTTCTTAGTTGTTTCTACTTCTGTTTTTAGTACCTGGATGGATATGATCAGATCTTTCGCTTGCTTGATTGTGTTTTCATGTATTTCTTTAAGAGATTTTTGTGTTTCCTCTTTCATAGCTTCTACTTGTTGGCCCACGTTCTTCTGTATTTCTTAAGTGATTTTTGTCTTTCTTCCTTATTGTCTTCTTCTTTTTGATCCATCTTCTCCTGAATTTCTTGAAGTGATTTTTGTATTTGCCTTGTAAAGGCTTCTAACTTTTGATCCATTTTCTCCTCTATTTCTTTACAAGATTTTTCTATGTGTTCAGCTACCAGCATCCTGACCAGTGATTTTATATCCAAGTCTTGTTTTTCTGGTGTTTTGGGGTATCCAGAGCTTCCTGTTGTTGGCGAACTGGGTTCAGATGCTGTCATGTTGCCTTGATTTCTGTTAGTAACGTTCCTTCATTTTCCTTTTGCCATCTGGTTATTTCTGGTGTTAGTTGGCCTTGTTGTCACTGGCTGGTGTTTGAATCTCCTGTGAGGCTGGGCTCACCTGTTGTTTCTCTACTGGTGATTATGTGTGACTGCTGCTCTAAGGGATCACGAGCTGGCTGCCACCTGCTGCCTTGGTGCAAGGCCGGAGGGCGCGGGGAAGTCTCGCAGAGCCTCAGAGGAGCTGGGCCTGCCTGGCAGGGAGAGCCTAGCAGATCCCCACCCCCACCCCCCGCGAAGGTAGCCCTGGATGGAGTCTGTCTACCTGGGCCTCTCCAGCTGTGTCCTGGTTGCAATATCGAAAGTGATATTCTTTATACTTGTGTTATGTCACTAATAAACAAGTCTAGCAATTCAATTTGGAGCGGATATGTTAAATCATGTACATACGAATATGTATATATGTATTATAACACATAATATAATATATATAATATATACATAATAATATATTATGAATATCAATGAGTGACATCTGAGCAGAGCAGAGACTAATGGCAGGTACTTGGAAGCAGGTTCTTAAATAGACACCCTGGAAGAACATCACTTACATGTTTGCTCCTGATGGCTTGTTCAGTTTGGTTCTTTAAATAAGTCAGGACCATCCATCGATAGGTGGTACCACCCAAAGTCTGTTGTGATTTCAAGAATATTAATCAAGAGAACACCTCACAGACAGGCCCAAAGTCCTATCTTAGGAAGCAATTCCTAAATTGAGGTAGACTCTTCCAAGATGACTATAGGTAGTCTCAAGTTGGCAAGGCCTAACCAGCCCATACCTAGAATCAATAAGTACAATGTTTCTCTACAATTTGAGATGCCTATAGTCACACTCAACATTATAATTAAATTCTACAGATGCTTGAATAATATTTCATTCAGTTATAGTGGTTAGGATGAATCAAGTTACATGCAGCAATTTAGAAAAAATACCAAGTGAGATGTTATTTTCTTAAGACTCAACGTGTTTTGCTTAAATTAAAAGCAATAGAAATCACAAAATTAAAAAAGAATTCTAGAAAATGGCGTGAGCAAAGTAGTGAATGTAAAAATTATAGTATTGTCAGAACTATGAATGGCTATGAGCTGGTTTTGTCTGAAAGGACTGAACTAATCCCAGATAGGTTGGTATATATTAAGAAACATGGCAAATGAAGAAAGTATCAATTACAATAAAAAATAAGCTGAGAAAGCAGGATTATATATTTTATTCTGATATACACCAAAAAAGGGGGGGGGTTAGGAGGAAACTCTATTGGGTTCCGCTTTTTTTTTTTCTTTTTGTATTATGTTATGATTCATTCTGAAATGTTTTCTTATCTTCACAATTGTTACAGGTACTTTTCTCAGACCTGAACAATAAGTAATAATAATATGGAAGTCCTATCCCTTCAATAATGTAAATAGGTTATTGAATGTTTACTTTAAATAAAAGACGTAATGGAGAATAAAAGAACTGAACAAAGGGAGGAAAAAAACAGGGATTTTTCCATTTACTCCATACCCATAGCACATCAACAGAGCTCTTATCACTGCACATACCACAGTGAAAGACTTATCTCAGTTGTTGAGCCTACATTGACACAACATAATCACTCAAAGTCCCTGATTTATTTTAGGCTTCTTATACACTTCTTATGCTGCACATTCGCTTGTTTATAACAAAACCAAAGCAGATGAACAGTGAATGGTGTGTATCTACCATAGTAGGATCCCAGAGCTATTTTAATTGCCCTAAAATATTCTGTGATTTTCTGTTTGTTGCCAGACATCCTTTCAAACACTGGGACTTAGTGAACTTTTTCTCTCTCTTTTTTTAACTCTATTCTTCCCCAAAATGTCACACACTTGGAATGGTACAGTGTTTTACCTTTTACTATTGGTTTATTTACTTTAGTAATGCATCTTTAAGCCTCTTCCTGTCCTCATATGTAACTCATAATTCTATAGCTATTTTCTTTATGGTCTTAAATAATATTGCAGTTCACAGCATTGACCTATTGAAGAATGTCTTAATTGTCTCCCAGTTTGTAAATTATGGAAAATGTACTGCAGAGGATTGTGCTGCACATAATATCTCATTGCTAGCTCCATCCAATTCCCTACTGAGGAGGCCTGCGGGGCTCTAGAAACATCTAAGTTAGACCTTCCTCCCAAGCAATCTGAAGCTTGCTGGGTCTACCTGGAGCACAGCCAGCAGAGGAGAGCTGCACAGTGTCCCCCTAGCCTTCACCATTAAGCCCATTGCTCTGACTTCCTTACTAAGCAAGCCTTGGGGACACCAGGAACATTCAATTCCACCAGGGGCACAGTCGGCAGAGGGGAGCAGTGTGCTGTTTCCTGAGTTCCCTTGTCAGGCCCATGGCTCTGCCTGCCTCAAAGAGGAGTCCTGTCCACATCAGGTACACCAGAGATAACCAGATGGCTAAGGGGCAGCATAAGGACAGAATCAACAAGAGCCAGGGCAATATGGCACCACCAGAGTCCAGCTATCCTACTACAGAAAGCCCTGGCTATTCTAACATAGATGAATCAAAATAAGACGACCTTCATAAGCAAATCTTATGAAGACGATAGAGGTCTTTAAAGAAGAAATTAATAGACCCCTTAAAGAAACACAGAAAATGCAATAAAATTGGTGATAAACATGAATAAGACTAAGACCTAAATATGGAAATAGAAGCAATAAAAAAACACAAATTGAGGGAATCCTGGAAATGTAAAACCTAGAGAAGACACATAAGCATCACCAGCAGCAGAATTCAAGAGTTGGGAGAAAAAAATCTCAGGTACAGAAAATAGAGTGGAAGAAATTGATACATTAGTCCAAGACAATGTTAAATCTGCAAAGTTCCTAACATAAAACATACAATTAATTTGAAACACTATGAATAGAACAAACCTAAGAATAATAGAAGGAGATGATTCCCAGGTTCAAAACATAGAAAATAATTTCAATAAAATAATAGAAGAAAACTTCCCCACCTAGAGAAAAAGATGCTATGAACATACACAATGCCTAGAGAACAGCAAATACAGTGGGCCAGAAAAGGAAATCCTCCTGCTACATAATAACAAAACACTACATATACAGAACAGCAAAAGAATATGAAAAGTCGCAGGGGAAAGGGCCAAGTAACATATAAAAACAGACCTATTATAATTACACCCAACTTCTCAACAGAGACTCTAAATGTCAGATGGGTCTGGGAAGATAGCCATATTGCAAACCTAAGACATCAGGAGTATTCATTCTAATATCAAATAAAATAGACTTTCAATAAATATTAAACAAAAGATATGGGGAAGGACACTTCATACTCATCAAAGTAAAAATCCACCAAGATGACATCTCAATTCTGAACTATTCTCCAAATGTAAGACCACCCACATTACTAAAGCATAAATTGCATATCAAACCTTACACATTAATAGTGGCAGACTTCAACACCCCACTATCACCAATGGGCAGATCATCAAGACAGAAACTAAACAGAAATGTCAAAACTAACAGACATTATGGATCAAATGGACCTACCAGATACATACAGACCATTTCACCCAACACAAAAGAATACACCTTCTTCTCAGCACCTTATAGAACCTCCTCTAAAACTGATCATATACTGAGTCACAAACCAAGCCTCAACAGATACAAGAAAATTGAAATAAGCCCATGTATCTTATCAAACACCATGGATTGAAGCTGGACTTCAACAACAACAGCACAAAGCCTACTACAAATCCATGGAAACTGAAAAACCCTCTGCTCAATAACCACTTAGTCAGGAGAGAGAGAGAGAGAGAGAGAGAGAGAGAGAGAGAGAGAGAGAGACAGGGAGACAGAGAGAGAAAGGGACAGAGAGAAGACTGAGGAGGAAGAGGAAGGAAGGGTGGGAGGAAGGAAGGAAGAGAGAGAGAGAAAGAAAGAAAGGAAGGAAGGAAGGAAGGAAGGAAGGAAGGAAGGAAGGAAGGAAGAGAGAGAGAGAGAGAAAGAAAGAAAGAAAGAAAGAAAGAAAGAAAGAAAGAAAGAAAGAAAGAAAGAAAGGAGAAAATAAAGACTTTCTACAATTCAATGAAAATGAAGGCACAACATACCTAAATTGATGGGACACATGAAAGCAATGCTCAGAGAAGAGTTCATAGCACTAAGTGCTTTCATAAGAAAATTGGAGAGATCTCATACTAGCTATTTAAAAGCACATCCAACATCTCTAGAACAAAAAGATACAAACACACCCAAGAGGAGTAGAAAGCAGGAAATGATCAAAGTCAAGTCTGAAATCACCAAATTAGATACAAAGAGAAGGGGTTCTTTGATAAAATCAGCAGCATACATAAATCCTTTGCCAAACTAAAAGGCAGAGAAATAGTTCCCATATTAATGAAATCAAAAATGAAAAAGGAGATATAACAACAGACACCAAGAAACCCAAAAAATCATTACGTCTTATTTTAAAAACCTGCCCTCTACAAAATTGGAAAGTCTAAATGAAATGGTCTGTTTTCTCAATGGATTCCACTTACCCAAACTATTCCACAAAATGGAAACAGAATGAACATTGCTACACTCATTCTATGAGACCACAGTCACCCTGATACCTAACACACCACACCACACATACACATACGGGGGGGGGGTCAACAAAAAAAGAGAATTTTGGACAAATCTTCTTTACAAACATTAATGCAAAATTCAATAAAATACTAGTAAACAGAACACAAGACTACATCAGAAATATAACCCACCATGCTAACATAGGCTTCAACCCAAGAATACAGGAATGGTTCAACATGACAAATGAGTCAGCATCAGCTCCCATTTCCACTGTTAGGAACCCCACAAGAACTCAAAGCTTCACAATCATAACATATGTGCAGAGGACCTGGTTCAGACCCATGCAGGCTTCTAATGGTTGCTTCAGTCTCTGTGAGCACCTGAGTCCTGATGAATTGATTTTGTGGCCATGTTCTTTTAAAGTTCTTGACCTCTCTAACTCCAACAAAACTTCCTCTCCCTCTTCTTCAGTATCCCCCTAGATCTACCTAACATTTCAATGTCTCTGGATCTTCTCCCATTAGTTTCTAGATGAAGTCTCTCTGATGATTATGCTAGGCTCAAGCCTACAAGAATAACTGAATATTATACAAAATCATTTTTGTTTTGGTGGTTGCCATTTGCTTTGGTTTTATCCTAGTCTTTGGGCTACTCAGCCTCTGCCTCCTGGACCTCCAGACAGTGTCAGGAAGGAATTCCCTCACAAAAATGGTTGTCAAGTAGGACCAGTTATTGATTGTCTTCATCCTCAAGTTCTGAGCCACCTTTATCCCAGCTCAACTTGAAGGCAGGACAGATTGTAGGCGAAAGCTTTTGTGACAGGGCTGGTGTCATTCCCTCCAGTGGAGGCCTTGCCTGGTTCAGCTCCTTATCTCCCATTAATAGGAGTCTTCACTAGGGTCATCCTCATAGACTCCAGAGAGTCTCCATTGGTTCCTACTGTGACTTCAAAATGCCCTCCCAATTCCAGTTGTTTCTCCCAGTACTCTTACCCTCCATCTCTCCTCACATGATCTCTGCTATTCCCATCCCCACCAGCCCTATTCCCTCTACCTGAGAAATCTATTCTATGCACCATTGATGATATTAATGAAAGGGATTAACGTTTAGATATAAACCTTGTATCCTGGAACTTCTATACAGTCAGTCATACAATTTTGTGCATTATTTTTGAGATAGGGTCTCTCTGTGTAGCCCTGACTGTCCTGGAACTCACTCTATAGACCAGGCTAGCTTCGACCTCAGAAATCCTCCTGCCTCTGCCTCCCAAGTGCTGGGATTAAAGGCGTGTGCCACCACCTTTAGTCATACAATTTTTAGATAGAGAATTTTATTTCCCCTTCTGTTCTATATTTCTTTCATTTTCTTATTCAATATATTAGCTATTATTAATTTTCACCCTTTAGAGTAGTTAAAGTATTTTTGTTTTTCATCAAGATTTTAAATATATTGAAGGCCAGTGTGGACTTCACATGAATATAATATTACCAAAGTCTCCTACATTTAAAACATCCATAATCCATTCTTCCTATCATTGAAGACCATCCTTGTTTTTGGATCTGAGAGAGTGCATGTATGATATTTTCAAAGAATAAATAAAATATTATATTAAAATACAGAAAGAGTTAATTAACTCAGCCCTTCTGTATCAGTGACTACTTTTACAACATCCAGCACAGAATTCCAAAGTCCATAATCTTTTGTCTATCATTCTACTCTGCCTCTGCTTTCTGGACTTTCTGAATGTCACAAGCTATTTAAAGTCAGATATTTATAATTTCTCAAATTATTTTATTCTTTGCAGTGTTAGATAAATCAATTCCTTTAGAAAGTTTTCCTTTCACTTACAAAACTGGAGAATCCTTACTTATGCTTACAAAAACTCTCAGAACCTATTCTCAAATACCTGAGATATGGATTCAGTCTTGGAGTTCATTAATTGGTAAATGGATAAATATATGGGAGCTAAAATGATTTTCTGCAACAACAAAAGAATAGAATTCTGTCATTTGTGACAATGTAGATTGAGCTAGAGGTCACTTTACTGACTGAAATTATCAAAGCATGGAAATAACATATAGCACAGAGTCTCCCTTATAAGTAGTAATTAAAACATTTGTTTTCCAACCCTGTGATTTCACCTCACACCAGTCAGAATGGCTAAGATTAAAAACTCAGGAGACAGGAGGTGTTGGCAACGATGTGGAGAAAGAGGAACACTCCTCCACTGCTTGTGGGATTCCAAGATGGTACAACCACTCTGGAAATCAGTCTGGCAGTTCCTCAGAAAACTGGGGATGACACTTCCGGAAGACCCTGTCATACCACTCCTGGGCATATACCCAGAGGATTCCCCCGGCATGCAATAAGTACACATGCTCCACTATGTTCATAGCAGCCTTATTTACAGCCAGAAGCTGGAAAGAACCCAGATGTCCCTCAAAGGAGGAATGGATACAGAAAATGTGGTATATTTACACAATGGAATACTACTCAGCAATTAAACACAATGAATTCATGAAATTTTTAGGCAAATGGTTAGAACTGGAAAATATCATCCTAAGTGAGGTAACCCAATCACAAAGAATACACATGCAATGCAGTCACTGATAAGTGGATATTAATTAGCCCAGAAGCTCTGAAAACTCAAGACACAATTAGCATATCAAATGATTCCCAAGAAGAAGGAAGGAGAGGACCCTGGTACTGAAAAGGCTTGATCCAGTATTATAGGGAAAATGGGAGGGGGGTGATTGGGGAATGGGCAGAGGGAAGAGGGCTTATGGGACATATGGGGAGGGGGGGACTGGGAAAGGGGAAAGCATTTGGAGTGTAAACAAAGAATATAGAAAATAAAATTAAAAAAAAGAATGGAAACAGGCAACCTCGGGAGGTAGGAGCTGGGCGACCCTCCAAAAGTGAAGTTAGACCCGAAAGAAACAAATAACCCTATTAAAAAATGGGGTACAGAGCTAAACAAAGAATTTTAACTGAAGAAATTCGAATGGCTGAGAAGCACCTTAAGAGATGTTCAACATCATTAGCCATCAGGGAAATGCAAATCAAAACAACCCTGAGATTCCACCTCACACCAGTCAGAATGGCTAAGATTAAAAACTCAAGAGACAAGTGCTGTCCAGGATGTGGAGAAAGAGGAACACTCCTCCACTGTTGGTGGGATTGTAAGATGGTACAACCACTCTGGAAATCAGTCTGGCGGTCCCTCAGAAAATTGGGCATGACACTTCCAGAGGACCTTGTCATACCACTCCTGGGCATATACCCAGAGGATTCCCCTGCATGCAATAAAGACACATGCTCCATTATGTTCATAGCAGCCTTATTTATAATAGCCAGAAGTTGGAAGGAGCCCAGATGTCCCTCAAAGGAGGAATGGATACAGAAAATGTGGTAAATTTACACAATAGAATACTACTCAGCAATTAAAAAATAATGAATTCATGCAATTTGTAGGTAAATGGTTGGATCTGGAAAACATCATTCTAAGTGAATTAACCCATCACAAAAGAATATATATGAAATGCAATCACTGATAAGTGGATATTAAAGAGCCCAGAAGCTCTGAATACTCAAGGCACAATTAGCAAATCAAAGGATTCCCAAGAAGAAGGAAGGAGAGGAAAGACTGGATCCAGTTTTGCAGGAGAGTACCAGAAGGGAGAAAGGGTTGGGGGAGGATGATTGGGGAATGGGCGGGAGGGGGGGAAGGAGTGGCGGGGAAGAGGACTTATGGGACATATGGTGAAGGGGGAACTGGGAAAGGAAAAAGCCTTTGGAATGTAAACAGAGAATATAGAAAATTTAAAAAAAATGAGAAAAAAAGTGAGGGATGGGGTTACCATCCCACAGTCACAACTCTGACCCATAATTGTTCCTGTCTAAAAGAACTGCAGGGACAAAAGTGGAGAAAAGCCTGAGAAAAAGGGGGTCCAGCAACAGGCTCAAAGTGAGATCCAAGCTCAAGGGGAGGCTCCAAGACTTGACACTATTACTAAGGCTATGGTGAGCTCGCAAAAAAAAAAAAAAAAAAAAAAAAAAAAAAAAAGGCCTATCATGAATCAGAAATACCCAACAAGCAGCTGAAAGAGTCAGATGCAGATATTTGCACTCAACCAGTGGACAAAAGCTGCTGACTGACCCCTGTGGTTGAATTAGTGAAATCTGGAAGAAGCTGAGGAGGAGGGCGACCCTATAAGATCAGCAGTTTGAACTAACCTGGACCCCCAAGATCTCTCAGACACTGGTCTACCAAGCAGGCAGCATGCACCAGCTGTTATGAGGCCCCCTAACACATATACAGCAGAGGACTGCTGGGTCTGGACTCAGTCAGAGAAGACACACCTAACCCTCAAGAGACTGGAGGCCCCAGGGAGTGGGGAGGCTTAGTGAGGTGGGGTGGGGTTGGGAGAGTGGGGACGTCATTGTGGAGACAGGGTGGTAGGGGAGAAGTATTGGATGTAGAACAGTCAGACGGTGGACCAGAGAAGAATAAAGTCTGCACTGTAAAAAAGTTTAATTTTTTTTTCCAAAAAGAAAGAAGAAAGAAAAGAAAACCCACCCTCCCAGGTCCTTCCTGTAGGGAAGACTTTTGATGAGCCATGAGAGTGAACAGGGGTTTAGCCATTCCATGACCCCACTGTGCCCCGTCTGTGGCCATAGTCCTTTGTGTTAGTCGTACCACTGTGCACAGGCATGCTGGTTTGGCTGTTTTAAATGTCCCATACTGTAGAAGTGCTCCTCCTCCATCTGACTGAGGATAACTATATAGCATAAGCTTTGGCATCTCTAGTGTTTGGGATCAGGATCTTATGAGAGTCTATGACATCCAGAGATATATCCTAAAGCTAGAGCAGGAGATTGTGCACAGCCAGGACTAAAACAGTATTGGGAGCTGTTAAATCATTTGTGCTGGTGCAGAAATGTCAGCTTCAGGAGCAGTCCCCACTCCTGAAGAGTCAAAAGGTATTTAACCACTTATGGCTTCACTTTCACGATGGCAACTCTGCAGATCTTAGAGAAGATACTACCTTATTGGCAGCTATAATTTCATAGAAATAACGAACCTGCCACTGTGGAGGCCACCCTTTCTGAAGGAATTTTAAGAGTGGCTGCAATGTCAGTCAAAATCTCACCAAATGCCAGGACCCTGGAGACAATTCCCAATCTTCTTTCCATTCCTGTCAACCCTGGATAGAGTTGCTAGGTTACACTAGCCATCAGGCTATGACCAAAGCTCTGACAGGTGTCAATCAAGCAATTGAACTGCTAGCCCCTGACAGATTCTGCTATTTAAAAGAGGCAGGAGTCGGGGGGCAGAACCACTAATGAGCACTTGCAACAAAGGTCTGACATGGGGCCTTAACATTTTTCTCAAGTAAACATTAGCCAATGCAAAACCCTTAAAAAACTCTTTTACAAAATTAGAAATGGATCGCCCTGGGGAGGGCCAAGACCTCAGCTGCCTTAATCTGTATCTAGATAATGGATGGGTATTATTTTAGAGATTAACTGTGACCTCTTGTTAAAATCTGTATAGTGCTTTAGAAGTCAAACTAGAAAGGGCACCATGAGAGGGCACAAGCAGTCTTAAGCTGGGGAGGGGGAACTGTAATAAAATTCAAATGACATGAAATAAAACCGGTATGACTAGGAAACAGGGAGGAGTCTGGGAGGAGGACATGTGGCAGGGGAAATTGAACGTTATCAACAAACATGAAATATAAGTGAAAATACTTTAATGAAACTCATTGTTTTGTATGTTGAAAACCCAATAAAAATGAAACTAAAAACAATATCAAAATCTCTTCTGATCTTTCCTCCATAATTACAAGCAGCTCAAACAGGGTAAGACAGTAAGATATCATAAAGTAGGGACGATCATGTAAATAAATCTGTTGCCTTCCCCATTTCTACTCAAGATTTTTAAAATCGAATCAATAAACACATGAAAAGTATTTTCTAAGATTAATTTTCCTCTTTGAAATTCAATATTAAGAGTGCTTTCAAGATTTAGAAGCAAAGTAAGCCAATTTTTTAAGAGATGGCTCTTTCAGTACATCATTTAATTATCATAGTTACCTTAGAGTGTTATCATAAATAACTTTTTCTCTTAATGAATATAATACAGATAATATAAAGTTGGTTTTAAAGCAGATAATAATGAATATATTAAAGTTGGGTTTAAATTCTGATCAGACACCAGTACAAAATTCAGAGAACCCTAATAGTCATACTCGATCTCCAAGTGCTACGAGTTTCTAAATCAACAATGCTTTGGGGTAAATTTTGGAAAATTCCTCCAGAAGAGAAGAAATCAAAAGTGACGTATATTTTTTCTACAAATGTTGGTTTTCTTTTATACATTTTAATAATAATCAAAATGATAAATAGAAAAAGAACCTTATAATATGAGAATAATAAAATATAATCAGAATAATAAAATATAGCATGGGAAGATAACACAGTGGGAAAAATGCTTGCCAAGCAAATGCAAGGATAAGGGATCAGAGTTGAATAAGGTGGACTGATGAAGGATGATTCCAGACGTTAACCTCAGACATTCACACACACACACACACACACACACACACACACACACACACTCATGCAGACTCACATTCACTCAAGGGATCACACAGGTGCAAACATACACACACTTGCATACACATACATTCCATCAAAATGGAAAAACAAGTAATCAGCTCAATGACACAATGTTCTAGTTGCCTAATTTATTATTTCCCCAAATTTTCCATGCTACAAATTCATAACTAATTACATTTATTATACATACTTTCTAGAGTTCAGAAACATATGTGAAGAGACTATAGACTGTGAAATGTTGCATTATATACTGTTAGAACAAAATACATTCATTCATTTGGCCCTATCTGCAACCTATAGAGCATGCTCAGCAGTCTACTCTTTCTGGATACTTCTTAGAAGGGATCAGCTAAGCAACCCTATTTTTTATACATCCCCTAACATCCTCTAGTACCCCTCTTTCTTCTGCCTCTCAACTTCAAGTCCACTTTTTATTTTATTTGCTAGCAATAACTCTCTGTTGCGGTTTGAATGGCAATGCCCCCCCCCAGGTTCATGTAACATTTGGTGGAACTGTTTGAGAAGGATTAGGCCATGTTGGAGGAGGACAGTTTTGATGGCGTCAGTACGTTGCTGGGGATAGTGTTGAAAACCCAACCAGATTGAATATCATGGTTTCTACTTGCTGCTTCTAATAAGATATAGGCTCTTAACTCTTACTACAATGTCATGTCTGCCTGCCTAGTTGCCTGCTCCCTTCCCAACATGATGGTCATAGACTCACCCTCTGATTCTGTAATTAATCTCCCTATTAAATGCTTTTTTTAAATGTTACCTTGGTCATGGTATCTTTTCACAGCAATAGTGAGGTAACTGATCTACCCCAGTTCAGTTAGGAATGCCCGTATGTACATGGGTATGTGGCCATCCTCTGGATCATGACCAACCTACAAGTTGCCACATACCCAAGAGTGACTATCCTTTCTCAGGCAATCACCAAACTAAATCTCATCTCTAATAGGCATGTGGGTGCCGAAGGTCCCTCTATGATCCATTCTGGAATATGGGCTGACTTGACCTTTTGCAGACCATGTACAGGTAATCACAGCTGCTGCAGGTTGATAGATACTATCGCCATACCATGCAGAGATCCACATTTCACAGTTCTCTTTCTGTGTGTCAGCCCCTCTATTCTTTCTTCCTCCTCTTCTGCGAAGGTTTGAAGTATGGATGGTGGGAATTCGCTGTAGGTGACCCATCCGTGACTGAACACTAGGAGTTATTTATTCTCAGCATTTTGAGCCATTATGAGTCTCTGCATTAGCCACTCAACACAAAAATAATCCTTTCTGAAAAAAAAGTGATGGCAGCCTATATTGGTATCCAGAATGGATAGCAATGGACTGGAATTTGACTGCATGACCACTTAACTAAACAACAAGAGTAGGCTTCTCCTTAGAGCCTATGATCCCCTTACTCTTAAGCTTTTGACAAGGTTTACAGTACCATGCATAAAATCCCTCCTATTGAAAAATTCTCTCACCCAATCAGAATGCAGTTGGCTATCCCCACAGCCTCCACATCACTATTGCAACTACAGAACTCAGCATTGTACCATTCAGGATCAAGTTCCTGGTAAGACCATCATTGTCTTCTCTGAGCAAACTGCAAAGCACCTCCTAGTACTCTTCAAGAAAATGAAGAGGAGGAAAGTTTCCTGGCCAGTTAAGTATGATTTCTCTGTGATGTGAAACATAGTGAGTGCTGTCTTCAGCAACAGAGTCTTATCATGTAGTTCTACTGAGCAATCAAGAGGCAATAATAATAGCCTCTGTTGTTTGGTATTCTTCTGGGGCCTCATTGACCAAGCATGCACAGGGAAGTATCATTTGCCTATAAATGAAATATTCATTTACTAACCCATGTCTTTGGGGACCAACATTGTTCACTCACAAAATGAAAGTGGAGAAATGGTACATTGAATAGAAAATTGTTAAAACTTGGTGGTTGGGAGAGAATACAATATTGACGTGTTGACCAAAGGCTTAGCAAAAAGCTCTATGGAAACTTAGAATCTTTTGATCATAAGAATGAAATTTCATTAGAAAAGATAGAATATTGGTAACATGAAGGATAGGAGGCATAGGCTCAGAGTCAAAGGTTTCAGTGGAGATGGGAGAATTGAGGAGACAAGAGGTAGATGGCTAGTTGACTAAAACTAGGATACATAAAGAAGACTTTTGAAAATCCTCTAGTTCGTAAGATAATTTTAAAGTGTATGTTTAAAAGAGAGAGAGGTTAAAGAAAGGACAAAGTTCTTAAACTTTTAAAGAAAGGAGGTGTTCTTAGTGGAGATAAGTTTTCTTTCCTCCCTACACTGTCAAGGAAGGCATGGCCCAGTCTCCTCAGCTTAGAGAGGAGTTCTGAGGGAAGAAGTATCTAAGAGCAGGGGTCCACACTGATGGCCTATGTTCTGTTGAAGACAGCTTTCCAGCTCTCTCTCTCTCTCTCTCTCTCTCTCTCTCTCTCTCTCTCTCTCTCTCTCTCTCATCTGCTATTCTCTACTGGAGACAGTTCTCCAATCAGTCTCTTGCTATTCTAAAACACTCTCTGGAAAGCTCCTGATCTGCAGACCATGAACTCAGTCTTATTTTACATATCAATCCAGTCATTTACTCCAGCTTTCCTTTTGATTATCCTATGAAACTGCATCCCCTGACCACAGTCCCTTAATTCCTAGGAGACAGCAAGCACATATTTCCTCTTAACTTTGCAAAAGAATTCAGAGGTCTGCCTGCCTCTGTTAAGCATTTCAGCCATTCCTGGGCCTGGACTCATTGTGTCCTAAGCTCACCTTGAATTGAAGAATCTGCCTGCATTTGTCTCTGCCTGTCTGGCCTGTCTTTGTATCTTCATGATAAGTTGGCTTACTGTGTAGCTTCCTCTGTTCCTTTAGAATTGTGAAGCCCCTCAAAATTCATATTTCATCCTTAGAGTTGCATAATTGAGAAATTATACATTTTCAAACTCATGCTTTTAAAGTCATTTTCCACAGCCTTAAGGGCTTCCCTCAATGTCCCAGGGTTTACCATTCTGCTTAGACATTTAAAGCCACACCTTCACCTCCCAAACTCATTTTGTCTCAGATTATCATGGAGTCATTAACAGGGAGGACATTTCTCAAAGGAAGAATGAAAAATATGTACATTATTATACAAACAAGACTTATGCCCATGGCAGATATCAACACTGGCGGAGGCACAAGTCCACTGGCCGTGTCCCAGGGGCAGGAACCATGTCACCCTGTCCCCCAAGGCCATGCTGGACCCTTCACTATACTCTGTGCTTCCTCCCTTCCTCTTCTTCCTCCCCTCCTCTTCTTCCTCTCTGCTTGTCATACTTCTCCTACTTTTGGTTTTGTGTTTCCACACTTGAAGCCTTCTAATTTATTCTGTAATTAGCTGGTTCAGGATAGTTCCAATCTTTGTTTGTTAAGCATGAAATAGAGAGTTACTAATAAGACAGGCACTGGGTTTTATACTCCAGCAACTGCAGCTAATGCTTTAACAAGCCTTCTCGAACACTGAGGTGAGGAAACACATAGATTCCTAATGAATGTAATCTAAAAATATGTATGCAGAGTTAGGCATCTGTTTGAAAAGGCAGTGGCGAATTCATTCTGGTTAAGTTCTTCTTCAAGGTCTGGAGAACCCCACACCAGCTACAAAAGCTCAGGCATGCTGACATGACATATGACACAGCCACCAGCACGGCACAGACTCGGCCCACCTTGTCACACTTCATACTATCGCCAGGTTTTGCCACTCACTTAAAAGTTCTTTTAAAGCAATGACACAAAAATGTAGCTTTATCACTTAAAAACATTCTAAAACATGGATGCAGAAAGGTAAGCATGGAGAATTATAGCAAAGAAGAGCAAAAAAAATCCTTTTGCCATAATTATTTCTTATAATTTGTTTATAATTTTTTATATTTTATAATTATTTTTATAGATTTATAATCTCATGTACACAGCGTGTCCTCAAACTCAGTATGTAGTCAAGGGTAACAATGAATTTCTAATCTTCCTGACTCCATGTCTTGAATACTAGAATTGTAAGCATGTGTTACCTCACCTGATTTATCTGGTTCTCCTGCTCTAACCAAGGGCTTCCTGCATGCTAGGCAAGTGTTCTATCAACTAAGATACATTTCCAGTCCATTTTTCTTAGAAATAACTAAATAAATAAACGATAAAATTATGCAAAGCTCACTATAATTATAAAATATTAACCAAAACAATAAGAAGAAATCTAAATTCTATTTAACATTCCACCACCTCCCCTTCAATTTCTCAAAAAAAGTTTTATAAAAATGTTTATAATCTTTGAAAATATGCAAATACGCCATATTCCTCTGTAATTTTGTTTCTATAAAATCTGTCTGAAGTTGTTTCTACTAATTCCCTGTTAGAAAAAAAACCACAGGCAACTTTCTATCATACTTATTAGGCACACAGTTTGGATTTACTAACCAATTGGTATTGAGTTTCTAATGCAAAATCTCCGTGCGATCCAGAGATCTGCTGTAGGCTGTGCTTCTAATTAACAACACCTTGTTTAACATTTCAGCTTTGTCAAGGGTAATTGGCCTGAATAGATATCCATTGTGATGGTTTAGAAATGTTACAAATGTTAAGATTTCCTGTGCTTTACATTTTCCCCTCTTACTTGAATTGTCCAGTCTCATGTGTGTAGGAACACAGTTGTCTAGTCTATGTGTATAAATTACTGTTGTTCTATCTCATGTGTGCACAGTCACTGTTGTCCAGTTCCATATGCATATGCTCAGTGTTGTCCAGTCTCATGTGTGCAATTACCCCTGTCCAGTCTCAGGTGTACATCACTGTCGTCTAGTCTCATATGTGTACAACCTCTATCCATGTTTCTCCACAGGCTTTTTTCACCTCGATTTTTCTTGACCCACTGAAAGGACCATCAGGCTCCCAACCTGGGACACCACCTTTAACTATATCTTCAAACTCCTTGCTAATGACTCACAGTGGAGGTCAAATGTCAGCATGGTAACATTCACACCATTGCTTCCTGTGCTGCCCGCACCCCTGTAAACCTGGCCCCTGTGTCTAGTGTATCCATGCCTTTCTCTTGCCTGCGTTCAGCAGTGGCTCCTGGATAAGAGCATATGAATGCCCTGCTCCTTTGCTGCAGATGTGAACTCCTATTTAGAACTCAAACTGGATCAAGTTGAATAGTGAGGCTTCTCTCTTAGCTGACAATCTCTTCTCTCTTGTCTCTTTGATCCTGAGAGCAATAAGACAAGAGAGGAGAAGTAAAACGCGTGGAGAAGAGAGTAAAATACCCAATGAAAACTGGCCATGCGCTCGATGGTATACTACTTGTCTAGTGTGTACAAGGACCGGGCGTCAATCACCAGTACAGAAAATTCAGTATATAACAAGATAAAGTTGTTAATATAACAGTTTTGTAACAAATTAGCAAATTCTTCTTTAAAATATAGAAAATGATAAAAGAAATACGAAGAGACATATATTCTCCTAAACATGCTATCTCGGAATAAAGAGTCCTGTGACAGCAGACAGGGTTCTACTGAAGCACAGGGCCCTAGGACTGAACCTAAGTATGGCAAAGAAAGGAAGATACTAAATAAAGGAGAGAGAGGAAGAGCGGGAAAGAGGGATAGAGGGAGAGGGGGAGAGAGGGAGAGAGAGAGAGAGAGAGAGAGAGAGAGAGAGAGAGAGAGAGAGAGAATCATAACGAATCCTTCCAGAGAAGGGCTAACTTTGGCTAACAATGACCTAAAATATTTTCATAAAAAGAAAAAAAGAGATAATTATAACTTTAAATGTTCCCTCAATGTAAATTCTTTGTTTCATTTTTATGCTATATATCTGTAATTCCAATATTCCTAAATTGGTAATGGTTAATTGGTAGACATTGATTGATGAATTAGATTTTTTTTGAAGGGACATACAGCATAATCATTGAATTTTAATCTCCAGTCATTTGGCAGTCAGAGGAAGACTTCTCTTCTGTAGTCTTATTTATAACTGTGTATGAAATGACGAGACTCACAATGAATATTCATTCTCAAATATAAAAATGATTATGAAAGATGTCCTAGTTAGGATATCAATGTTGTGATGAAACACTGTGACCAAAAGCAAGTTGGGAGGGAAAGGGTTAGTTTTTCTTACACTTCCACAATGTAGTCCATTATTGAAGGAATTCTGGAACTCAAACTTGGCAGTAACCTGTAAGCAGGAAGTCATGCAGAGGTCATGGAGGGATGCTGTTCACTGACTTGCTCCTCACAGCTTTCTCAGTCTGCCTTCTTATAGAACCCAAGATCACCAGCTGAGAGGTGGCCCCACCCACAATGGGCTGTGCCCTCTCCCATGAACCACTAATTTAAAAACATGCATACAACTTGATCATATTGAGGCACTTTCTCAATAATTGAGGTCTCGTCCTTTCAGAAGACTTTAGCCTGTGTCACATTGACAAGACAAGGCAAGACAATTGTTCCCTTGTCAACTTCCATAGGACAGCTGCCGAAGCTTTGAACACTCAATGGCTTTTCTAGATAGTCAAAAGGACTAAAAGAAAAGAAAAGAAAGAAAGAAAAAAGAAAAAGAAGAAAAGGACTCTCACTCTCTCACGCAAAAATCCCAAAATCCTGGTAGCAATTTCTGTCCCAGTTAGACCTACTCTTGCAATGATGAAGCACTGTAACTAAAAGCAAACTGGGAAGGAAAGTATTTATTTTTCTTGCACTTCCACATTTTGGTGCATTATTGAAGGAAGTGCGGACAGGATCTTAAGCAGGGAAGGAACCTGGAGGCAGGAGTTGGTGCAGAGGCCAGAGAGGTGGTACTTCCTGACTTGAACCTCATAAAGCTTCCTCAGCCTGCATTCATATAGAACCCAGGACCACCAGTCCAGGGATAAAACCACAATAGGCTGGCCCCTCCCCCGTCAATCCCTAATTCAGAAAATTCCCTACAGTCAGACGTTATTGAGGAAATTTTTCGCTTGAGATTCCCTCCTTTCAGAAAACTCTGGCTTATGTCAAGTTAACACAAAACTAACAGGCACAGACGATTTCAGACATATCAACAGATTCAGGACACAGGAATAGACATTCCTTTTCTAGAAGGTGGCAAATTTTAAAAACTCAACTTACACTTGCAGTGAAACACTCCAGATTAGTTAGAGTAGCTTTGAATGGTAGGTGAGATAATCCTGGATTTCGCATCGCTTGCCAGTTTTAGAGCAGTTCTCCTGGAATTTTGTTGTGATATGGAAAAACAGCCAGGGAGTAATGTAAAGTATTAGCATATATATGAAACTAAGATCAAATAATCAAGTGAGTTTTAGTGGAATCTATGATCTCGTTGGAAAGAGAAGGCATGATATAAATGTTGCGCGCTCCCCTTGAGAGGCCATGCACACACAGCATTTATCTTCATTTGCCACCATCCTTCCAACAGTCAGGCTCTGAAGGGCCCAGGCACATGTTCTTGCCCTTATCCAAACAAACAGGCTAGAGCATGTGGTAACAGGATGACTGTACAAGTACAAAATATACACTCCCCAGGCATATTTGAGGCATCAACTCTGATAACCAGAGCACCCAGCCCTTTGTAATCTGTCAACAAACTAATAAATTACATTGGACAAGTGAGGAACAACTTCCTCCCCATGACCGTCTGCACAGGGAATAAGTCAGCAATTAGGAATCCAATAAAAGTGAGTTTTGACAAGATAAGCAAAGGCTTAATACTTCAAGTTAAGGTCTAATCCTTTTAGGAACTGATTAGCACACACTTAAGATTTTTGGCATTCTATCTATAAATATTAAGAGATTATTAAGAAATATGATCAGGCAACAGGAATGTACATCTTGAGCCCTGCCCTGGATGTACTGTGGAGTCTCATTTCTATTGACGTCAAAGGAGTTGTACTTCTAAGACAGAACCACACTTGGCTACTTTCTCAATTACTGAATCAAACTCAAATTTACTTAACTCTTCTGTAAAAGATTAGTTATCTAAGCCCATTAATATATACTTTGGCTTTGTAATTAGATTCAGAAGGCCTACATTCATAGTGATTTGATTTTTGTATTAATTTTTAAGTTATTGAACTAAGTAATAAGTGTTTCGATGTAATTTTCTATGCCTAGAGTTGTTCCCATACCTCCTCCTGTTTTACCATACCATCAATAGCATCTAACATACCCTTCATGGAAACCTGTCAACAACCTTACTGTTAAGGAAAGTCAAGAGTGTACAACTTGATGGAGAATGAGGTGATACTCTGTGCCTACCTCACCTGTGAAAGTCAGTCAAAGTCAACTTTTTAGCCTTTTAAAAACTTTGTGTGATAAGCTGATAAGGAATAGATTGGGAGCATCCCAGGTTCGTCTTTCATTATCATACACTGCCATGATGAATTCTTGGCTTACTCTCGTGTTTCCTGTGTACACCGGTTTGCAGAAGATTCTCGCAGATGTAAACATTTCTTAAATAAGACCAAAATCATCTACTACATCTCCTAGCCTACTCTAAAATGTTCTGTGAAAACAATCTATATAAATATACATATACATATACACACTACATGTGTGTGCACGGAGAGAGAAATCACACACACACACTTTTATAGTAGGTGAAATTTCAATTATTTCTAAACCTTGGAACTCATGGTAAATTTACTAATTAGCCCCATCATTTATTAGTCTAAAACCTGTCGCTATATAATAAGAAAAATACTTTGAACATAACTACTTTTAAGTAATTCTTTTATTTAATTCTTTGAGAATGTTCATACAATGTACTTTTTACAAATAAATATAGATTTAATTTTATCTTTTGGGGCATATCTTTTTCTAATAAAAAAGATATATCCAGCAAATGAAAGTTATACATGTTTTGGGTCATGAGTTATATTCAAGTCATAAATGTTATACAGGGGATTACATACATATATCCAACTCTGACTGATATGTTTTATAAGTGAACTTACTTCATTCCATCAGTTTCCCCTAGAGAACAAAAAGGGAAATGTATATTTGGAAAAATGAGAAAAAAAGAACTGAGGATTAAAATATCTAAAAATATACTTTATTGAAGGAAACTGATGATGTAGGAAACGGCAGACTTCAGGAAGACTAATGCTTATTATTTAATTTAGATAAACAAAAATTCTATCTTTGGAAAACTATTCATCTTTGTACAAGTTTCCAGAAGGTCAAATTCAGTTCACCGTGTCTTTTGTGTTTCAAGATCAGCCACATTTTAAAATACATCTTTCAACATTACATTTTCTTCTCTCATTTTGAAACCCTTTCACTTTTGCCTGTTTTCTCCTTGAAAACCTGCCAAATAAGTGTCAAATGTGATCCTAAATCATCCTGCTATATGTGCTTAGAAGTCTTTTTATTTCTAGTTTCTCCTGGAACTTTACTTAATATTATCCATTCTCCTTCGTGGTACATACACAAGCTTTTCCTCACTTGTTAGAGTATCCAAGATGTTCCAGGTAGGAACTACAGGAAAATTCCTGCTCTACCTGCCATCCTGCCCCCGTGTCTCTTTGCAAGAATATTTTCCCTAATTAGTTGCCTGCCCAGCCTTGACTATGTTTTAAGCATGACTCCCAGACTCTCACGTCACTTTGCTGTCAGTCTTTATACTCTGGTCTTGGCCAGTGATATATTGAACTCCAAAGGGACACTGACCAGTTTTCTTCCTCTTCCTCTGGAGAATCATCAGAGCTAACATGGCTGCAACACACAGCTCTGGTGTTATCTGACTTCATCTCCCAGAGGAAGTTTGCCATATGCATGCCTTGCATGCCTTGTGCAGTGCATCCCTGGTTTGTTCTGAATTTCAGAAAGACAAATCAACAACAAGGATGTCCGTCTGCTTCAAAATCACATAAAGGTTTATGTGTCCCCAGGCAATGCATTGAGATGGTAATGCTTGGTTTAAGCATACTGCAGGGACAAAAATGGGAAAGAGCCCGAGGAAAAGGAGGTCCAGCAACAGGCCCAAATTGGGATCCAGCTCAAGGGGAGGCCCTAAGGCCTGACACTATTACTGAGGCTATGGAGCACTCACAAAAAGGGGCCTAGCATGACCTCACACCAGAAGACCCAACAGGCAGCTGAAAGAGTCGGATGCAGATATCTACACACAACCAATGGACAGAAGCTGCTGACCCTTGTGGTTGAATTAGGGAAAATCTGCAAGAAGCTGAGGAGGAGAGCGACGCTATGAGAAGACCAACAGTGTCAATTAACCTGGACCCCCAAGATCTCTCAGACACTGGATCACCAACCAGGCAGCATACACCAGCTGATATGAGGCCCCCAACACATATATAGCAGAGGACTGCTGGGTCTGGACTCAGTCAGAGAAGATACACCTAACCCTCAAGTGACTGGAGGCCTCAGGGAGTGGAGAGGTCTGGTGGGGTGGGAGTAAGGGTGGGGGTGGGGAAATCCTCATGGAGACAGAAGGGGGGAGGAGGTCTGACCGGGAGGGGGATAAAACATGGACTGTAAAAAAAAGATTAAGTAAAATTTAAAAAATAAAAATAAATATACTGTGCACTTTTTAAAGCACTGAATGTTTAGCTTTTGAAGCACAACCCACGCCAAAATATTTCCAAAATCAGGCTCTATATTTTCTAGTAATTAATTTTTCCTTTAGCAACTAATGTCGAATTCCAAGGATTACTTTTTACAGATCCCCCTCCCTTTGAGTGGAAATTTAAACACTGTTTGACTTTATTTGCTTTTCATCATTAGATTTTCTTTTTAACAAAGGCAGCTTGCCTTACAAGCACACAGCATCAACAGTTTTAACTTGTAACATAAATTAGTATCTAGGACATGTCAACTGAAAATCTTAGCTATTTCCGAAAGCTGCAGATGCTATGAAACACGGCCAAAGAGAATTTATCTTCCAAGTAATACTGAATATGACAAAATCTTACAAGGATTTTTTTTCCAAACACATTTTGAAACTAGACAATAAAGTGTACCCTTCATGAAAAATTGAAGTTTAAATATCATCAACTAACGTTAATCCTAAAAAACACAAAAATGTTTCAAAGAGAGTATATTACTCATCTATACTATTCCTGGTAAGTATCAAGAAGAAAGTGGGAATGAAGATATTTGAAATCTGTAATTAATCAGGCATCTGGTATATCTAAATTCTGGCCATCTAAGTAAATAAAGATTTTTCAGCCAAAGTTACTCATTGTAATTACTCAAATTCCAAACCACTATAAATCTTTCTCTCTCTCTTTCTCTCTCCCTCTCTCTCTCTCTCTTGCTCCCTCTCTCTCTTCCTCTCTCTCCCATTCCCCCTCTCCCTCCTGCTCCCTCTCCCCTCTCTCTTCCTCTCCTGCTCCCTCTCCCTCCCTCTCTCTCTCCCTCTTTCTCTCTTCCCCTTCCTCGCCCCTCCCTCTTCCCCCCCTCTCTCTCTCTCTCACACACACACACACACACACACACACACGCACGCACGCACGCACGCACGCACGCACGCACGCGCGCACACACACACACAGACACACACACACAGACACACACATTACTGAAGGAAACCCCAGGTTTAAATATACTGCTTGATTCCATTTTCATGTTCATATACTCCAAACGCCCATTTGAGGATGAAGGCGAGCAGCCAGGAAGCAATGCTGAAGCCATGTGCTTATCTTTGCCAATCATGGACTTCACAAGTGTTTGGAACACTTGGACTTATTTTGTTTGTCAAAGGAGATTTATTGCAAAAGTCTCTGTAGCATGACAATGAGCTTAGTGAGAAGGTATCCAAGTATTCCAGTTTTTAGTGTTTGTTTCTTTGTTTGCTTTATTCAACCGCAATAACTTAGAAAAAAAATACAGGATTAAGTAAGAACCGCTAATTGTGAGCTACAGATGTAATCTTAAATTCTAAATTTAAAAGTCAACAATGCAACAACTGTAAATCTATACATGTTCCTTTAAGTCCAAACACAGAAAAATGAACTTTTATGGATTCTGTAATATCCCATTATCACTATATAAATTTACAAATATATAAAATTAAAAAACTGGAACTGCAGTTGATAAGTAATCAGAAGAAAAACTAAAACCACAAAATTTTGTACATTTTAAAGTACGTGTTTTAAAATAATTTTCATTAAAGAGTTGTGAACCCGTAGTGCTTCGGAAAATTGGTTTCCACAGTTTCTTCAGATGTTACACTGTATAAGCACAACATAGCATTATCAAACTTCAGAGTTAACACGAGTACAATGATATTAATTAGTACAAATACCTTACACAAATTTGTTAATTGTACAGCAATCCTTACTGATTTTTTTTTTTTTTTTTTTTGCTGGATTGATTGATACCCAATCAGTATCAGTAGTAAGATTTCATTTACACCATCCATCCTTATGCTGGCATCTGAGCCACACTTTGCAGTACTGCAGGTACTGTTTAGTTTCCTTCACCAGCGATGACATTAAACCTGATATCTTTTGTTAAAATGAAGTCAGCCAAGTGTCTCTCCTACAGTATCATTTTTACTTTTAGTTAATAAAATACGATATGAGCAAATACTTTAAAGCATACTCTATTGCTATCTTTCACAACTAAATTTAACATATATCAATGATACTTTAGTGTAAAATCATGGATATCCTGTTCTATGATTTCCCCATTTACACAGTGGAACTCCACTATTTAGAAATGCAAAGCCTTTCCTATCGATTATCTATGTATTATATTTTAATCAGCGGGCACTCATGATTGCTGTCTTTTATTTATAGGCTATAAAATTACTACTACTACTCTTCAAAACCTAAATCCCATATTTGACTACCAGTAGCTTTTTGAACCTGTACTCTAAGTGCTCGGACTATGGTATCTTCTCTGTTGCTCACGTTCATTTATGACAGCATATGACTGATAATCTCAGTTACGGTTTATTGCCGCAAAGAGACAGGAAAACCATGGCAAATCTCATAAAGGAAAACATATCATTGGGGTTGGCTTACGGTTTCAGAGGTTTAGTCTACTGTCATCATGGTGGGAAACATGGTAGTATGTAGGGAGACACGGTGCTGGGGATGGAGCTGAGAGTTCGACATCTTCATCCACACTCAGTAAGGGGAGAGTAAGACACAGTGGCCAGACTTGAGCTTACAAGACCTCAGAGTCCACTCCCACTGACGCTTCCTCCAACCAAGCCACATCTACTCCAACAGAGCCACACTTCCTGCTATTGCCACTCCCTATAGCCCAAGCATTCACACACCATCTATGGGTCTCACTTTTATTTAAACCACCACCCTGGTGCTGTAGGCCCATTTTGTCCTAACCCTACCACACACCAATGAGCACCCTCTTCCTTCATAAAATGCTATTTCTAAACGAATCTCCCATGCAAGACTTTTCACTTGCTACTTCCATGTTATTCGTTTCATACAACTACCTCTAGCAGTCTGTGTACTAAATCATACAGAGACTATGTATTTTAGATTTTTAAATTGTAATCATAAAGTTTAGAAACCTGTGATCTCATATGGCCATTTTTAGCTAAGAAACGCTCACGTGCCTCGCCCCTTTTACTACTTTTGATACCTGACCCAGACAGAAAAGAAGTCCATCTGCAATTATCGTCAATATCTTCACAAGACTGAATAGTATACCACTGGACTCATCTCTCTTGTTAACTATATAATGATTTGAAATTATTTCTCTGTAATTAAAATTGGCGTCTTCACTTGTAAAAGCACTTTTTAGTTCCCTGAATATTTGTTATCTCTGAGGCTTACCGCCTCAGTCTGCTAATCCAAGCCTTGTCCTGGACGCTTCTAGCCATTCAATCTTATCTAGGCCTTTAATAATATTTTCAGATTCTGAGACTTAACTTCTGAATAAACTCACCCTCTCTGACCTCTGGCTGGCTGGTTCACCTCAGCTGTTCTGGCTCAAACTCCTCTTCCGGCTGACTTGTCTGGCTTTCCTCTTGGCCTCTGAATTGCTCTGATTGGCTTCAAACTAACTCTAGCAATCTTTTCTAATCTCCTGGCTCTTACTCTCTTGCCTGTTCTCTCTTCGATCTGTCTCTGGTGAAGCTGCCTCCTCTTCTCTTTATGCTTCTCTCTCTACTCTCCTCAATGCCACTGCCTTGCTCTCCATGAACTTTACTGCACACCTGGACTGTACTCTCCTCTTCCTGCACTGGCTGTCTCTCCTTTAATAGCCTCCCTTCCTCTCTCTTCTCCTGAGAGTTGGGCATGTACTATTCTTTCAAAAGTGAGTCATCACTTTTCTGCCACTGAATTAGACAATCAAACATGGGTACTTCTACAAACTAATTTTTGCTTTATTATTGAGATTAAAGGTTAGTTCTAAGGGCCTGTGTGTATTCCAGATGGAGGGATTAGAGGTGTGTGTTAAGGGCTGAGCCACACCCTAACTACAATAGCGTATAACACTTATTATTTATTGAATAGAGCAAATTTGTCTAACTTTTTTTTTAGTATAGAATAGAGTTTATTTAGGGCATGGGGAGGGAAGTTAAGGGGGTTGCAGAGGCAGAGAAAGGCAGAGAGAGGGAGAGGGTAGAGAAGTAGAAGCCGGCCATGATCACTTGGAGAGAGGGGGGAGGGCAGGGCCCAAGAGGGCGAGAGAGAACAAGAGAACAAGAGGATAAGAGCTATGTTAATATTCTAGCTACAGAAATTTTGCAAATCGAAAAGGTTTAAAAAATTTTGTTTGATATAATTAATATACAAAGCATTAACTGAAGCTACTTTAAATATAAAATCACAAAGATTACCTTCGATCCCAGTCATTCTCTTAAACTAGGTATAGGCAAACATTTGTTCTATCGCCTTCCAGAATACAGGACACAGGGACTCAGAGTCCCTAACTGCAGATGAAAATAGTGGAAGGACTGGTGGTGGGGAACGGAACTAGGTACCTGGGGTGCCTGATCCCTGTCTCACTCGTAGGCTCTATAAGCCGTTTCCTATCTCCTCCTCCTCCTGTAAGTCTATTTCGAGGGATGTGGCCAGGGAAAATGACTTATACATATGGTGTTAGTTGGGCTTTGGCCACTGTGCAAAGCATCCGAGAGATGCAGAAGGAAGAAGAGTTATCTGGCTCACAGCTTCAACGAGGCCCCCTGCATCTATGTAACAGATGTGGAGGTTGGTCTCCATGCCAGTCCCCATCACCTCAGGGCTATCCCTGTGGATCTCGTTCCCCTAGCTGGGTCACCTTGTCTGGCTTCAGTGGGAGAGGATGCTTTTAGTATCCTCTGTAGTGACTCTCTGTGCTTGGGGGGGGGAGGGGGAGGAGAGGAGGTGTAGTGTGCAAAGGAATGAGAAGGGAGGAATGGAAGGAGGATCAGTGTGAGGGGGTGCTGGCAGGGCAGGGGGGGCTGATACTGGGATATGTAAGTTAATTAATTAATTAATTAATTAATAAAAAGCAAGGTGGGGAGAGGAGGAAGGGTGCATCAAATGCTCGTAGTAATGAAGAAGCACATGCAAACAGTCAAACCCCAAATAGAAACAACAGATCTCAATGGCTTCCAAAAAAAGGAGAAAAACTGTTTACATGTGAGGAGTGGATGGGCTAGGATGTCCGATTTCCCTATCACAATTGAAGGTGTATGAAAAAGAAGCACAAGAACGCTCTGAGGGAACTTTCTGTTCGCACCGGGAAATTCTTCACCTGCGAGCAGAGATTAGCCTCAGACAACAGCTTAACAAACCGTCCCCTCCCTCGCACCTGTATCCCTTTAAAGGAAGCTAAAAGTAGATTCCTGAGAGGGCTGTGCCAATAAGGCCATCATGGCTTTCAGGAAACAGGCAAATCAATACAGAGTAGGACAATGATTTATAGTCGAGTCTCAAGGTAAACGCTTGGATGGCAACTGAGACAGAAAACAGCTCGAGCTCTGAAACTCAAAAACCTTCTCCCCTGCACACACAGACAGAACCAGATGTACTACATAATACAGAGCTGAGTTTCGGAGCATTGTAGTGATAGTGAAGAATTTGTTTATAAATATTCTAATAATATGTTCAACGTATAAATAAGGGGAAATATTTTGTAAGGAAAACAGTCACATCAGAGAAAACAAGCTATACAAATAATTCAGGAAAATATGATATGTTGCAAGATAGTGTTCAGTTTTTCAGCCCTGAAAATATATATACAAGTAATATTACATAATGAATTTAGAAGTGTGTGTGTGTGTGTGTGTGTGTGTGTGTGTGTGTAAAATAAATGCCCAGAAGAGACTATTTATTTTAGCCTCAAAGACAAAGAGGGCAAGAGGAGGCATATCTGAAGGTTTGAAGAAGGGAAGAGAAAGGAGGAGTGATTTAATTATGCTCTTGAAAATAAACACACTTAAAACTAAGGAAGCCTTAATTAATGAAAAGAAAATACAACAAAAATTCCATTTAAAAGTAAGTCCCATGATGTGTCAGATAACAAGGCTTTATCAGCGCCCGGCAGCGCCCATGCAATGCTGCCTCAAGCCTGCCATTTCTATTTTCAGTAACCTTGCACCCATTCTGGCACCATGATATGGTACCTTATAGATCAGAAATGTTCTGGTTTAAATAAATTACTACAGCTGCCATCAAAATAGTAGCCCTGTAATCATGTAATCATCAACATAGTACATGATGATAGTAAATTACTACATTGCTGACTGATCCTATCCTCTCGTTGTTAATAATATACCCCTACTTATAAATCAATGGCGAAACAGTAATATACAAACTCTCTGTGTCAAGTTCGAAGTAGTCTTGTGAAGGAGATGTCTGTGGGTTCTGCGATTGCGTCAGACTCATGTTAGACCCAGATGGACCTGCGTGTCATCTGGGTTCAGGAGACAGAAGGCTGAATGGTGTTTGCATAATGGGGAAATCACTTTACAACTCCTTTTTCATCACGTATCTACTTGGCTAGGCACGTATTTTAAGGGGAAAATGCACAGCTTTTACAGAAGAGTTAGATGAGAACACTAAACATGACATAAATAAATTAGATTTTGAAATATTATAATCTTATGAACGTGTCAAGAATGAGTGCTCATCGACTGAAATAAGAGTGATTACGGTTTTGAAGGTCAGACCACTGAGGTTTGTTAAGAAGGAGGGAAAGAGCTCCCTGAAACAGGGAGGGGGGTCCGAGAATCGGTTGCACGATGCTTACTGCTGATTATTATGGGGTAGAACACTCTGAGTTATTCCCCTTACTTCTTCTGGCCCTCTCACTTCTGAATCCAGGATGCTCCCTGAGGACCTTACCCTTCCCATCTGCAACACTCCCCACTGTGTCCTTCATTCCAGCCCCTTGGAAGGTTTGCCCTCCATCACCTAAGTTCAGAGCCTTGGGTGTAAACTGGGGAGATCAGAAGTCCGATGACTCCTGTGACCGTCCTCTATTCCTGATTCAAAATGGTGGTATTAGAAGCAAATGGATAGAAGGAAGGGGAATGCTACATGGGTGGATAGCCAAAGTCTTTGCATTTCTTTTGAAAACAAAGCTATTTTGTGCTGAAACATGTTTAAATTATATCTTCAATTGTGTGCGAATTATTACAGGTAACAAATGGTTAATGACACTCATATTTGGGTGCTTTACTTGTCCAATTATTTTTTTTTAGTCACTTCTAGCCCTACCTACAAATGTCAACTTGATATTTGTCTCTTCTATCCAAGACCTACCTCCAATCAAAGAACTCTAGGCTCAAAAAAGTAGGAACTATTTTCTATTGCCCACTAGATATATGTGATAGCACAAGCTTATATGCAATATTTTACATATTTTATGTACAAATATACATGTTATAAATCTATGATTCGTCATTGCCTTATTATGGGGCTTTTTGTGTTTTATTTTCTTACTGATTGGTAATTCATGAATTACCTAAACTATATATTGTATTATTGTAGTGACTATATAATTGTATATGGCAAAACAGTATGAACATCTTAAGAATAAAAAAAGTTCATGGAACAAACACAACATTTTTATATAATTATTGTCCTTTAGAATTATCTTTATTTTAAATTTTAAGACAAAAATTCAATAATATCCTATCACTAGTATCTGTAACCTAATCCAATTACTTAAATTAGAACAATAATGAATTTTATAGAAAATCCTGTGGAGCTCCTTTTGGTTTTCTTTCTCTCTTAAGTACCAAAATAGGTATGCCTTGTTCTGGGCAAGAGGAAGAAAACTTCTGACTTAAAAGGACGGGTTAATCGTTAAGGTGTTCTGGGAAGAAGGTAAATACAAGGAAAGCATATGTGGTAGACACCGGCCACACATGAACATCAGAAAGGAGAGAGAAAAGAGATGTATCCTGGAGCCTTCTTCATCCAAGCAGAAAACAGGCTTCAGAAGTTGTCTCTATGGCATCGCAAACAGTACTTTGCTGCTGCTGCTGCTGCTGCTGCTGCTGCTGCTGCTGCTGCTGCTGCTGCTGCTGCTCTGGAAACCCCGCCCTTCTCCTTGCCTCTCTCTGGTTCTCTCCTGTCCGCCATGCTTCTGTTCCTTCACAGCTTTTCCTTCATCCTTTGCTCTTTCCTTCCCTTCTTCCATTTGCCGTTCTCTGTTCCATTTTCCTCTGTCTAAATATTTTTCAGATCCCCTCTCTCCATGTCTTCAATAATATCACCTTATCTCCCCCCCTTTCCCTAAAGAACAAGTAACTGTCCACATTGTTCTTACTAAGTTTTAGAGATTAAAATTTGCTTCCAGAAAATTCCAAGGCACACATATTTAATTCACTCCGGGCTGAATGAATGGCTAAGCAGGGATATCTATTTACATAACAAGTTAAATCCATCTCAAATAAGATGTATGTAATAGTACCTACTTTCTGTAGAAAATGGGCTATAATGTATCTGCTGACAGAAAATGGAGGCAGGAAATGTGAATTTGAAGCAATGAGAGGTTTCCTTTTAAAGCTGTAATAATGAATGAGCCCTCCCAGAACGAGGCCCAGCAGTGGCGGGGTCTCTGACTACAAAGAAGGCATTATGGAGAAGGAGAATGGGAGAGAAAACTTGAGAGGAGTAGGGAGAAATGATCCAGGAAGGGGAGCACGAAAAGACACCCGGGCACAAAGCGGGAGGCACAGCACAATCGTGATCAGCTTCCTCCCGGAGGAAGAACTGAGAGATGCGGATGGATCAAACTGCAGCTCGGGAGATTCCTGCATCCTGTTGTCTGCGGTGACTGTGCAACTTTGTCTCTCAAGGCTCACTGGCAATCCCGTGGTCGGCGATCCCGTGGACAGGAGGACCGCGGTACCTTTACCCTGGAGTCATGTCCCCAGCATGGATCCAAAGACCTGGATTAATATATGGCCTGACGTTGAAAATACTGTCATTCACAAAGTCTGCCCAGGACAAACAAACAAACAAACATGGAACGATTTGTCTGTATTCCCGGCTCGTGTGAAATGAGTATTCCATCCCACAAGCGGAGGACGCATCTTTATACAGCTCCTATCAGGGGGACCTCGGCTGTTGATTCTTTTATGGAAAATGACTTTAAATGATTTCATTCCACCATCGCTGTCATGGAAAAAGAAACCCACCGTGCTCTGTCCTTCTCGTGGGACAGAAGAAACATACATATGGCCAAGCAAGAACTCTTCTGTTGTATACCAACTCGACATAATTATACATGTTGGTGGCTATCACTTTCTAAAAATAAGCCATATCATTTTAAAATGCAGCTTTAAAGCAAAAAAAAAAAATTATAACACTTTAAAAAAATCATAAAAATCTCTAATTGGAAGCACTGGTCGATAGCTGACAAAAGATGAGAGTTTATGGCCTGGAGGTGTTTTTAACAAGACTGTTTTCCGTGTGGGTAACTATTGATGTGTGCATTTTGCTAATAATGGAGAACTTGAAGGGCCCAGGACTGAGTCAATAAGATTTCTTAATGCATTCTCTTAATGGGCCATTTACTTTCTATTTTGAGGGCTATCAAGGCTGCATTATTTATTTAGTTACCTATTGGATTTAGAAAGTAACCTCTCAAAGCTCGTACTATGCATGGCATTTATCGAGTGCCTGCTCTTCCAAACTTAAGAAGCATAATGTGCTTGCGGCCTTGTCCTTCCCTTCCAATAGCATGATTATATACTGTTTTTAATATACTTATTATTTTTCTATTTGATAATATAATTCTTTAATAGCCATATGGGAATCTCCATGCAGCTAGTTAAACATGGAAAAAAACCTCTTAAAGGAGCTATGTGGGTGAGCTTTTGCTCCCTTGAGTCACAAGAGGTTGTAAACTTCTTTTCTTTCTGTTAAAACTCATTTCCCTTCCCGGTTCCCACTTTGTCAAAAGTTTTATTGTAATGTTCCTGGAATGTATTTTGCAGATTTTTTTTTTCCTGCTTTAACTGTGAATTGCAGCTCCCGCTGATATTGTTTTCTGTTAGTGAGCTCTAAGTCTTCCAAAGCAACAATGTTTAATCGTTTTGCATTGTATTCTGTATCCTCTTGTCCGTGGTAAACTAATATATGGAAGAAGCAAAAAAATAAAAATAAAAAGTCACAGTCTTGTGGCTACATGTTTAAGTTTTTCACATCACACAACTATGATTTAGAACAGATAACTTTCAGAAGAATGAATTTTCTGCTTTCTTCTAGAGTATTATTTCTGGGAAGCTTTACCAGAAACCCTCATATCCTGTCCAATTCCTGCTTCCGATCATCTTGCAGAGGTTCTGCCTTGGAAGCATTTTGGTACTCCTGCTGTTTGTATCTCTGTTTCCCTTCCCACCTGTCTGTCATCAATCAAACTACCAGCCAATTATTTGTCTGCTTAGCTAAACTGTAAATGTTACACAAAACAGCCAAAATTCAGTGTGTGCATTAAAGGGATAAAAATGTCTAATGGAGAATATAAAGAAACATTTCACGTGAGTCAATTAAGATCTAACTACCTGCGATACGGACATTTCGGAGAACACACTTTATAGTAATAGCTTTGCAAACATTCTGTCATTTAAAGACCACAAGGCTGGGAAAGTCCTATGTCTCTCAGACATTCTTCCATTACTCAATTAAAAGATCTTATCATCTCATCTGACACCTTAAGGCTGGAGTATTTTGGTGATGGAAATTATTCTCACAGCAGTTGATATCAAAGGGGTCCATATAGGAGAAACAAAATGGAAATAACTAGTAAAATAATTCATAAATATTAACCTGATGCAAAAATAGTGGAAAACGAATCTAAAAGGAATGTATAATTATCATGGTGCACTTTTAAGTGAACAAAACAAAGGAAATATTTAAGCAAGAGTTATTTTCCTCGTATCCTAACTCAAGCTCTCCCAACTATGCATCTATATTTTTAGAAGCGGCGGAAGCCTCAGAAACACTCAGGACCACACACTACGCAAAGCAAAGATGCAGTGTCTCTTAAAAAAGAAAATAGTCACAATAAAACACCTGATGTAAATTCAAGTTGAAATTTAATGCCAGGAAACAGGCGCATGGTGTGCTAGCATAGGTGCTGGAGGCACTGGGTTCAATCCCCGTACGGAAATAAAATTTACAAATTAGAAAAGACATCCAGTGAGAAGTAGGATAGAAAAACAAAACAAACATGTAACGTTGTGTGCAGAGGAGCAGGGTGCAGCTGAGGAGAGGTGGGAGACAGAGGGTAAATATGATCAGACCCTTTATAAAATTCTAAAGAAATAATTTCTAAAAGGGGCCACACACACACACACACACACACACACACACACACAAACATTCAAAACAGGGCAGCTTGGGGAATACAGTCAATAGGACAAGGAGCAGACCAGACCAATATTAAATATGGATGGATTCCATATTAAGAGAATGGCTACAGTCTTAGAGGCATTAGGAATATGATGGCTTGGATCACTTCTTAAAGGAGAAAACTACGAGGCGCTCAGTGAGGGAGTGCAGCGAACAGAGGAAGCCCTCCCTGCCTAGGTGACACCAGTGACCAGCCTTCACTACTCGAAATAAGAAATTAAGCGCTGAAATCATTTTGCTGCTCTTCATGAAAATATTCCTTGAAGGTGTGATACATTCGTGGCTAGCACCTGCTAACAGTCATTGCCTAGACTGACCGTGTCTGGGATCAGTTGCGGTCCAGGGGTACCTAAGCTAAGTGACGTTTCCTGGGCCATTTCTGTTTGGTTTCTGCTGTGTTTGAAATGTGTTGCGTTTCCGTTGCTCTGTGCCATGGCGCACTTATTTCAGAAGCTTGGAGCCCTTCCTCCTCAGAGCCCCACTACTAACATGGGATGCTCCTGGTCCTTCGAGCACTCCCCCTCTTCTTTCACGGTCCTCTCTCCTTCACTACTGTCCTTTACTGGTACACCAGCGTCTGCACACACTCGGAGCCAAAGCAGAAGACAGCAGGAGCTCTCTTCTTTCGCTTTTTAAAATTCAAGATGTAATTACATCACTTCCCAGCTCCCGTTTTCTTCCTTCAACCCTTATTATTGTCCATGTTATTGTGTGCCAAAACTTCTCCCAGGGAGACACTACACAGGTCTACACTAACCCCAGCTCTGGAGCCCCAGAATATTTGAAAGCTCAGATAGCACAAAAGTCCAACTTGGCGAACCCGTGAGTTTTAGTGGGGTTAACTTACAGAAATATGCGTGCAGTTACTTAGAGAAGTAGAAAGCCTGGAAGATTGCTATCGCTACATTGCTGAAGCCCAACGCAGCATAGGCCACAGCACACAAAAGTGGGGAACCTGGAGCACAGCCTGCATGCAGATCAACAAACTGGAGAGTGCTCCAACCAAGCAACAAGCGATGCAGTTGGTTTATACATCTTCCAGGCAACTCGTCTGGTATCAGAGTTTCTTTGCAGTTTAGCTTGTCTACTGTGGGAAGGGGAGGAGATCTAGAAAATATCGTCAGTTTCAGGGACTTCCTGATGCTACTTGGGGTTGTTTAAGCTTCCTGTTTAAGGACCTTCCCTACAGAATGGAATGCCTCAATCTAGAAACAATGTTGCACAACACAACTGCCCTCTCTCTTCCTCTCAAACTAGTCGCTCATTTTCATTGATTAGTGTTGTTACTTATGTGTATACCCTTGATAGAGTATTTTTAGGGCAAATGTGATTAAGAGGAAATTTGCACTGGGAAAAGGACATTAAATAGAAGAGGAGATAAGAAGAATTCGGTGAACTCCAATAATAAGAGTTAAAGCAAGCCAATTAGGAACCCAAAGCCTGTGACTACATTTCACACTTTCACATAAAGTAAACGATTAAGTAAATATCTAAAATAAATATACAAGTAAACAAATAATAGTGTTCAGGCAAACTTTCACAAATTAAAAAGTGAGCGAATGAGTGAATTTTCCCATGGATAACATATTCTTCCAAATTTGAGCATAATGGCCCTTTAATGTAGCTAACTACATTACCAGATAATAGACATCGCTTTACAATTCTCAAGAGAGAAATTAAATTTGTTCAATTTAAAAGTAAAAGTAAAGTTACAAAGCAAACAGGAATGTGCTGAATTCACACAGACCCATGATAGAAAACTAAAAACAAGATCCTGGAGGATCCTGTGTTGGAGTGGTGGATGGACTTATCTCATCAAGGATGCCAAAGGAGACAATAATCTCACTGAGACCTTTTCTGAAACAATACGGAATGTGTCAGGTAGAGAGCTTGTAGTGTAGAAATCCACCCCCTCCCTGATACTGGCCAGCAGTCCCCTGTGCCTCAAATGAGGGAAGTACGGGAATAAGATTAAATCGGGGCAAGGCAGAGCAGTAAGACAAAGTAGTTTGTCACTTTTGTCACACCCTTATGTCGTGATGAATAATTGAGTTTTTTTTTTAAATTTCAAAATGGGGGCTTCAAACACCATGAAACAATTTTAATTGACCTGAAATGTTTTTCAAATATTCTATAAAACGAAAGGACCATATTCAAAATTTCTTCAGGAAGGAAATCACAGTTTTGAAATCTTAGACATAGTCGATAAAGGACTCATCTTCCCGCGTGTGAAATGCGGAAAGGAGGTGCAGAGGCGTGGGAGGTTTCTAGAGAAAGGGAGCTGGGTGGAGGGGGAGATGGGGGGGAGACCCACAGAAATAAAGTTCTGTTTGAATTTACTGTAGAGCGATGTAATACTGTGCGTGGCAATTGTTTAATTAAACAAACAAAAAAAAAACAATAAAATTGGTATTCTGCCTGTTCCAAACTCATCATATTAAAGCTTATGATACAATATAATGAAAAAATATAAAGACTATTTTTTTCAGGTATATTAAATTCATTCCAGCATGGTTAATAAGACAATTTTATCAAAACATTTTTAACTTTACAGGCAGAGATGCTGGCAAATACTGAGTCAAATATTTGCTATCTGATATGTCAGTCAATAATCTTATTAATGGTCAAATGGGTAAAACACAACTTTTTTTTTCCAGAAGAAAAATTTCCTGAATATTTGTTAAAAGCCACACAATTTTATTAACACTTTTATCCTGAGCGTTCAAACACATCAAGCGAGTCCATTCTCATCACAATCTCCCATTCACAAAAACACACCTGTATTGTGACTACCAGGCTGAGGAAAACCTTGCCCTAAGTCTTGGGTGGTCTGTTTGTGCAGGTTTGATTAAATATGTCTTTTCACAACAGGTGACTTTTTAATTGTTTTCTTCTGGCAACCCACTTCTTCCTCAGGTTTTGTTTGGCTTGCATTAGTTTTCAGAGTTAACGACCATGTGTGAGAACATGCTGAGTCCAGGTGGCCAGTGGCGGTGCTGTGAGTGTGGGTGTTAGATAGAGCGAATGCAGTGGGCAAGAGATTTAACTTTACCAATTAATGCAGCGGTTGAATAGTCCTCCAACCCTGAAGGCTTTTCAAACAGAAAACAAGCTCAGAATAGCACTTACTAATCCACGTATGAAATAAAGAATGAAACAGCTTGTTCTTGGAATTTGGTGGCTTTCTTTGGAGACGTCGCATATCTTTTTTTTTTTTTTTTCCTTGCACAGCTTGAGGGCCAAATCAGTTTGTTCGGTGGTTTTTTGTATGGGAAATTCTATTAGACCGTGGTATTTCTTCACTCTGACTTTTGCATCTCATTGTTGTCCTAGATGCCTGCCAGATCAGGAGAGTGAGCTCTGGAGCTGCCCAACCAAGATCGGAGCATTTCCATAATGGAAAGCATTATAATCAGGGCATCCAAAATAAACTCTTGTTACTAGATATGCTTGAGATAATCTCACAATAGAACCTCAATTAAGAATAAAATCATTATGACTAGAAAATCCTCACTAAGGAGAACCAACCAAAAGGGGAAAGTGGGCTTTATGTTGATCTAAACTGCTAGGACCAAGTACAGAAAGTTTCTCCAATGAGCCAAACACCTCTTTCCTTCCTTCCTGAAAAAAAGAAAAAAAGTAATACTGTTCACAATTAGCTTAGGTAATGGAAACAGTATTTGAAGTTTTGTTTTCCAATTGGAATGATCCCAAAGGAGTGCTATGGAGACAGAGGGGTTGGTGGGGCAAGGACAATTTAAGCAACACAAAAGTATTTGCCAAGTAATTTTTTTAAGATTTAAGATTATGAAATTACCAAATATGTGAAAAATACTTTAAAATATTTAAAAGTATCTTTTAAATAGTATACACTACATGAAAATCCAGCATTACTCCATGCACAGAAATCCCTTGCTATACACTCAGTTGACAAATGTGAATGATCAATGCAAGTGCATATACCTGCACATATGGTGCATTTATAAAATATAGGGAGGAGGGATATATGGTCTGTACCTACAAATCAGTAAAATTAACTGGCACTAATAACAAGATAAACACAAAGCTTGCGAAGTTTGTGTAAAAATCATGTAAACTGCACTGCATTTAGTTTTATTTTAGCCAATCAGCTACTTCCTGTACTCATTCTTGACTGTTGCAATTCTAATAAACTTTGATTATAATATAAAACTATCTTTGAAGTCATTTTAAAATGCTATACTTACAAGTGCGGTCTCTCTATTTATTGCTTAGGTCAAATCTTTAAACTTTGGACTCATATACTATCTCTACTTTTCTTTAAAAACCTTTCCTGGATTTTGATTTGTATAAATCATCCTTAGTGGTTCATTTCTGTAAAGTTAAACCAGTGAAATTAATATGGCAAAGAAAGCTGTAATGCTAAAATAACTAGAAGGAACCAAGGTCTGTCTTTCCTTCAGCTTTCCTGCCTGCTTTGAGGTCAGTAGTACTTGAAGGGGATACTGTACTCTCATTTTTTCAAAAGGGAATCCTAGAAACCAAGATTGAGGAAGAGTATTTCCTCTCTCTATTTCTAACTCGCACGTAACCGGAGTGGCTACATCATCACAGCCATTGTGGTTGGAACCAAGAAGTGGGCTTCAGCTTTGAAAGTGCTCACTAATGTAAGGACATAACATTAATGGTCAAAAATAAACAATACTGTCCTTCTGTCTTGTTTATAATAGCTCTGCCTATTTCTTAATGCCCTCGGATATTCACAACATAAAAGTCATAGCCGGAAACCGCTTGTGTCTGTAAATCTCTGAAAATAACTGATAGAAATCCAAATATCTCTATGAAATTAAGAGAAGATAGAGTATAAATAGGTGATGGGAAAAATAGTCCCACTGAACTGATCTTGAGACCATTGACTGTTAACTCCCAAAGATCTCCCTTCACCAAATCCATGGACCTATTAGTATTTATTAGTGATGTATGCTATCACAATTTCTGCTAAAAAAAAAATGAGAAGAAACTCAATATAGCCTTCTTTAGTAGCAGTAGGGTTTTTTTTATTATTATCCACTCACATACATTACAGAATTGACTCAGAATTTTTCCCAGAAATGTACATCTTTAATGTGGATTTTATTAATCCTATTGGGGAAACTAAAATCCTCATAATATTGTATTTTTCACAACACACACACACACACACTCATAAACTATGTTTTCATTATTAACTTTAAGTAGAACTTTCACGTTTGCATAACTTGTTTATTTTGAGTTAACCCAATATAGTTCATATTTTAGTTATTTTAATTAGTGTTTTTGCAAAATTTTAGATAATTTTTACATTATTATTTTGAAAATTTCATATACAAGTACAATACATTTCCATTATATTATTACATAAGAAATGGAATTTACCACTAGATGAAGACATGCTATTGTTTCCTCCCTGTAAGAGTTAGTCCAGTTCTTCAGGAAGCTTAATCTCTCTTAAGCTGTACAAAAAAAGTAGAAGGAATAATATTCCTCCTATGAGATAGTGTACTTTTCCTGCACTGAATTCTCACTTTCAGGTCCAGCCTATAGTTCTATTGTGTCTGCCCACATCTCTGAGTTCTGAAAAGACTCAGAAAAGTTTAATCTTTTCTTTTCTTTTCTCAGAATTTATTTTGCTTGATGGCCAGAGCTCATGTTTTCTTCTTATAGTATATTACAATTGCATACTCTTTCTCTAACATTTCCTCTATGTAATGTGGTCACTTGTCTACATAAGGCTTAATTCAAATGGCATTGCTTTTTCTCCAGCTCTTCTCTGTCTTCCAATTCTGCACAGTGGCTGAGAGTCATAATTTGTCTGCTTTGGAATTATTATTTTACACCCTACTAAAATTGTCTTTAAGTTTCTTTCTAAGTCTGTTGTTAAATTATTTTATTAATGAAACTGAAAGCCTTAACAGAGAAATCTCAGTTTCCCCAGAGTTGATGAATCTGATGGAACTCTATAAAAATTCTAATAACACTATCCAAATATTATTCACCTCTCTAGCACCTCTCAAATGTGTTTTATTCTATGTATATCCTTGGCCCAATTAATGTTATCCATATGCACATGAGTATGGGGTTGACCATGACTGCATGGTCAACCTCTAATCTATCATAGATCTCACACCCGAAGAAAGTTGACTCACAGCTCCTTCAGCAGCTATTAACTGCCTATTTCCTTCAAAGGTGCCGGGGTCTTATGCATCTTTACCCAGTCCATGCTAGGTTTACTCATATGATGTTGTGCAGGAAACCATAGCTCTGGACAGTCTGCAAACACCCAAACAATACAGGGTAGTTGAATTGATTAAGGAACATTTATGGTATTTGTTGTCTAGTAAAAAAAGACAAAACAAAAAACAGGCAAAAATCCATCAAGCATAATTATCACTTAAATTGAAATCAGAGGAAAAAGGCATTTTAAACAAATAAGAACAGGAAACAAGCAGCCACCATTATTGTGCTCTATGACATAAAAGACTAATGAACCTAACAAATATCTATTGAATATTTCACACAAAACATACAAAATGCACTTTTCTCTAGGTATCCCTAGAATAGACCACAGATTAGGACAAAAAGCAAGTCCCGAAATGAAGAGGAAAATTTGAATGAACTCTGTATTTTCTATCTCACCACAATGCACTAGAACTCATCAAGGAACAACAAAAATAGCCATTAGACATTAGACAAGATCACAGAGATGAAACAACACATTATTGAATGATTAATGAGTCAAAAAAGAAATCAAGAAGGATTTTTAAAAAGCTGAAACTAAATGAATTTAAAATAAATGATGGAAAAACTTCTCATGCTTATGATTTAGTAGAATATCACTAAAATTACTATCATGGAAAAAGTAATTTACAGAGTAAGTGTTATTTTAAAAATCCTCATAAAATCCTCACGAAAATGGAAATGCATAATTGTAAACATTACTTTTATTTCCTCAGGTGAAGGAATGTGATGAGAGCCAATCCAAGCCATGCAAATACATGACTTGGGCTGAGCCAGACTTGGAAACTTCTATCCTCCATACAGTCTAATCTTTAAGTTGACTAATTCAAATTGGCTTCTCTTTAGTTTCTGACTAAATTACTCTGCTTGGTCTCATAGTAACTTTGGCAATCTGTTCTAATCTTCTGGCTCCTTCTCATTCTCTGGCTAGTTCTGTCTTTACCTGTGTCTAGTTTCTTCTGTCTTTGACCTGCCTTTGTAAAACTGTCTTGACCAAACTACTATATATGATGCACATACTCTCTCTCTCTCTCTCTCTCTCTCTCTCTCTCTCTCTCTCTCGTCTATCTCTCTCTTGCTCACTCTCTTTCCTAGCTGCTCTTAAGTAGCCTCTCAGTAGCCTCTCTTTCCTATGCTGTTCTCTTGTGAATTTGGCATATCTTATCTGTGACTAATTCTGCCAAATCTTTCCCTGATCCATCGCTCCTCAATTAGACATTACTTTAAACCGTGGCTGTTTCCTTTCACAAAATAACCTTACCTTCATCATTATGGATTAACAGTGTATACTAAGGATGTGTACTGGTGTACTGTAATCCTTGACATGTCTCCATTCTGACCGAAAAATAAAGACCTAGAAGGTTTTTGGATGTAATCCTTTGCCAGGGTAGCCATGTTACTTAATTAAAATTCCTCTACAAAAAATAAGCATAGATAACAAAGGAAATTCTGAGCAAAAGAAATAATGCTGGAGGAATACTGTATTAGATCTCAAATTATACTACAGAACAAAGTAATAAGACCAACATAATACTGAAACAAAACAGAAAGACGTGTGATGTGAAAGAACAGAATAGAGGATGCAAAATTATGTCCAACCAACTAGAGCTACATGATAGTCCACAAAGATGCCAAAAATACACACTTGAGAAAAGACAACATCTTCTAAAATGAAGTTGAGAAAACTGAGTGTACAGATGTAGAATAATAAAATTAGACCCTTTTCTCTTACTCTGAGCAAAAATCAAGTTCTCTTACTCTGAACGAAAATCAATGGCCTCATTGCTAAACTAGAAGAAAATATAAGCAGTATTCTACAACATGTAAGCAATGAAAAGGTCTTTCTGAATAAGACTCTATTTCCTCAAAAAGTTAAAGACCAAAATTTGATAAATCAGATCTCACAAAACTACAAAGCTTCCATAAAACAAAGGAAACAGTATACTGAAGACGAACACCACAAAGTGACAGAAAAAAATATCAGGTCTACATCTAATAGAAGAATAATATCCAAAACTCGAAAATAAGGCATAAATGACCCAGTTTTAAAAATACTAAATATCTAGTTGTGAAAAAATTAGCTTAAAATAACAAAAAGTATTTAACATCTTTAAAAATTAGGGAAATGCTAATTAAAACTACTTTGAGATTCTTTCTTACCCAATTGAGAATGGCTAATAAAAGAACAATCAACAGAAAATGCTGGTGAGGATATGGAGAAAGGGGAATAGTAATTTTGAAGCTATGGAAATCAGTGACGAGCTTTCTCCATAATCTAAAAACAGGTCTACCAGAAGACTCTACCACTGCTCCTGAGCATGTTCACAAAGGACTCTGTATTCCACCTCAAGGATATTTGCTCATCCATGTTCTTTATTACTCTATTCACAAGAGCTAGAAAATGGAAACAGCATGGAAGTCCCTCATTTAGGTAATAAAACTGTGGGAAGCATACATAATGGAATTCTATTCAGTTATTTTTGAAAAGTACAGTGATAAAATTTGCAGGTAAATGGGTGAAAGTTGAAAAGATTGTACTGTGGTAACCAAGATCCAGAAAGACAAAGGTCACATGGTCTCTCTGATACATGGATCCTAACTGCATCTTTAAGATCAAGCACATAACTCAGAGTGACAGTTCTTTTTAAGCTTGACTTAAAGGCTGGGGTTTTGCTTCTAGTTGCCTGAAGATTGGTTTGCAAATGAAACTAATTATATGATATTTTGCTTACCCAGTTATGTTGGTTCTCAAAAAGAAAATTTTATTAAAAATTATTGCATAAAGAAGGTACTACCAACCAAAATTCAATTTACTGAGATGTTATGGGTATAGAGAGAATTACATTCACTCATCACAAAGTTAGCAGTGAGGCCTTTTCTTCCTTCCAAATGCCAAGCTTAACAGATGTTTCAGTTGTGTTGGTTTTGGTGTTATTGGATTTTTCTATAACTTTCTGCTTGCCAGGTTTGTGTCTCTGTTATGATGCCCAAGAAATCCTTTCATTAGCTTTATGTGGACATGAGCTATGTGTGAACTGAGGCAACCTGGGCTCTATTCCTCTTTATTCCCATTTCATACCATCTAGCTGAGTAGAAAGGCAGATGTTTAAGATTTTTTTAGTTATCATGAGAGTAAAAGTAAAAACTTGGATAGTTTTAAACTTTACATCTTCTCATCGTTTTATTTATATTTTCTACATGGTGCTTAAGTGGGAACATCAGCAATACAACTATAAACAGGCTTTGTCTCCTCAAGATACTCATGTATCCTGTCCCCATTTCCCCGGCTCCTTTCGCCCTCCCAGATCTCTCCCTCCCTCCCTATATCTCCTGTGATTGTTTGTTCCCCCCTCTAAGTAGGAATGAAGTATCCACACATTGGTCTTCCTTTTTCTTAAGCTTCAGGTGGTCTGTGAGTTGCATCGTGGGTATTCTGAGCTATTGACCTAATATCCACTATTCAGTGACTACATACCATGTGTGTTCTTTTTTGTCTGGGTTACCTCACTATGATATTTTATAGTTCCATCTGGGAACCAGGGGCAGCCACTAGAAAGTCCCAGATGCTAGGGAAGCAAAAGATTCCCAGGACCGAAAGGGGATGACAATAGCAGAAATACCCAACAAAAGGGAAATACAATGTAAAAACCATCTCCAGTAAATAGGCACAGCCCCCAGCTGAGAGATGAGGCCACAAACCCATCTCAAAAATTTTAACCCAGAATTGCAGAGACAAAAAATGGAGCAGAGACTAAAGGAAAGGCCATCCAGAGACCACCTCATCTAGGGATCCATCCCACCTGCAGACACCAAACCCAGACACTGTTGCTGATGCCAAGAAGTGTTTGCTGACAGGAGACTGGTATAGCTGTCTCCTTAAGAGGCTCTGCCAGCACCTGACCCATACAGATGAAGATAATTACAGCCAACTATCAGACTGAGCCTGGGGGCCCCAATGAAAGAGCTAGGGGAAGGACTCGAGGAGCTGAAGGGGATTGCAATCTCATAGAAAGAACAATATCAACTAACTGGACCACCCAGAGCTCCCAGGGACTAAACCACCAACCAAAAAGAGATCCATGGCTCCAGCTGCATATGTATCTGAGGGTGGCCTTATCTGGCATCAATGGAAGGGGAGACCCTAGATCCTGTGTAGGCTTGATACCCCAGCCTAAGGGGATGATAACCCAGCCTAAGGAGGTGAGGTGGTAATGAAGAGGTGGATGGGGGAGCACCCTCATAGAGGCAAAGGGAGGGCATTGGGATGGGAAGTTTGCAACATTTGAAATGTAAATAAAATAACCATGGGAAAAAAGGAAAAAGGGATACTCATGGAATGGGAGTGGAAGGAGAGAGAAGGGATGTTTAGCTGTATCAAGTCTGAGGATTGGTCGAGGCAGTGACTCTGTCTTGGTGCCAGGAAGAGAGGAGCACTGGGCATGTAGATTATCTCTCCTTCTTTTGAGTGTCCATCAGTTACTTTGTATGAGTGGATGTTAGACCAAATATAAATGGATAAGCTCTGTGTGTTCTTACTCATGCGTGGAACATAAAACACTAATTTCAGAAAAGCATGAAGCTACCTAGCTTCTGAAGAACAGAGGAAGTACAGATGGAAACCTATTGGCTTAGGGGTGTGAACTGGGAGATAAGCAAGCTAGGTAGGTTCCAGAGAGAGGTTGCACGGTGGAGATCCTGTGGCTTGTAATATGGTACTGTAAACTTACTTTTCCTAAGAAGATAAATATTATGCTTAAGTGTTTTCCCATAAAATCGAAAGCAAAACAAAATGGGAGGGCGACAAGAAGCCCTTTCAGAGAAGACAATTTATTGCAATGATGAATTCATGAGCACCTAATTATTTCCCAATAAGCCATGTTTTGTAAATTGTGTATGTCCAGCTTTTTGTATATTTACTCTACTTCTGTGAAGTTGTCTGGGTAGGTAGGCAAGTAATAAACAGATATGACAGCTATCTAGAAATAGGATAAACCAATAGATCACTTACAGATTAGACAGATAGATACATAGGTAGATAGAGATAGATAGATAGATAGATAGATAGATAGATAGATAGATAGATAATAGAGGGATAGATGATAGATAGTTGACAGATAGGTAGATAGTGGATAGATAGGATAGAGAGAGAGAGAGAGAGAGAGAGAGAGAGATAGATACATACATACATACATACATACATACATAGGGAGAGAGAGAGAGAGAAAGAAAGATTTACTCAGCTGCTCTCAAGTCGTTCCTGTTCACCTCTGCCTACAGAACACTCCTTTGATTCCTTGGCCATACATTACATATTGAAAATGCTCTCAATTGTCCATTCATGGTTTCAGGATCCCTTTTCCAGTACACGTTTCCCTGAGTATACTTTGCGTTCTGCTCACTGTAGTCTATTACATCACAAAATTATCTTTAATTGTTTGCATGCTACCCAAGATACTAAGATGCTATCTACCTTGACTTTTGGGGTTTTTTTTCTATATAAACTTAAAAATCCATGATCAAAATCCCACTTAACCTCAATGAGTTCAATGACTTTGAAGACGCATTTTGTGTAATATCCTTGTCCTTTATATCACCAAAGTACTCTCAAAAACTTAAAACAAAGTGACAATATCTCTAAATGTCAGTGGTCTTCCTAAGTTACATTAGTTCTGAAACTAGAGAATATACTTCAATTATCTTAGAATCTTTCTAACAACCAATATTTTGCTTGTAAGTGTACTTGTAAATGTGTGTGTGTGTGTGTGTGTGTGTGTGTGTGTGGTGTTAAATTTAATTATATTCTCCCTTTTTTATTTAATGCAAAACAAATGGAGATTGCACAAGTTATTTATATCAAACCCTGAAGATCTTTCTGCTTGACACTTAAACCCTAAAAAGGAAGAGAAATTAAATTAAAACTTAAAATAAAACACTAACCTGAAAGACACTCTAGCAAAACAACAAGGGGCCTTTTATGAGCGGAAGGATTTAAAGTGGAAGGCAGGAGTCCCCCTGAGCCTCTCATAAGGCAGCAGCTGTACTGCTGGCTGCACTCTACAATTCAAGAGATATTTTTAAATCTGTTGTTATTAATCTGAGGAGAAGAAGTCTCTGTCGAGGGGAAAATCCAAGACTCTCTGTTTCCTTTTCCATCACTCACGGTCACTCTAATGTCAACACCATTTAGGTCAAATTTCAGGCATTCGAAATGTGCAGCTTCATCCAGCTGCAAGAGCTAAAAATCTTCTAGAGCCCTACTGCCTAACTAATAAAATATGTCTGAGGGTGTTAGTAACAATTAACAGGTGTGTACCTTCCCCCAAAAGGCTTTCATATGACATGTGATGTGTGAAGCAGTGCACTTGGAGTTTGTAAAAATTGCACATAATGCAAGGCATATCTGGTTTTGCTAATGGATACTCGGGAATTGGAACTCTTTGTCCATATAAATCCGGTAATCATATCTTATAAAAAGATATCATAGCACTCATTACAGCTAGCACACTTACTGGGTACAGGCGTGGTCCCTGATGTCCAATAGCCTGACCTTGGATCTTTCATTTTTCCATTACTGGAATGATTAAAATGAGTAAGGTCTTGGCTTTTAACTCTTAGTTTCCTTCACGTATCTTCTTGTTAGTCAGCCCTCTCCTATCCTTCCTCTTTTCCTACATCCTCCTTCCTTCCGTATTCATCTTCTGTAGTAGCTTGTTGCTGCATTCTTTTTTGAGCCCCATCCTTTCTCTTTCCTCTGCCCAAACCAGACAGATTTAATCAGGTCAAGGGTGCAACTTAAAACTCGCCTAAAGTTCTCTTCTCTACATAGGGTTTTGGGTTCCACTTTCTTAGCCTTCACTTTTTTTTGTTTGTTTGGTTGGTTCCTCTCTAAGTATTCATAAACCAAATCACTAAACAATAGCGACCAACTGAACTGACCTCAACTGCGCCCTCCTTGTATCTCAGCAGTTCCTTTATTTATCACTTGTTGACTCCCCATCGCATTCCTCCCTGCAGCTGTTCCAAATGTTTCTGAGGCTCTCAAATCCCCAATGCCAGCTCTCTTCCCTCCCTCTTAGCACATAACCTCACCTCCTACTGAGAAAATTAAAACCATCCCAACTCATGTTTACACAATTGTGCTCCTCATCCACTCAAAAATATGTGTCCCTCCCTCCCTTTCTGCTTTTGCATTGTCTTAAAGAAATGATGTCTTCTGCAAAGAAATAGTGCTCTACTCTTGTTGAATGTTTTGGGGGCTTGAACGGACACAGAGCATCTTAGAGACTATATATATAGGCACTGCATAATCTTGACAAGTTTTCAGGTTTTGTTTTTTGGTTTTTTTTTTTTTTTGTTTTGTTTTGTTTTTTTTTTGAGTTTTGTTTTTTGTTTTGGCTCCAAACCCTCAATCTTGTAAATTGCACTTATACTTTTTAATTGTGGGCATCAAATGATACCTAGCCGCAGTAATTTAAAAATTATACTTATTATTATATGAAAAAGTCACAAGCCATAAGCCCTTTACCTCTATTCACCCTTTCCTAAAAGCTATAATGTTAATAATGAAAATAGTTATAGTAAATAATGTTCTCTCTGTTTTCTCATTAAATTACCTTCTCAGGGATTCCTTTCATTGCTCAGTTTTTGTTTTTTTATTCAACCGAAATTTTTAGACAAATCTTTCTGTCTCATACATGACAAAGCTATTTTCTTTGACAGAAAATAAAAAGCCTTGCCATCTTCTAAGCCAGCAGCCCTTACTCAGGCTTTGATCAGTGTCCTTGAGAAAGCTGGTTAAACAAGCTATCTTATGTTCTAAACAGGTGTTGAAATCTTCAACGCTAGTCCCATAACCATCTCAACTGTATTTGAAGACCACCATTAACCCCTGCTCATCCTCCCTCTTCAGCCTTCCTTGACAAACACTTGCAGATGTGGTCCTGGCTCTGACTCTCTTCTGGCTCCATAACCTTCTTGACCCCTTTTCTCTAATCTTTCCGTTTCCTTTATCTCCAATTTTTTCTGCACACACTACCCAACCTTAGAGAAAGTTTAGTCATGTTTCCCTTGAATCATTAAAGGATTTAGTAATTAATTTCTCACAGTGTGGTGAGGTTCAAGAAATCCTGTATTGTTTTTTTAATACATGCTTATGTATCTGCAGTTTGGTATCCATTTGAATGCTGCTGTTGATATTTTTTTTGAAATTTCATATTTATAATTTGCTTTAATATTTTTATCTTTAAGGTCTTGTTAAATTTATATAGTACATGATGAAAACTTATTTCCTGACCAAAATAGCTCTGCTTGTCCCCTATTCGTACTCATTAACTATTTCATAATCAATTCAGCCAAATTTTGAATAATAAACATGCTAAATTAAGAGCAAATACTGATATCCACTCTGCCATGAATCTGTATAACCAGCAGCAAACAGAACTGAATACTTTGTCAGTTCTTAGAGGCAATTCTCTAACATGAAGCCATGCATTGAGCAATTTATGCAAGTGTGATGAATGTCAAACTGGTGGAGAAGAGGGTATAATGAAAGTCAGATTCTCCACGTATGTGCTGGTGGGGTGGGGGCCAGAAGAAGAGAGAAGGGAAACAAAGGGAGAGAAACAGAGTTCTTGGAAGTTGTATACTAAGTAGGAAACAGTTCTTCCTCAGCCACAAGAAGAGAAAAAACATGCAGTTAGATTTGGGAGATTTGATTTAGAGCTTCCATTCCTTTCTTTGCTTGCTCTTCTAGGGTCCACCTCTAGGTCTATACACCACCTCTACAGCGAGCTTGTATTAATCCTCTCACTAGCGTGCCTGTTTTCATCACTCTCAACTACCATAAATCTTAAGAATCCTTGGATCTCTTTTCTTTCTTTGAAGGTTCTTTGGCTCCTACCCCACACACTGCACAACACAGGGAAATATCACGCATCAACTTATGTCTAAATTAATTTGGTCTTTCTTCCATAATTAACCTGTGGGATTATGGGCAAGGAAGTTAGAAAAATATTTTTTATTCATCTTATGCTCTTGCATAGAATAAAAATGACCTATCTTGTCAGTTAAATAAAAAAAAAGCTTTGGGAGAGCATTTTATATAGTCTGAGGAGTATTTTACCTTTCAGAACTGTCTTACTTGGTTTGGATAATAGATGGAGCTACTAATTTCCTATTGTTTGTTCATTTAACAAAAACTAAGCATGGAATTATACAACAGGGAGAATATTAGTCATTTATTCACCTTAATTTAAAGGAAAGTCATCTTCAAGTCAATGATTTCAAGATCTTCACAATTTTTTAGCAACATCCAAAGATGAAATTATCCAAAATGATTGATTCTTCTCTCTAATTAAATCATTTTAGGCATAAAAATTGAAGACATTTTGTTTCTTTGAAAATGAATGGAATAATAGAATCACAGTAGTGAATACTGTGTAAAGTAATTTAACTGTATCCATTGACTTGGAATTGTATACTGTTAAACAGCTAGAAAAATAATACCCCATAAAATTTATGGGCCTTTAAATACAATAAAGAAACCCAACATGTGTATACAGCTAAATTATATGGAATTTAGGGAAATGCTTTGAAAATTATATACAAAGATAAATACCTCAGCAACATGAGGCTATTAAAAAAAGAAATATGGAGGAAAAATAGGAAACACAGCTCTTACAAAAAAACAAAACAAAACAAAAAACATCATGATGCCTTGTCTTCTTGAAGGTATAATATTTAATAATATATTTATAGTTTATATTTTGTATATTGTTTAACTTTCAATGTACCTATGTGTGTGTGTGCATGATAATATAACCTATAAAACATTCTTTTAAACTATATTCTTCATTATGAACTCATTCTTCATTGAGTTCAAGGTCTTTCTAAGAGAGGTATTAATTGGGGAGTATGAGAAGAGAAGACACAGAATATCACTCTGGAGAAGAGGAAAAGAATCTGCAGTGAGACAACAAATGTTTGATTAGAAAGAACGTAAAGCAGCAGACATGCATGTGTGTGAGCACATACATGACTGTGATTTCCCTAACTGTACTAAGCAGTGAGGATGCTGATGCAGAAATTGTTCAGCCAGAGGTGTATTTAGATGTGTGTGCCTGCGGCTGCTGAATGAGAGCAGTGGACAAAGGAGACAGGACAAGACCAATGAAAGAAGGCGTGGCTGTGGAGACATAAAGGAGACAAAGGCCTTAAGAAGACCTACTGGCTATTTGTAGATACAGTTGCATCAAAGACTGTGAAAAGAGAATGGAAAGTTATAGAGCCATGATGTGAATGAAAGGTTTGAAATCATAGGAGATACTATCATTTCCAACTCTAACATGTATAAACTATGGCACAGTAGTAGTATCCATTCTGGAAAAACAAAAAGATAAACAAATAGACAAGTGTAGGATGAGAATCTTTTACAACCTATTTTAATAAGTGCTTTTAAATGCTTTAACCTCCCTTCTAGCCCACCACTCACTAGAGATAATGGAAAGGAACTGGAAAGAAGATAGGGCAAAGGAGGACGTGGACCTGTTTAGAAATAGTTCTTTGGGATGAATCCAATCTGCATTGTCAGGATATCAGTGTTTGGAGACATAATAAAAAACAATCGCACCACCTTTCCTGCCCTGCTAAGCAGCAACACCATGCCCCAGCAGGGTCCCGCTTGGTGTGTTCTCAATGCCTAGGTATTCTCTCCCTGCTAGCTCCCACAGCATCTCAGCTGTGTTCTCTCTCTACCATAAACCCCTGTGATCGGCAGACACACATTCCAGTAAGCAAGTAAAGCAGAACTCTTAAAGCTTAATTAATTAATCAGATTTGTGTACAAATAATATTACAACTCACAAGATGCCAATACAGTAATTTAAGAGCCAACTGATAATGATAAAAGCTTTATCCCAATATCTCTAACCATATAAAAACTTAGCTATTTGTGGCTAGTAAATGCCAACACAGGTCCATGACCGAAGCCATCTCAGTTCTCCTCCCTTCTCCTCCTGCTACCTCTGTCCCCCAACTCTGAACTCAGCCTCACTTTTTCTGTCCAATCACAAGTCTTCCACTGCCCTAATATAACTGGACATGGAAAATCCTGCAACGTATCAGCAATTCAGTTCACACAAATCAGCAGGTGTATCTTGATCCACTTGCAAACACTATTCACAAATCAGCAATAACAATTTAATCCAGAATAAACTGCAAGGCTCTGCCAATTGGCCTGAGTCTGCAGAAGTGGCAAGAAGCTGCTGGAATATCATGAGAAGTCCTTTGGTGTGTTTCTTTCTGTGAAGTCACAAAAACAATGATGAGTGAAGAAGGCAAGGCAAACAGATGCCACAGCATTGTCAGTAAAGACAAGTGTCCACAAAACCTAAGGAAGACCAGCAAACAGTGGCAAGGTGAACCAATGCCACACACCCCTATCCTCTGCCTGTCGGGTTATATTTACCCCCTTTCCAAACACTGTGTGTTCTTTCAAGCTTCTGTGCTACCAAAACATCACAAGCACTTTATCCAGGCAGCATCCAGAAAAACATTACCTATCTCGTCTGAGCAAAGCATCCTCCCCTTTGTCTACTTCAGCAAGAACATCCACTCAGTTTTCAGAAAAACATCACATAATACAACTGAGTCTCTAAACAAACCAGAAATTTCCACTTCATATTTCTCTTTTAAAAAAAAATGTCTTTTTTTGCTAACAATCACAATCTACACACAATAGAAAAAAATAAGAACAACAAAATTAGAACTTAAACCAAGTTTATCACACCTTAAATGAAAACCTTATGTTCAAGAGAGTCAAATAATAGTCTAATGAAACAACCTTAAATTTCTATCAATATACAATAATTCACCAACACAACCTTAAATCTTTATCAATATACAGTGATTAAACAAAACAACCTTAATTTCTATCAATATACAATAGTTAAGCAACACATCCTTAAATTCCTATCAATTTGCAGTAATTTAACAAAACAACCTTAAATATCTATCAATATATAGTAATTAAAAAAAACTGCCACCCTAGTTGATAACAATCATATCACATAAAAATCACCAAAACCATCCACTCCAACTTTAGGGATTGAGACAACAGTCTTCTTATATCTAGACAAGTGTCAGAAAAGACCTAATTGTGGTAAAACCAACAGAAGTGTATATAATAATGCTTTATTTTTATTCTCCTGTCTTAACTTTTTAAAAATTTACTTTTTTCTCATGCCAGAAGTTATTATTCACACTACTTGAGTACCTACCTGTGAATCCTGTGAGCTACTGTGGGTCTTTATTTTCCTCTGGAATCACTGGTCACTGGCCCATGAGGACAGAGAGAAAAGAAGTAGCAAGCAGGTTTTGGGAGGCCATAAGTATGACAGAAGGACTTCTGGAGGAAGGTTCAGTGAAACAACTCTACTTTAGTGTTCTAGGGTATATAAGGGCTCTTAGAGTACAGGTGGGCAGGGATGTTTAGTCATGATGTAGTGCCTAGTTATAATACAGGCAGGAGAGAACAAAGCTGACAGGCTGACTTATGCTGTGCTTACAGGGAGTCCTGTGCAGGTCTTCCTCCAAGTAAGGTCAGATATCTGTGCTCAGAGACTTTCTCAGACAAGGTCAGGCAGGGAAAAGGAAGCCCTGTTGAGAGAGGGAGGCCTCCATTTTGTGCTGAGCTGGAAGAGCTAGCTATCCTGACATGGTGGACTGCCACCTTAATAGCAGGGTTCTCAGACAAGCTACAATAATGACAGGTCTGGCTTGCTATTTCCCACTGGTACAATAGACACAAAAGAATTTTCACCAGAAGAAATTCAGATGGCCGAGAAACACCTTAAGAGATGTTCAACATCATTAGTCATCAGGGAAATGCAAATCAAAACAACCCTGAGATTCCACCTCACACCAGTCAGAATGGCTAAGATTAAAAACTCAAGAGACAACAGGTGCTGGCAAGGATGTGGAGAAAGAGGAACACTCCTCCACTGTTGGTGGGATTGCAAAATGGTAAAACTAAGTGCTCTGGAAATCAATTTGGCGGTTCCTCAGAAAATTGGGCATGTCACTTCCAGAGGACCCTTGCATACCACTCCTGGGCATATACCCAGAGGATTCCCCCGCATACAATAAAGGGACATGCTCCACTATGTTTATAGCAGCCTTGTTTATAATAGCCAGAAATTGGAAGGAGCCCAAATATCCCTCAAAGGAGAAATGGATACAGAAAATGTGGTATATTTATACAATGGAATACTACTCAGCAACTAAAAATAATGAATTCATGCAATTTGTAGGTAAATGGTTAGATCTGGAAAATATCATCCTAAGTGAGTTAACCCAATCACAAAAGAATACACATGAAATGCAATCACTGATAAGTAGATATCAATGAGCCCAGAAGCCCTAAATACTCAAGGCACAATTAGCAAGTCAAATGATTCCCAAGAAGAAGAAAGGAGAGGACCCTGGGCCTGTAAAGATTGGATCCAGAACAGAGAAATCGGGGGGGGGGGGATGATTGGGGAATAGTTGGGGGGGAGAGGGATTATGGGAAGTATGGTGGGGGGTAACTGGGAAAGGGGAAAGCCTTTGGAATGTAAACATAGAATATAGAAAATAAAAATTAAAAAAAAGAAAAAAGAAAATAAAAATTAAAAAAATTAAGGGTTGAAAACAAAAAAAAAGAAAAATGTAAAAAACAAAAAAAAAAGAATATAGAAAATAAAAATTTAAATAAAAAAAAGAAAAAAAATACTGTGCCAGTGCTCAATCACTTTCTGACTAGATTTAAGGCCCACTCAAAAGGTTAAATCCAGTACCATTGTCAAGCCAAGACTATAGGGCTGAACACATCATAGACCCTAGGTGAAACCTACTAGTCTTACCTTTCTTAATGAATATAGTATTAAGCCAACTCCTGTGATTTATCATTATAACAATAGATTAAGACAAACATCTCTCAAAACTTCTTTACTTTATGGCCTGCATCTGTACACTTCTATCATATTCACTTGGTTATCTTTTTTTTTTCTATATTCTATGTTTACATTCCAAAGGCTTTCCCCTTTCCCAGTTCCCACCCACCATAGTTCCCATAGTTCCTCTCCCCCCCCATCTGTTCCCCAATAATTCCCCCTCCCCCCTCAGTTTCTTTACTAAACTGGATGCAATCTTTACAGGCCCAGGGTCCTCTCCTTTCTTCTTCTTGGGAATCATTTGACTTGCTATTTGTGTCTTGAGTATTTAGGGCTTCTGGGCTCATTAATATCCACTTATCAGTGATTGCATTTCATGTGCATTCTTTTGTGATTGGGTTAATTCACTCAGGATGATATTTTCCAGGTCTAACCATTTACCTACAAATTGCATGAATTAATTATTTTTAATTGCTGAGTAGTATTCCATTGTATAAATATACCACATTTTCTGTATCCATTCCTCCTTTGAGGGATATTTGGGCTCCTTCCAATTTCTGGCGATTATAAACAAGGCTGCTATAAACATAGTGGAGCATGTGTCCTTATTGCATGCAGGGGAATCCTCTGGGTATATGCCCAGGAGTGGTATGCCAGGGTCCTCTGGAAGTGACATGCCCAATTTTCTGAGGAACCGCCAAACTGATTTCCAGAGCGGTTTTACCATTTTGCAATCCCACCAACAGTGGAGGAGTGTTCCTCTTTCTCCACATCCTCGCCAGCACTTGTTGTCTCTTGAGTTTTTAATCTTAGCCATTCTGACTGGTGTGAGGTGGAATCTCAGGGTTGTTTTGATTTGCATTTCCCTGATGACTAATGATGTTGAACATCTTTTAAGGTGTTTCTCGGCCATCCGAATTTCTTCTGGTGAAAATTCTTTAGCTCTGTGCCCCATTTTTTGATAGGGTTATTTGTTTCTTTGCGGTCTAACTTCTTGAGTTCTTTGTATATATTGGATATTAGCCCTCTGTCGGATGTGGAGTTGGTGAAGATCTTTTCCCACTTTGTTGGTTGCCGTTTTGTCCTTGTGACAGTGTCCTTTGCTTTGCAGAAACTTTGTAATTTTATGAGGTCCCATTTGTCGATTCTTGATCTTAGAGCATAAGCTATTGGTGTTCTGTTCAGGAACTTTTCCCCTGTGCCCAAGTCCTCCAGGGTCTTCCCAAGTTTCTTTTCTAATAGTTTCAGTGTGTCTGGTTTTATGTGGAGGTCCTTGATCCACTTGGAGTTGATCTTAGTGCAAAGAGATAAGATTGGATCAATTCGCATTCTTCTGCATGTTGACTTCCAGTTGAACCAGCACCATTTGTTGAAAAGGCTATCTTTATTCCACCGGATGGTTGTGGCTCCTTTATCAAAGATCAAGTGACCATAAGTCTGTGGGTTAACCTCTGGGTCTTCAATCCTGTTCCATTGATCTGCTTGCCTGTTGCTATACCAATACCATGCAGTTTTTAACACAATTGCTCTGTAGTACTGCTTAAGGTCAGGGATATTGATTCCCCCAGAAGTCCTTTTATTGTTGAGAATAGTTTTAGCTATCCTGGGTTTTTTGTTGCTCCAGATGAATTTGAGAATTGCTCTTTCTAGATCTATGAAGAATTGAGTTGGGATTTTGATGGGGATCGCATTGAATCTGTATATTGCTTTTGGCAAGATGGCCATTTTTACTATATTGATCCTGCCAATCCAGGAGCAAGAAATATTTTTCCCATCTTCTGAGGTCTAGCCAACATCAAAATAAATGGAGAGAAACTTGAAGCATTCCCACTAAAATCAGGGACTAGACAAGGCTGCCCTCTCTCTCCATATCTTTTCAATATAGTACTTGAAGTTCTAGCAAGAGCAATTAGACAACATAAGGAAGTCAAAGGGATACAAATTGGAAAGGAAGAAGTGAAACTATCATTATTTGCAGACGATATGATAGTTTACTTAAGCGACCCAAAAATCTCCACCAGAGAACTTCTACAGCTGATAAACAACTTCAGCAAAGTGGCAGGTTATAAAATTAACTCAAGCAAGTCAGTGGCCTTCTTGTACTCAAAGGACAAGCAGGCAGAGAAAGAAATTAGGGAAATAACACCCTTCACAATAGCCACAAACAACATAAAATATCTTGGCGTAACTCTAACCAAACAAGCGAAAGATCTGTACAACAGGAACTTCAAGTCCTTGAAGAAAGAAATCGAAGAAGACACTTGGTTATCTTTTAAAGAAGTTAAGCATGTTACATCATTCTAAGAAATGTCTTCAATAATTCACACTATGGAAGTATGATGGAAATAGATTATTTTCATGTTTTATCAGTAATGTGAAAAGCAGTTTTACTGAATGTTTAATTATAATAGATTTTTAATTGTTAAAATACATTGTTCAAGTCTTTTATGTCTTTATTTCTTGCTAGAAGTCTGTTATTGGGAGCCTCAAAGAACTCACAAAGCAATGTATATTCTTATCATTCCCCTTAGTTACCCACCAAGTAGAAGAGAAGACTATATTTCTGTAGGTACTACAGACTTTGATTGTGAAATATAGGGGAAACAGGCTGGAATTTCATTGGAAGCTTCCTTCCTAGTGGCTGGTTCTTATAATGCTAAAATATGCCATGCAAGCTATTTGGGAGAAAAAAAACATCAGGGATTTTGTAAGGCTGTGAATCCTACAGCCCATAATAGTAACCTTCTAAGCAACATGTGTGCCCTGGTGTAGTAGTGGCACAATTATTACAGAAATAAACAGCCACTATATGGTTAAATATGAGACTTGTTGCCTACAGTCCATGGGTAGTGTGTTAACTCCTGGAGGAAAACTTACAACTGTCATTTAGCTTAACTATCATGGTATCTATGTTTATAACCAAGGACAAACCCTATTATCAGTCCCAATCAGAGATGTTTCTCTTGGCAGTGAATGACAGTGTGTTAGTCAGGGTCCTCTAGAGTCACAGAATGTGTGAATAGTCTCTATATAGTAAGGGAATCTGTTGATGACTTAGTCTGTAGTGCAACTCCCCAACAATGGTCAGCAGCAGCTGTGGGTAGAAGTCCAAGGATCTAGCAGTTGCTCAGTCCCACAAGGCAAAGAAGAGTGAGTCAGTCTTCCTTCTTCTAATGTCCTTATGTAGGTCTCCAGCAGAGGGTGTGGCCCAGATTAAAGGCATGTGCCACCATGCCTTTAATCCCAGATGACCTTGAACTCAGAGATCTCCCTGTCTTAATCTTCTGGAATTCATATACACTATGCTTCAAGATCTCCACGCCAAGATCCAGGTCAGAAACTTGTATCTCTGAGCCTCCAGACTAGGATCATAAGTGAGCCTTCCAATTCTAGATTGTAGTTCGTCCTATATATAGTCAAGTTGACAACCAGGAATAGCCACTATAGTCAGTAAATACTGAGATGCATGGCCACTCAAGATGCTGGAAATAAGTATGCTCAGGCCTAAATAGGACTACCATTTAAAAACACATGGGTCATCATCTATTATGGAAAATAAAAAATGTAAGAGCCAGAATACAGAGAGTAGTGTTGTGAAATGTTATCTTCTTGGCATGATATGACCAATATAGTCAGGATTTTGTAGCAGCTGCAGGTGTTTAGAATGAACCTATACAAGGCTAGACCTATCAGGAATGATCAGAAATTTGGGAGGAGCTCACAGGTCCATACTGCTTCTTGCTGAACAATTAGCTTCTGATGGATTTCAGGTTAGTTGAAAACATTATTTTCATGCCCACTGAGGAACTCGCCAGCCTGTGATCTTTAAGTTCGAGCCCAGAGTCACACAAATGGCACTGGCCAAACTTAGTGAGTCAAAAAACAAAACATGGAGATGATAATGAGGGAAAAAGACTTATAGAAAGGAGGAAAGATAAAAGTGTAGGATAGGAATCCTAGAAGGTAGGAGGGTGACACTAATCAGAACACAAAATGGACACATATGAAATTTTTGGACAAATTTAACATATTTTGAAAAAGAAAAAAAGAGAGGTCTTATGATACTTGGGTCCTTCAGAATATACTGTCTGTTTTTCTCAAGCTTGGACCAATTTGATGATCATATATCTAGGTGTTTTGGTGTGTATTTGTGAACATGCCATTTTGTTTATGACTAAAATCACTTGGGAGTTTTTCAACTGTGGGCATAGAGTTTTTAGTAAATTGAATTTGAAGTTATTATCTGTTCAATTATGCTTTTCTGAAGTTCTCCATTCATTGACCTTCTGACCAATCAACATGCATTCAGTTATAATTAAAGTTTTGTTTAATGCTGTTCCAAAGCTCATTAATGGTATTTATTTTTAAATCAAACATTTTTACACACACATAAACACATATGTATTTCTCATGTGCATTTGTCAGAATGACTTTTGTTGTTGTGTCTTCAAATTCACTAATTATTTCTTCCATATTACATAATTTGCTTTTCATAAGGTCCACTGTTTTATTCATCTCAGAAATTGTAGCACCTTCCCTGTTAAAGTTTGGGGACACTTTTTGTATCATTCTTTTATTTTTAACACACTCAGTTTTTCATTTTGCTTTTAGGCCATATGGAATCCAGTTGTAATAACTGTTTTAATGTCCTTATTTGCCAATCCTGACATCTGGATCAGTTTCAACTGATTTAATTTTTTCATTATGTGCTGTATTTTCCTGACTGTTTGCATGCCTGATAATTTTTTATTGGATGCTATATATTGAAATTTTTACCTGGCTGGGTGTTGGCTATTTTTGTAATTCTATATTCTCAAACTTTGTTCTGGAATACATTTACATTACTCAGATACAATTCAATTAATTTGATCTTGCATTGAGATCTCCTAGAGGACTAATGGCACTGCTAAGACTAGAGCCATTTCCTCACAACTTAGGCAACATTCTTTTGAGTATGCTACAAATGTTCTTGATGCTGTGAGGACTTGGCATGACTGATGGGAAACAGTTCATTGCTAATTCTGGGTGAGCTCCAGGTATTCTTCCTTCTTTTTCTTTCAGGTGGTTCATTTCTGCCTCACATAATTCTTATATACTCATACTGAGCCTCTGATAGATACATTAAAAAATTCTCCTAAAGATCTCTAGTTCTCTGTGCATCTACCTACAATTACTCTGTCTTGAATACTCACAAGAGCATTATTCTTGAAAGGTTAACCTTTTCTCCTCTACTCTGGAAGTATCTAAGTCTGTAAAATGAGACTATGATAGGGTTTGCCGCACTAGTTTCCCTTATGATAATAATCACTGTTTTTTTCTTTTTTGATGTTTGCTAACTCATCAAGCATTTATTTCAAATATTTTTTCAAGCTACTTATTTTATGTAGTAGCAGAATATAACCAATTTTTATAAACTTTGGATACCTATCACTTCCTGAGAATGGTGATCATAAAAATAAGTGTCATCCATAGGTTGTCTTTTCCATTCATGGAGTCAGCATGTGAGCTATGAAGGATGACACTTACAAGAATGTACACTATTGCCTTAGATAAGTTTCTCTAGAGTCTCAGAAGTTATGAAATGCTGAAGTAGAAATGTCTGGTTTCTTTGGAGACTCAATTGTGTCATGTGATGTTTTTCCGGATACTGTCATATGAGAGGATGTTCTTATTGAAGTAGACATGTGGGAGGGTATTTCTCTGAGGACATACATATGTTTGGCTGGGAACTACCTGGAAAGGGGGCATGTGATGTTTACTAGAGCAGGTGCTTGAGAGAACACAGGATGTTTGGAAAGGGTATAAACATAACCCAACAGGCAGTGGAAACAGGGTGTGGCTTTGGTTTACCTTGCCACTCTTCGCTGGGCTTCACTGGGTTTTCCTGGCACTGGTCTTCACTGAGGACTGTGTGGCATTGGCTCATCTTTCCTTTGCTGATCACAGTTTGTCAAGAATTCATAAAGAAGAACACACCAAAGCACTTCTAATGGTGTTCTGGCAGCTTCTTGCCGCTTCATCAAACTCAGGTCAATTGGCAGAACCTTTCAGTTTCTTCTGGATCAAATTCCTGAGTGGTGTTTGCAAGGGGATCAAGCTACTGCTGCTGAGCTGTGTGAACCAAACTGCTGCTATACTGACAATGCAGATTGAATTAACCCAAAATAACTATTTCTAAACAGGTCCATATCCTCCTTTGCCCTATTAACTTTTCCTTTTTACTACTTCTGGTGGATAGTAGGCTAGAATGAAGGTTAAAGCATTTAAGTACCTTTATTAAAGTAGGTTTTGGAAAACATAAGCTCACATAACGTCTCTATACATTAAGGAAAATTATTGGAATGACTTGTAGTATGCAGTCCAATTAATCCAGCAGTGGGCAGCTGTGTTGCTCAGTCCCGAGAGACTGTCTCAACTGGTCTTCTGTAGAAGCTAAAATCCTGAAGGGGTAGGTTCCAACAGATGAGCTGGCAAGTAAGTGAAAAAGGGGAGGAAAAAGAAGTCTTCCTGCTTAAATTGTCCTTGTTTAGGCCTCCAGCAGAAGGTATGGTCCAGATTAAAAGTGTTATTACCACTTGTGGGCTTAAGCTGTTCTTTACTTAGAACTTTCCTGTACCAGGCTAGCCTTAAACTCAGAAATCTGTTTACCTCTGTCTCCTGGGATTAAAAGTGTGTACCATCATCCCTGGGCCTAAGCTTTTTATGGCACCTATGTCTCAAGATCTGGATCACAGATGTGCCTTCTTTTTTGGATTGTAGCTCATTCCAGGTATAGTCAAATTGACAACTGGGAATAGCAATCACAACTAGGTTTCAAAATACTAAGCTAAAAGCACTCAAACTCTTGGAAGAATCAATAATTAATGCCACCATCAAAGCATTAAAAGATGTAGTGGTTGAGAGTCTGATTATATTCTCACTTAAATAGATCACTGACTAGTACAGATGACTTCATGGTATATGAATATATGAAATGGAGCTTGGAGTTGAAACTTAAGTAGCTGTTTATTTATGCAAAAAACCCACCCAGTAACCTAATATGAATCTATATACCTTTCAATGATATCATTGATATACAGACTGTTTTAGTGAGTCAAAATTGCCTGTTGGGTGACTAATTTATAAGTTCTATTTATAAATGGAGATAAGTAGTGGATCCTAATATCTGTACATTAGATAGTACTCAATATACATCATAGGTTAGAAACTTCAAAGAAAAAAATAGTTTAAATGAATGCTCCATCTTAATTATTACACACACACATACATGTATTTTTGGATCTAAAACTTTACATATCCCACATTAGATATAATAAATCTCTTCATAGACCCTAATATGGATCTGACTATAATATATTCAACTATCTTAAAGAACTACCATGAGATAAGGCACTGTTAAAATTTTGGGCTACTATTTGGGCTTTTTAAAGAGCTATCACTCTTCTGTGTTTGAAAGATACTATATTTTAGTTTATCATGATATTTTTTAAAGAAGTCATGTAATGAAATAAATGAAGACATAACTTTTTAATGAATAGTAAGGAAAATATCAGAAATTGCACCTAGGAAAAGATGAAGCCCATTGAAGTGAACAATGAATCATGAAAATCGTAAATAGAAGAACGGTAGATTTCTAACCAAAGGCATGCTCAAAATCAATCTGTCTCTTTCTTTTCAGAAACAAACTGTCTCCTGTTCATAACCACCCATCCTCCAAGGACAATTTCTTTTTCAATGTATCCCTTTTCCCTACATTGAGAAAAGAATCATGGGTCATATGGAACTTGCAAAGATTTTGATTTTATACATTACAAACACATTTCTTACTTATACTGAATTCCTGACAAATTATATACCTTGACTTCTCATTCTCACAGGGGAAGTATCAATGATATATAACTTGACAGCATTAAGAGGCAGCATACCTAAAAGTCAGAAAGGATTGTATAAAGCTTTTTAGTGTAGCCAAAATATGAAACATGTATGTTGCAATTGATTTTTTGAAATACAGTATTAGAACTCTGAGAAGAGAGAAAAGTCACTCTAAAACTAAAATAGCACTTTCAGAAAGAAAACATACTTCTTAAATAGATACAAATACTTTAAAATGTATGCTTCCATTGTATACCTAATAAATACATCTACACCTTTCTATAGGAAGATTCATGGTGGATCTTGACAATAAATTCAACTAGATTCTTTTTTGTTTCTTTTGCATATGAGTGTGTGTGTGTGTGTGTGTGTGTGTGTGTGTGTGACTTTGGTTATATTGATCTTACTATTTCAATTTTCATTTTAATAAGGCAATAAACTCTTATTTGTAGTTACAAATAAATTAAAACTTAGTAATAAAATGTTCTTTATGTATCCAAACTTTGAACATAAGTACTGTTTTCAGTTAAGGTCCTTGCTCTGTGGGCTATGACATTAACAAGGAAGTAATTCTTAACTTCAAATTGCAGTGTCTTTTAACACAATATGAGGGTTTTTTTAATTTTTACTATTTCATGATTTAAAAAGATAAAGAAATCAGGCCCTATATAGCACCAAGTTATAGTCTCAGCTTCTTAGGAACTTATAACAGGCAGGAGGATAAGTAAAATACCAACCTGGGAAAACTGGTGAAATCCTATTTCACAAACAGAATCTGAGGATATAAATTCTTGAAAGAACACACCAGTGGTACAATTGAGACCCTATGGTCAAATCTAGAACTGTAAAACTATTGAAATACATATGTCTATAGATGTATACACTATGATTTCATTCATGAGAATTTTTCAAGAAATAGGCATATACTCAGACTTCTGAAAGTGCAATTATGTTTATAAAATATCACCAGTAGTTTATATTTTGATAATTGTTATCATTTTTCAAATGATGCTGTGAACTGATAACCAGGGTTCTTTTATGCAGACAGCAGTACAGCCTGTGTACGTTGAGGGTGGCCTTGCTATTTCTGTTTATTTTTCTGAAAAAAATCAGGGACTAGACAAGGCTGCCCTCTCTCTCCATATCTTTTCAATATAGTACTTGAAGTTCTAGCGAGAGCAATTAGACAACATAAGGAAGTCAAAGGGATACAAATTGGAAAGGAAAAAGTCAAACTATCATTATTTGCAGAAGATATGATAGTTTACTTAAGCGACCCAAAAAACTCCACCAGAGAACTTCTACAGCTGATAAACAACTTCAGCAAAGTGTCTGGTTATAAAATTAACTCAAGCAAATCAGTAGCCTTTTTGTACTCAAAGGACAAACAAGGCTGAGAAAGAAGTTAGGGAGTGAGGGAAATAACACCCTTCACAATAGCCACAAACAACATAAAGTACCTTGGCGTAACTCTAACCAAACAAGTGAAAGATCTGTATGACAGGAACTTCAAGTCCTTGAAGAAAGAAATTGAAGAAGACCTCAGAAGATGGAAAAATATTTCTTGCTCCTGGATTGGCAGGATCAATATAGTAAAAATGGCCATCTTGCCAAAAGCAATCTACAGATTCAATGCGATCCCCATCAAAATCCCAACTCAATTCTTCATAGATCTAGAAAGAGCAATTCTCAAATTCATTTGGAGCAACAAAAAACCCAGGATAGCTAAAACTATTCTCAACAATAAAAGGACTTCTGGGGGAATCAATATCCCTGACCTCAAGCAGTACTACAGAGCAATTGTGTTAAAAACTGCATGGTATTGGTACAGCAACAGGCAAGCAGATCAATGGAACAGGATTGAAGAACGAGAAATGAACCAACAGACTTATGGTCACTTGATCTTTGATAAAGGAGCCACAACCATCCAGTGGAATAAAGATAGCCTTTTCAACAAATGGTGCTGGTTCAACTGGAGGTCAACATGTAGAAGAATGCGAATTGACCCACTCTTATCTCCTTGCACTAAGATCAACTCCAAGTAGATCAAGGACCTCCACATAAAACCAGACACACTGAAACTATTAGAAAAGAAACTTGGGAAGACCCTGGAGGACATGGGCACAGGGGGAAAGTTCCTGAACAGAACACCAATAGTTTATGCTCTAAGATCAAGAATTGACAAATGGGACTTCATAAAATTACAAAGTTTCTGTAAGGCAAAGGACACTGTCAGAAGGACAAAACGGCAACCAACAAAGTGGGAAAATACCTTCACCAACCCCACATCCGACAGAGGGCTAATATCCAATATATACAAAGAACTCAAGAAGTTAGACCCCAAAGAACCAGATAACCCTATCAAAAAATGGGGTACAGAGCTAAACAAAGAATTTTCACCAGAAGAAATTCGGATGGCCGAGAAACACCTTAAGAGATGTTCAACATCATTAGTCATCAGAGAAATGCAAATCAAAACAACCCTGAGATTCCACCTCACACCAGTCAGAATGGCTAAGATTAAAAACTCAAGAGACAACAAGTGCTGGCGAGGATGTGGAGAAAGAGGAACACTCCTCCACTGTTGGTGGGATTGCAAAATGGTAAAACCACTCTGGAAATCAGTTTGGTGGTTCCTCAGAAAATTGGGCATGTCAGTTCCAGAGGACCCTGGCATACCACTCCTGGGCATATACCCAGAGGATTCTCCTGCATACAATAAAGACACATGCTCCACTATGTTCATAGCAGCCTTGTTTATAATAGCCAGAAATTGGAAGGAGCCCAGATATCCCTCAAAGGAGGAATGGATACAGAAGATGTGGTATATTTATACAATGGAATACTAATCAGCAATTAAAAATAATGAATTCTTGCAATTTGTAGGTAAATGGTTAGATCTGGAAAATATCATCCTGAGTGAGTTAACCCAATCACAAAAGAATACACATGAAATGCAATCACTGATAAGTGGATATTAATGAGCCCAGAAGCCCTAAATACTCAAGGCACAATTAGCAAGTCAACTGATTCCCAAGAAGAAGAAAGGAGAAGACCCTGGGCCTGTAAAGATTGGATCCAGTTTTGTAGACCCAGAACAGAGAAATCGTAGGGGGAGGGGGAATGATTGGGGAATAGTTGGAGGGGAGAGGAATTATGGGATGTATGGTGGGGGGGACTGGGAAAGGGGAAAGCCTTTGGAATGTAAACATAGAATATAGAAAATAAAAATTAAAATAAAAACGACAAAAAAATGGATTCATGAGATTTTTAGGCAAATGGATGAAACTAGAAAATATCATCCTGAGTGAGGTAACCTAGTCACAAAAGAACACACATGGTATGCACTCACTGATAAGTGGTTATTAGTCCAAAAGGTAGGAATACTCAAGATACAATTCACAAACCACATGAAGCTCAAGAAGAAGGATGCTTCAATTCTTCTTAGAAGGGAGATAAAAATACTCATGGGAGGAAATACGGAGACAAAGTCTAGTGTAGAGACTGAAGAAAAGACCATCTAGAGAAGGCCCCACCTGTGGATCCATCTCATAATGCCAAGAAGTGCTTTCTGACAGGAACCTGATATAGCTGTCTCCTGAGAGGCTCTGCCAGAGCCTGACAAATACAGAAGCAGATGTTCATAGCCAACCCTTGGGCTGAGCACAGGGTCCCCAATGGAGGAGTGAGAGAAAGGACTGAAGGAACTGAAGGGGTTCAAAAGCCCATTGGAAAAACAACAATATCAAACAACCAAACACACCCCCCGCCCTCCCCCTACCCCCGCAGAGCTCCCAGGGACTAAACCACCAACCAAAGAATATACATGGAGGGACCCTTGGGTCCAGCAACATATGTAGTAGACGATGGCCTTTTCAGGTATCAATGAGAGGAGAGGCCCTTGGTCCTGTGAAGGCTTGATGCCCCAATTTAGGGGAATGCCAGGGAGGGGAGGAGGGAATGCATGGGTGGGTGGGGGAACACCCTCATAGAAGCAGAGGGAGGGGAATGGGATAGGGGGTTTGAGGGGGACCTGGAAACGGGATAAAATTTGAAAAGTAAATAAATAAAATATCCAATTAATAAAAGAAAAAGAAAGAAAAAACGATGTTGAAAAAGCCTTGACAAAATCTAATTAATACCTGTTCATATTAAAAGTCCTTGAAGGTATCAGTGATACAAGATGCTTACCTAAACAGAATAAAGCCAATAAACAGCAAGATGATAGCCAATATCAAATTAAATGGAGAAACTTTTAAAGAAATTCCACTAAAATGAAAGAAAAGGTAAGGCTGCCCACCCTCGGTGTCTGTTAACTATTGTTCTACCTAGAGCAATTAGACAACTAAAGGAGATGATCAAAGTGGTTACAAATTGAAGAGGGAGAAGTCAGGATTGCTATTTGTCTCTAATATGTGAGTATATATAAGTGACCACCAAAATCCTACCAGATAACTCCTACAACTGAGAAATCTGTCTTCGTGACGAGTACCCATTGCTGTTTCCCTGACTCTATGTTTGCTCGTGAGAATTTCATTTGGAAAGTGGATAAGGATCATGGTTAATATGATTTCCAATTAGTTGAGAAGAATAATATCACAAAAACAAATTAACACTGGAGAAGTTTTGTTGTTGTTGTTTTAATTTTATTTTTTATTAATTAATTTTTTACACTCCATATTTTATTTACTCCCACCCCATCCACCCTGTGACTGTTCCACATCTTGCACCTCCTCCCAACCCCCCTGATTCTACGTGTATGTTTCCCTCAACCTCTGACCTCTAAACGCCTAACACTAGAGTTTTTAATCTCATCTATGAAAACAACTTTGTTCTCCACAACACAAAGGTACAAACTAACATTATATACAATATTATGAAAGGCAATTCAAGCCAATCAATTCATAGAATAAACAAGTTTGATTTACCTAGAATGGTGTTCTAGTAAAACTCAAATATACTACATAAAGAAGCAACCCATACCTTTATTTAGGGTTTTTTTGTTTGTTTGTTTGTTTGTTTGTTTTTTGCTTAGGTCTTTCGTACTTTGGAAGGAATGGGATATCCGTCTAAAATGATAAATGGTCTGGCCATAGCATATAGAATCAGGTAAGTTTATCAGCAGGGCTTTAGCCCCTTGCAAGGACCTTAAAAGAGCTTTAACTAGGTGGCAAATGAAAGATAAACAAGCCCAACCTCTAGATTTGTGTCGGTGGGACCGTGCTCCTGACCATATATGCCAATGCTGTAGATTTCCCCAGAAGAAGCTCATCCTTTTAACCACAGTCTTGAACCAAAACAAAGAAAAGCATATCACTTTTAACACAGAAAACTTCGTAATGGAACAAGACAGCCTTCCCACTGCATTAGTTCTCCAGCTTTATTAAAGGAAATATGCATAGGAGGTTAAGTTACGTCAGCGTGGTCACACTCCAATACTAAGCAGTGCTTCGTTTGCGCGTTGAAGACCCCATTCGGTCTGATTCACGCCCACACTTCAGCATCCGTGAGGCTGTTGCCCTTAACAACTTTATATTTTGTTCTTCTGTGTTATCACCAGTCAGGGAGTTGACTTGACTGCAGGTGGAGAGCCTCGAGCACATTCCTTGACACCGAGATAAATTAAGACTGCCAATTAAATCACTTTAAACTACAATGTCTCGTCTGAATGCATATTGCTCATGTGTCTACTCTCAAGCATGGACTTTTAAATATACTCTGGGAATTAGCACCTAAAGATGGTCCATAACCAGTGGCTGATTAACACCACAAGGACAATTAATTTTTCCAGATCAGATTGTCCAAAGCTAAGACTGAGTTTTATAACAACAACTAAATGAAATACTGCTAGTTCAGCACATAAATGGTACCATCAGTGTTTCCTATGATCATAACTTAAGAATAAGCACAAAATTCTTATGACTCTAAAAGTATCAGAAAGTAGAAATAGAATTATACTTCCTACATCTGTTTCTCTATTTACTTTATGTGGCTATTTTTCTCTGTCTTTAAAATTACATCCCCAGGTGGGTGAATTAATTTATCCCTACAGTGTATGTGTGTGTGTGTGTGTGTGTGTGTGTGTGTGTGTGATGTATTCATCTCTGCATGCATTTTAGTATTTGCTCATTGTATGTAATTTTTTAAAAGGATAGATTTACCATCTACATAGTATCATCTATCATCTCCAAAGCTTTCCAGAAAGAAAATATCTTCAATTGTGCCTTTTCTCATGAGATTACTTAGCATCACCATCACTTAATGAAAAGTATTCAGTTAGTGAGATGGAGCTGACTAAAGGAGACTGAGGAGTGGAGGTGGGTGCTTCTTATGTCCCTTTTCTATGGTTGTGATTTTCATTACGTAACAGAATGTGTGAATTCCTAAAATGTATGCTGAAAGAGTAGCTGTTAGAAACCAGAGGCAAGCAAAGTTCTTAATAAAAATGTCATATGATTTTTTACTTCACCACTAAGATCCCAATGTAATTGACATTTTTAGCTCAAGTAATACAACTTTCACAAACCTCAAAACTCCACCTCCAACAATTCTTTGTACAAATGGAGTCTGATGAATTTTCTTGTCATTTTTATTTCTGAGTGTGTGGATTAGAACTGACTTTCCCCACAGTGACAGAAATGCTATAAATTATCATGAGATATATCCTTTTTCTTCTGGAAAAAAAACCTAGATGATTGAAATTTTCCCAGGAGTGTGTCTTTATGTGTGAAACCAGGTAGTGGTGTCACATGCCGTTAATCCCAACACTTGGGAGGCAGAGGCAGGTGGATTTTTTATTTCAAGGCCAGTCTGGTCTACAGAGTAAGTTCCAGGATAGCCAGGGCTATACAAAGAAACCCTATCCCGCCCCCCAAAAAGAAACAAAAAACAAAAAATAAAAATAAAATAAAAAAGATAAAAATCTCAAGTATGAATGTATTTCAAACATTATTGTTTGTGTTATATGTGATAGTATGTTCTAACACTGTGGTAGTTTGAATATGCTTGGCCCGGGGAGTGACACAATTAGGAGGTGTGGCCTTGTTGGAGGAAATATGTCACTGAGGGTGTGGGCTTTAAGACCCTCATCCTAGCTGCCCTTCGTTGTTCTCCTGAGGTGGAAGGTAAGTCCCCATTGCTAAAGACAAGATGCACCTCACAGACAGGACCCAGAGGCCCATGAGCTGGAACTAATCCAAAAGCTTTCTTATTTTGTTTTCTTTTTAATATAAGAAAACAAGAACATGAACTTTACAGGTAAATGGATGGACCCGGAAAAGTCAAGTTAAGTTAGTTAACCAAGGCCCTGGTAGAGCAATGCTGCCTGTGGTTCCTAGTTCCAGGTGTCCAGATTCCATATAGAACAAAGGGCAACAACAGAAACCAGGAAAGTATAAAGCTTTGGAGCAGAAATCACACAATAAAAGTGATATGAAATAAAAAAGAGAAAAATGGGAGGTGTCTCTAACCGTGGAGAGGGGAAGGGGGTTCTGAAGGAGAAGCAGAGACAAATAATACCAAGGTTATTTTTTCATAAATGCATATGGTTGTGTGTGTACACACACACACACACACACACACACACACACACATTATGCCATTTGGACTTACAATGCTCCCACAAAAGTCATAGATTAGCAAAACCTAGTACCAAATTCTAGAAACCTCTTTTCATATGGATGGTAAGGATTGTCCAAGTGACCCCCAAAGTACCACAAGGACTATGCGTGTATCCCTTGGTTGGGAAATCGATGATTTTAAGTGGCTCCATCCTGAAAGCTTCCTTTTTCCTGTGTAGTTCTCATGACATCAGACAATCCTGTATGAGCTAGCAAGGAGAGGAAGAAATCAGTATTTCTACTAGGGTATGAGGAGCATTGGCCACAACAATAACCAACAAGGCAAGATAGCCCTAAGGGAGCAATTGCCCCTCACATATTGGTGGTGACCACTTGACTAATTGGTCTTAAGGCCCAGTCAATGGGTGGGAAACCATGGTTATTCCTGGAAATCTAGCAACTTCCAGGTTCTAGTGAGGTCATGGATCCTAGAAAACAATCTACTACCACCATTTTGCAAAGTCAGAATAATTTGTGAATGCATTCTCAACCTTACCCTAATGCCCACATAAAACTGTCGCTATTACCCCTCACTAAAGAAGCTAGTATTTATAGCAAATGAACACACAGAAAAAAAAACACATCTGGATACGACGCAAAGCTCAACAGATCGTGGAGAGTAGGGCTGTCCCAAACAATACAACTATATCACAGATCCTTCAACTATGCCTCAGGGAACATCACAGAAGACAGAACAGAAAGATTATAAGAGCCAGAATACTGGAAAGTCAGCTGTGAAATGGTCTTTCCCAGAAATAGCTGCATAAACATGACCTGAACAAGGGAAGTATTAATGGGCATGCTAGCTCAGAGGGGAAAAATTTCACAGGCTCTCATCACTAGACACAGAATGACAGGCAACTAATGACTGCTGGGAGCGGGAGAATTAGCCCCTCCCAGGGATGAACTCCCTGTGCTTATCAAATACAAAGTAATCAACCCTGAAACCATGTACACACAAACGACAAAAATGGACCCATCAGATTGCATTTACATACTCATGCATGTACGTACACATATGTATGGGTGGAACAGTAACAGGAAAAGAAGACAAACTACCAAATTGAAACTGGAAAGCCTGGGAGGAGGGAGATGGAAGCCAGAGGGAGAAAAGGAAAGGAGGGAAATGATATAATTCTCTTTTAAATTTAAGATACATAAGATATATTTTTAAAAAGAGAGGTCCCCGAGTAAATTATGCAAAGAATATTAAAATTCACTTTTCACTAAAGGTAAATAGTAATATCACTAGACATAATATGAAAAGGAATGACAAGCTTACATTTTTGTATATACATTATTTTGTTATTCAAAAACTACTTTGAAAGTAAACAAACATGCATGTTCAACACGGGCTCATCCTTCTGACATCTGGGATAGGTTCTTCAGGATGGTTTTGACCATGGGGAGTAGGCTGAAAATAACATTTTGAAAGTGTTGAATCAAATAGTTTCCGACAAAATTCAAGTTACAAAATTTCCCACGTGTTACCTTGATATTGATGGGGAGGTCATTCTGGATTATGAGGTAGACCCTGACTGAAATTGCAAGTGTCCTTATGAAAATAGAGGCTCTGGCAGATTCCACATATGAAAAGGGAGCAGGGTGAGGCTGACGGAGAGACAGGTAAAGTTAGTGGTCTTAAAGAGGAAAGTGGTCACAGCCAAGAAATATCAAATGAGCAAAGCTAGAAGAAACAATGAAAATATTCTCCCCGCAGGTATTAGAGGGAGCTGGGATTCCTCTGACAACCACTGGAAAGTAATACAGTTCTTTTTTTCTTTTTTTCTTTTTTTTTTTTAAATCTAGCTAAACTATCTGTCATTTTTGTAGTTTTGTTTTGTTTTTTACTAACTGTTCTTTGACAGTTCCAAACCCAATTATAATGCATTCTGACTATTCTCACTGCTACACCTCTTATTCCCTCCTTTGTCTATCCATCTTCCTTCATAATGCCTTTCCTTAGTCATTTCTCTTGATCTTGTGTGTCCCTAGGCTTGACGCAGGCTGATGTGTGGCCATGGAATTGGAACTATCCATTCAAGTCAAAGTCCACTCTTAGGCACAGAACTGAAAACAATGACTCCACCTCTCCCAGGGTCTATCACTAGACAATAGTTCTACATTAATAGGTGTAGGAGATTGGTTCTAATGCTTTGATTGGGTAGGAATCTGCATGCTGTACGGCTAAAGGTCCTTGTCCCCAATTGGGCGTTGATTGATCAATAAAGATTCCAAAGGCCAATGGCCAATGGTTGGGCATGGGGTATGACCCTTAGTGTTGCGTGGGCAAGGATGCAAAGCGGATGGGAAGAATCGCCAAGACTCAGGGAGGAAGAATGGGACTCAGTAGCCACAGGAGACAAAGCCAACCAGCCACGTGGGAATTTGGGTGGACAGTCACTGGCCACTTCCCTGATTGGGCCTGGGGTAGCAGCTGAAGGTTTAGGAGTCCCCAGCCTTTGAGGTAGCCGACACATTTTAAAAAATAAACGTGTTTGTGTGTGTGTGTGTGTGTGTGTCTTTCATTTGAGGATCCAAAGATAGTTCCTGGGTGGGTGAGCGTGCAATCTGTGCAGAGCCAAAGTGGTGTAGCCAAAGCTGCTGCTACTAATGGGTAGAGATACATGAGCCCTTTCCCTATCCATTACTGACTGCTGAAAGGGCCTATCTTGTGCAGATTCTGTGCCAGTAACCACAGCTGCCTCAGTTCGTGACGGCATTGGTTATGGAGTGTCGTGAGGACCAGATTTCCCTATATCTCTAACTTCTGACTTTCCCATTATTCCGTCCTTTCGTCCACACTGTTCCCTGAGCCTTGGAGGGGGTAATAGACACGATGCCTTCAGGGCTGAGCTTCATCAGTGGCTTTGTCTCATCGTGTTGGACTGCCATCAGTCTGAGAATCTGCTACAGTTCGCTGTAAAGAAATGCTATTCTGATTAGGCTGAGTGAAGCTTTAGTCAAATGAGACAATGTAGACATCTAGAAGGTATTTTTATGAATAACGAAGTTTTATCCATTTATAATTTTGAAAAGAACCACAAAAGCAAAGCTAGGAGAAACAAAAGAACCTCTCTCCTGAACAGCATGAAAGAGTGAGCTGGGTCCACATGGTACCTTCTCCAAAATAGACCATATAATTGGTCACAAGACAGATGTCAAAAAATACAAGAAGATTGAGCTAATCCCATGCCTCCTATCAGATCACCATGGAGTAAGAGTGGTCTTCAATAACAACAAAAACAACAGAAAGCCCACATACACATGGAAACTGAACAACACTCTACTCAATGACACCTTGGTCAAGGAAGAAATAAAAAAAGAAATCAAAGACTTTTTAGAATTCAATGAAAATGAAGGTACAACCTACCCAAATCTATGGGACACAATGAAAGCAGTGCTAAGAGGAAAACTCATAGCTCTAAGTGCATCCAAAAAGAAACTGGAGAGAGCATATACTAGCAGCTTAATGGCACACCTTAAAGCCCTGGAAGAAAAACAAGTTAATTCACCCAGGAGGAGTAGAAGACAAGAAATCATCAAACTCAGGGCTGAAATCAATCAAATAGAAACAAAGAGAACCATACAAAGAATCAACAAGACCAGGAGCTGGTTCTTTGAGAAAATCAACAAGATAGATAAACCCTTAGCCAGACTAACCAAAGGACACAGAGACAGTATACAAATTAACAAAATTAGAAATGAAAAGGGAGAGATAACAACAGAAACTGAGGAAATTCAAAAGATCATCAGATCCTACTACAAAGGTCTATACTCAAAACAACTGGAGAATCTGGAGGAAATGGACAATTTCCTAGACAGATATCAAATACCAAAATTAAATCAGCATCAAGTAGATCAGCTAAATAGTCCCATAACCCCTAAAGAAATAGAAAGGGTTATAGAAAGCCTCCCAACCAAAAAAAGTACGGGACCAGATGGTTTTAGTGCAGAATTCTACCAGACCTTCAAAGAAGACTTAACACCAATACTTTTCAAACTATTCCACAAAATAGAGACAGAAGGGACACTGCCCAACTCATTCTTCGAAGCCACAATTACGCTAATACCTAAACCACAAAAAGATCCAACAAAGAAAGAGAACTATAGGCCAATTTCTCTTATGAATATAGATGCAAAAATACTAAATAAAATTCTTGCTAACCGAATCCAAGAGCACATCAAAACGATCATCCACCATGATCAAGTAGGCTTCATCCCAGGGATGCAGGGATGGTTCAATATACGGAAATCCATCAATGTAATCCACTACATAAACAAACTGAAAGAAAAAAACCACATGGTCATCTCATTAGATGCTGAAAAAGCATTCGACAAAATTCAGCATCCTTTCATGCTAAAAGTCTTGGAAAGAGCAGCAATTCAAGGCCCATACCTAAACATAGTAAAAGCAATCTACAGCAAACCAGTAGCCAACATCAAAATAAATGGAGAGAAACTTGAAGCATTCCCACTAAAATCAGGGACTAGACAAGGCTGCCCTCTCTCTCCATATCTTTTCAATATAGTACTTGAAGTTCTAGCAAGAGCAATTAGACAACATAAAGAAGTCAAAGGGATACAAATTGGAAAGGAAGAAGTAAAATTATCATTATTTGCAGACGATATGATAGTTTACCTAAGTGACCCAAAAAACTCCACCAGAGAACTCCTACAGCTGATAAACAACTTCAGCAAAGTGGCAGATTATAAAATTAACTCAAGCAAGTCAGTGGCCTTCTTGTACTCAAAGGACAAGCAGGCAGAGAAAGAAATTAGGGAAATAACACCCTTCACAATAGCCACAAACAACATAAAGTATCTTGGCGTAACTCTAACCAAACAAGCGAAAGATCTGTACAACAGGAACTTCAAGTCCTTGAAGAAAGAAATCGAAGAAGACCTTAGAAGATGGAAAAATATTTCTTGCTCCTGGATTGGCAGGATCAATATAGTAAAAATGGCCATCTTGCCAAAAGCAATCTACAGATTCAATGCGATCCCCATCAAAATCCCAACTCAATTCTTCATAGATCTAGAAAGAGCAATTCTCAAATTCATCTGGAGCAACAAAAAACCCAGGATAGCTAAAACTATTCTCAACAATAAAAGGACTTCTGGGGGAATCAATATCCCTGACCTCAAGCAGTACTACAGAGCAATTGTGTTAAAAACTGCATGGTATTGGTATAGCAACAGGCAAGCAGATCAATGGAACAGGATTGAAGACCCAGAAATTAACCCACAGACTTATGGTCACTTGATCTTTGATAAAGGAGCCACAACCATCCGGTGGAATAAAGATAGCCTTTTCAACAAATAGTGCTGGTTCAACTGGAAGTCAACATGCAGAAGAATGCAAATTGACCCACTCTTATCTCTTTGCACTAAGATCAACTCCAAGTGGATCAAGGACCTCCACATAAAACCAGACACACTGAAACTATTAGAAAAGAAACTTGGGAAGACCCTGGAGGACTTGGGCACAGGGGAAAAGTTCCTGAACAGAACACCAATAGCTTATGCTCTAAGATCAAGAATCAACAAATGGGACCTCATAAAATTACAAAGTTTCTGCAAAGCAAAGGACACTGTCAGAAGGACAAAACGGCAACCAACAAAGTGGGAAAAGATCTTCACCAACCCCACATCCGACAGAGAGCTAATATCCAATATATACAAAGAACTCAAGAAGTTAGACCGCAAAGAAACAAATAACCCTATCAAAAAATGGGGCACAGAGCTAAACAAAGAATTTTCACCAGAAGAAATTCGGATGGCCGAGAAACACCTTAAGAGATGTTCAACATCATTAGTCATCAGGGAAATGCAAATCAAAACAACCCTGAGATTCCACCTCACACCAGTCAGAATGGCTAAGATTAAAAACTCAAGAGACAACAAGTGCTGGCGAGGATGTGGAGAGAGAGGAACACTCCTCCACTGTTGGTGGGATTGCAAAATGGTAAAACCGCTCTGGAAATCAGTTTGGCGGTTCCTCAGAAAATTGGGCATGTCACTTCCAGAGGACCCTGGCATACCACTCCTTGGCATATACCCAGAGGATTCCCCTGCATGCAATAAGGACACATGCTCCACTATGTTTATAGCAGCCTTGTTTATAATAGCCAGAAACTGGAAGGAGCCCAAATATCCCTCAAAGGAGTAATGGATACAGAAAATGTGGTATATTTATACAATGGAATACTACTCAGCAATTAAAAATAATGAATTCATGCAATTTGTAGGTAAATGGTTAGACCTGGAAAATATCATCCTGAGTGAATTAACCCAATCACAAAAGAATGCACATGAAATGCAATCACTGATAAGTGGATATTAACGAGCCCAGAAGCCCTAAATACTCAAGACACAAATAGCAAGTCAAATGATTCCCAAGAAGAAGAAAGGAGAAGACCCTGGGCCTGTAAAGATTGCATCCAGTTTAGTAAAGAAACCGAGGTGGGAGGGGGAATGATTGGGGAACAGTTGGGGGGGGGAGAGGAACTATGGGAACTATGGTGGGTGGGAACTGGGAAAGGAGAAAGCCTTTGGAATGTAAACATAGAATATAGAAAATAAAAAAAAATACAAAATATTGAAAAAAAAAAAAAAGAAAGAGTGAGCTGGGAATTCCCCGAGCCCTTGATCGATCCACTGGTAATGATTTCAGAACACATGGCTCCAGAACTCCCAAAGCATATCTAGTCTGGTATTTTACCAAGCTTACTGGTGTATTTTAACATGTTTAAGTATAGAATGCCATTAATAATTCCATTTATATCAAATACATGAAATTCTTCCAAAATCTGTGTTCTTCTATTGCCACAGAAGAATGTATGCCAGAAAAAAAAAAGTTTTTTCATATCTTTCTCTTTTTCTTCACTGCCTATCCACATGACCAAGCACTTACTTGTTTTTGTTTTAAGGTTTTCTCAAAGCCTCGAACCTCTTTACAGACCTGATTAGTAACCTAGTTAAAAATACAGCTTTATTTCCACAGTCCATATTTCATCATTTAACTTCTAACTGCATTTGATCTCTCATCTCAGCATTCTCTTGGTTGCATACCAAGGTGAAAGCAAACCTTTTAAAAAATGCCTGTCTGTTTACACATCTCTTGTAACTTCAATTCTTCAATGCCTCTTCCCACCTTCTTCTTCTTTTTAAAAAGATTTTTTAATTTATTGAAAAGGGAAGTAAATGGAAGTAAAAACACTTTATGATAAAATTAAAGATTTACATGGAAAATATTTCAGATAAACACGTTAAAATTGACAATTTTCATGGAAAATTAAAGAGTAAAGTGGTAGACATGTAAAACATTGCTAAATTAATTGAAATATGGCATAGAAACGTTTTATTATAGAATTGAAGATTTATGTGGAAATATTTCTGATAAAATTGTAGAAAAATGTAGAAAAACCTGTTAGAATTGAAGATTATCATGGAAATTTTTATATAAATAAAATAGTGGTAGGTATAAAAGTATTCCTAAATTGCCGGGCGTGGTGGCGCACGCCTTTAATCCCAGCACTTGGGAGGCAGGTGGATTTCTGAGTTCAAGGCCAGCCTGGTCTACAGGGTGAGTTCCAGGACAGCCAGGACTACACAGAGAAACCCTGTTTCGAAAAACCAATAAAAAGAAAAAAGAAAAAAAAAGAAAAGTATTCCTAAGTTGATTGAAAGTGGAATTATAAACATTTTCTGATAAACTTGAAGATTTACATGGAAAATATTTCTGATAAAATTGAAGAAATATATAGAAAAACATGTTAAAATTAGATTATCATAGAAATTATATAGGTAAAATGATAGGCATAAAGATAATTCTAAGTTGATTGAAGGTAGAATTATAAACATTTTCAGATAACATTGAAGATTTACAGGGAAAATATTTCTGGTAAAATTCAAGAAATAGACAAACACGTTAAAATTAACTATGTCATGGAAATTTTTACATAAAAAGTAGATATAAAAACTCTAAATTAATTGAAGATGGAATTAGAAACATTTGTAATAAAATCAAAGATTTACATTGAAAACATTTCTGATAAAATAGAGGAAGTATATAGAAAGACAAATTAAATTTCATTTAACCCACGAGTCCGTTTGTGATCAGTACCATACATGGAATTCTAATGTCCTGTGCATTCCTAGCAGGACTCTACTGTAATCAGACTATACACTCTGCAGTGGTTCCTGATCTGTGCTCCCACGGCATCCAGTAAATGCCTTTATTATAGGCTATTACCACACTGTACTGTAAAAATGTACTTACTTTAACTCTTCTAACTAGCTTAATAAAAGTGTCTTTAGGATGTGGATCAAATAATTATTAGGTCAAGTATGCCCATAAAATATTCCTTATCCACCATTATGTCATTGTTATATTAACAAATGTACACTAAAGCCAATTTTCATAAAAAGATATTGATATTTGATAAGTGGAGAAACCAGTTTTGCTGTAATTTAGATCTAAAACACTGGGCAAACTGTGGAGGAAATAAGAATAGATATTCAACCCAACTTTAGAGTGAGAATTTCCCCCTTTTGGGTTCTGTTTCTACTGTTCAATCTGACTTCAAAAGGAAACTACTACAAGTATCTGCTTATAAAATGTTTCTGTGTGTGAGATTGGTGTAAGTCAGTAAAAAAATTAGCCTAAGTTGCTTTTCATATACTTGATTTATTTATTTCTTAATAATAACCTATTTCATAGTCAGGACAAATTGTAGGTTGAAGGTCCAGACATAATGCATGATGGGAGACAAATCAATGTGCCGTCATTGGTTGCTATCTATGGGAAGCCAGCCCTCTTCTGAAGAGAAGCAGAGGAGGAGTGTATGGGGAGACGGAAAACTGCTGTCAGAATATAATTTATGAGAGAATAAATTAAAAAATTAAATAATCTGCTTATCTTCTAAAAATAAATCAATTGAGCCCTTTCCTTTTAAAAGACAAGTTTTGAAATATTTTATCTTTTTAGTTTTTAAAATGTGTTTATTCACTTTACAACTCAATATCAGCCCTTCCTCTCCTCCCAGTACTCCCTCTTGCAAGTCCTCCCCTCATTCCTCATTCCACATTCCACTTCTCATTTAGGGGAAGCCCACCCCTCTCTGAGTGTCACCTCACCCATCTCCCATCCCTTCATTCACTATCTCCCACCCCCACAAATCAAGTTGCTGCAGGACTAGGCACATCCTCTTTCACTGAGGCCAGATAAGGCCACCCATTTAGAGGCATGGGATCCACAGGAGGGAAAGCAACAAGCTCTTGCACAGCCCCTGCTCCAGTTGTTGGGGGACCTGCATGAAGATCAAGTTTCTCACATGCTACAAATGTGAAGGGTCCTAGGTCCAGCCCTAGATCACTCTTGGTTTGCTTCAGTCTCTTGGAGACCCCAAGGGTCCAGGCTAGTTAACACTGTTGGTCTTCCTTTGGAGTCCCTCAATCTTTCTCCCAACTCTACCTTAAGACTACCCAAGCTCCATCTAATGTTTGAGTGTGACTTTCTCCATCTCTTTAACTTGGCTGCTGGGTAGAGCCTCTCAGAGGACAGTTAAGCTAGGTTCCTATCTGCAAGCATAACAGAGTATCATTAGTGGTGTCAGGGATTGGTCTCAAGGTGGGTTGTTTATTAGTTGGCCAATTCCCTCTGTCTCTGCTATATCTTTCTCCCTGTACATCTTGTAAGCAGGACACATTCTGGGTGGAAGGTTTTGTGGATGGGTTGCTTATAGATAATAACTTCCACAGGGCATATTTCCTGGCTACTGAAAGTGGCCAATTAAGGATCCATCTTATCTTGAACCTTCCTTATTATTTAGCTTCTTCAGGTCTGTTGATTATAGCTTGGTTATCCTATACTTTATGGCTGATATCCACTTACAAGTGAGTATGTACCAGGCATGTCCTTTTGGGTCTGGGTTACCTCGTTCAGGATATTTTCTAGTTCCATCCATTTTCTGTAAAATTCAAAATATCCTTGCTTTTATCTTTTTAATTTGTTTTTTTTTTTTTTGCCTCTCATCTTTCCTTGCCCTTAAATACAACCCTATGGTGGCCCCTGAAACTTCAATATTATCCTTCCTTGCCCTTAAATGCAACCCTAAGGTGGCCCCTGAAACTTGAAGTTTTAACATAAATCCAATTCAATTTAACTAAGGACTTAGATAATGGGCTACCTCAAACAATGAGGTTATGTAGACTACTTAATGCTACTCACACATTTTTGGATGTTTTATTTCCTTACATAAAAAAATTAATGGTTAAAAATGGATACATTTTACTGTAATTTTTAAATTGTGCTTCTATGTTCTAAGAGATAAAAAGAAATGTGGACCGGAACAGATGTCACCACTAGCAACATCAGGTGCTCCATAGCTGACCACAGGTTCAGTCTACTGATAGTATCATGACAGCACTAGCTTTGGCTTCTGCAAAAGAATCAGCAAAATTGACAGCAGGCATGCACATGATTTATTCATTAAGAGTGATCTATGGCTTCCTGCATTCTAAGCTCCAGACACTCACACTATACAGGGGCATGTCACTCAGCAAAAACTAGTCTGAAACAGGAAGCACTTAAGCATGTTTACAGAAAAATCTTTTTAAACAGACTTAACTACCAGACAACCTTCTTGTAAAGCTCTCACTCTAACAACCTTGGGTAAAGTAATCATTCCACACACACAAAAATCAATCGCGGAGACAGACAGTTGTTCCAGCCTGATGATGAATTTCCTTTTTTCGCTGAAACCAATTTCCTATGGGCTGTGATTGAATAACCATTTACCAGGTACTTTGTTCTGCCTGGCAACTTAAAATAAAGAGACACAAAATATCCCTGTGTATTTTGACAAGTATTATAATGGAGAATGCTTTTATGTATGCAAAAAAGCAATGCATTAAAGTATTAACTACTGCTAAAAGAGCAAACAGTAAGTATCAAGAATTCCTTGCACTCTTTCTATGAATTCACCCACTCGTCTGAAAGACTCTGAAATAAATAATAACTAATGAATGATGCAAACACTCACACAAAAACTAACATCCATTGCCCAAGGTCACAGAAATGTCTAAAATCATGATATGCCATCCGCTCTGTCACAGCCTGACCTCTCAGTCATTAATCCGAGTCTTTGCTGACAGGATTCCTCTCATTCCCAGTGTAAATAACGATGTTTCATCATCTGACACACAGTGACCATTTCTCTTTATGCTTTCCAAAGCTGTCTCTAAATTTTAACATCTTCCCAGGCTGTTAGTTGTGTTTCCCAATACCTAAATACATTCTGAAAGCATTAAATTCTCTTAAAGACTCATATTTAAGAGACATATGCTTTACCACTTTTCTAACAAATTCAGATTCCAAATTAAACCACTGAAAACATACTAATTTGATGATAATTGATTATCCCCAAACCCTAATGGGATTCTCTGGTTTCATGGAGCAATTACCATCTTCAGAAAACACATTTAGTTGTCAAGAACAGTGACAGATTATAAATTTGTTGAATATTATGGAATAAAATTAAGGGATCTTCAAGACTTTGTCTTTGATCTTATTCATGACTATACACTTCTCTAAAACCATATGTCTTGCTCCTGTGATTAGGTGTGACACACTTTCTCCAACAAGACTACTCTAAAAACCCACACTCCCAATAATGTGACTCCCTGAGCCTACAGGGGTGCTGATTTCATTCAAATAACCACACCCATGAAATCATATTACAGATATTTGACAGAGAGACAATGCTTATGGGGGTAATGTCTACAGATATCTTATTCTTACAACTATGTAGTTTGCTACTATCATATTCTTTGGATGGTTCTCACAAACTAACACAAGATTAACTATTTTGATGAGTTCACTATTTTCCTTTTCAATTGCCCAAGTAAGGATAGACACTTGAAATGTGTCTCTGGAGAGTGTAGTGATAAAACAGATGCCATAAATGTGCAGGTACAATCCAAGAAATGCCAAAAATCCCTAGTCACTACTCAAAGCTAGAATGAGGCAAGCAAGATGCCTTCATCAGAATTAGAAGAATCGCAGCATTGTCAACATGCTAGATTAGAATTTCTAATTTACTGAATTGTACAACAATGAGTTTCTGGGTTTTCTTGCTTTTGTTTTGTTCTTTGTTTCTTTGCCATCTATTCGCATATTATAGTGTTAGGTTGGAACACTATAGGAAATCAATATACTGTGTTTCACAGTACAATAGATTAATGATGTCAAACTACCTTAGAGCTGAATCCTAAGAACAAACATAAGAACAATCATAAGAACAAACTCAAGAGGCTTTTTTTCTCAAGGCTTTCTCAGCTGTAATGAAACCTCACTCTGTTTCCAGTCCTTGAATGTTTATTCCCTTTTATGGACATTATAAGTAAGATATATTAGCCAGGCTTCTGCATAGAAAACCAATAATTAAAAGGATAGATAGATAGATAGATAGATAGATAGATAGATTAATAGATACATAGATGATAGAAACATAGATGATATATATACATACATACATATATACATACATACATACATACATACATACATGTTTGCAATAAATAAAGGTAGTCATAGAACCATTTAGTCACTTTTTTTTTGGTTTTTCGAGACAGGGTTTCTCTGTGTAGTCCTGGCTGTCCTGGAACTCACTCTGTAGACCAGGCTGGCCTCAAACTCAGAAATCTGCCTGCCTCTGCCTCCCAAGTGCTGGGATTACAGGCGTGCGCCACCACCGCCTGGCTTTAGTCACAATTTTAAACCCATGTTAGTAGCTTAATATTTTGTATTCCCATTTTGGCATTGTATTAGTCTGGGTTCTCTAGAGTCATAGATCGTGTGGGCAGTCTCTATGTAGTTAGGGAATTTGTCGATGACTTACAGTCTGTAGTCCAACTACAGGCATGGTACAGGAGGAGCTGAGAGTTCTACATCTTCATCTGAAGGCTGCTAGTAGAAGACTGACTTCCAGGCAGCCAGGGTGAGGGTTTTAAGCCCATACCCACATTGACACACCTACTCCAACAAGGCCACACCTCCTAATGAGGTCACTTCCTGGGCCAATGATATACAAACCATCACAGGCATCATATCTGTTTTATCTGCTCCTGCCTTTTATTTCTTACTTTAGTCAATAAACAGAGGAGCTGAGCCACAGATGTTGAAAGGCATCATGGTACTATTCTTTTCCAGAGTCATAAACAGGGCATGAAGTAATGCCTATTCAGTCACTAGTGCTGTCTAAGGCATAAGGCAACAGAAATACGTGCTGCTTGGCCTTTGGGCTAATAGCAAATACAGAGAGCAACAGTGTACCTTTTACCTAGGAAGAACCAGTCTTTCTTACATCTGGTTTTAGTTCTCCAGTGTAGGGTGGGACTTAATCTGCTTCATTCTTGACATAGTTTTTTTATATTTATTTGTTTATTTATTTATTTATTTATTTATTATTAAACCTAAAGATCATATTAGATGATGAAAATTCTCTGACAATATCCAATACCACATTATGGAAAATTTTTTGCAGTAAATAAGGACACAAGGAATATACCTTAACATACTAACACTACCTTATAGCAAGCCTATAGCCAATATTAAATTAAATGGACAGATAATCCAATCAAGTCCACTAATTCACAAACAAGGCAAGTTGGTTAATTCTCTGTCTATTCAAAGTACTATCTAAAAGTTGAACTACAGCAATATAACTGAAGGGGATGAATGCAATAGGAATTAGAAAGGAGTAAGTAAAATTACATTTATTTGAAGATGACATGGTTATATGCATAATGAACCAAAATTATCCAAAGGCAATTCCTGAGCAGATAAACAGTTTCAGGAAAGTTGTTGGATACATGACTAACTAAAAAATACAAAAAAAAATCAATGGCTAAACTTCTGCATATAATTTTCTGGTTCTGATTAATGAATAGCAAGTTGACTACAAAAAATTCTTGTGATTTGAATTGTCCTAGTGTTTGAATTGTGTTGGAACTCAGTAAATCCCATAACATAAGGGCTTTACAACATTGCTAACATTCATAGAATTTCTCTCCAGTAAGAATGGTTTCATAACTTGACATAGATTTTAACAACGCATGTGAACATATCATTGAACTTGGCTCTGGCTTTCCAGACATGCATGCTTCACTTGATCCACATCCATCCTGTAGATTATTTATAAAAAACATTTGTAAGCATTGTAACTGGTTACACTGGCCAGCAGAGCCTAATATCATCATAGAAGACCTTGGGTTATTGAAGCTCTAGGGTATATGGCTAGGTTTTTGAGCTTTGTTTTTGTGGAATAGTTTTGTTTGTTTTGTTTTTGTGTTTCGGTTTGTTTTTTGTTTCTTGGTTTTTTTGTTTGTGTGTGTGTGTGTGTGTGTGTGTGTGTGTTAAGACAAAAGAAGAAGAAGGAGGAGGAGGAGGAGGAGGAGGAGGAGGAGGAGGAGGAGGAGTTGTGATGATGCTTCTATGACAAGCATACAATAATTATTTATATTCTAGTCAGTGACATATTAGGACAAATCTGTACATGTACTATTATAAGAGACCAGCATCGGTGGGACTGCAAGCTGGTACAACTGCTCTGGAAATCAGTCTGGCGGTTCCTCAGAAAAATACACATGATACTTCCAGAGGACCCAGCCAAACCACTCTTGGGAATATACCCAGAAGATTCCCCAGCATGCAATAAGGATACATGCTCCTCTATGTTCATAGCAGCCTTATTTATAATAGCCAGAAGTTGGAAAGAGCCCAGATGTTCCTCAACGGAGGAATGGATACAAAAATATGTGGTATATATACACAATGGAATACTATACAGCCATTAGAAACAATGAATTCATGAAATTCTTAGAGAAATGGATGGAGCTGGAGAGCATCATACTAAGTGAGGTAACCCAGTCTCAAAAGAATACCCATGGTATGCACTCACTGATAAGTGGATATTAGACTAGAATCTTGGGACACCAAAGACACAATTCACATACCAAATGATGTCTGACAAGAAGAAAGGAGAGGACACTGGTGCTGGAAAGGATCAAAGCATCAGAATAGAGGAATACCAGAACAGGGAAGTGGGAAGGGGTGGATGAGGGAGCAGGGGGAGGGAAAAGGGCAAGTGGGACCTTTAGGGGGCAGGAAACCAGAAAAAAAGGAAATGAAATGTAAATATAGAATATATCCAATAAAAAAAAAGAGAGACCAGCATCCATCACATGAAACACACAAAATTAAAGAAGATGAAAATTTTCAAACTGAAAATATGTAAATGAACACAAAACAGTTATATAGGGTTATATTAAAATTAACAAAAATAGTTTTAAACTCTAAGAATAACATAAAACCTGTGAATTGTATAATTCATTTGTGCCTTAAGGGACCCTCGAAACAGAACATAGATATGATAGAGAGGGAACCTTGCTTTTGTTTCACACGGAAAGTTCAATAAGGCTAATGAGTACGCTCTTTCTGTCCTTTGCAGCCCTGTCTCCTTAGCACCTCTTTCCCTATGAATTTACTCAGAATAGCTTCCCATCACGTGCATAGTATTGTCTGGATATATATTCTTTTTAAACTGCAATAAAATTCCAATAATGGGACTGAAAATGAAAAGAAAAAAAATAAATACTGACATGAACTCCAATACTGATTTCTTGAGAAATCCCATAAATATCTATTGAAGTTCCTAAACATTAGTTTTAGTAATCTTTCAGATTATTTTTATTACTAATTTACTAAACAAAAATTAGCATTTGATTATATGTTATCATGTATTATGTGCTGCTGTTTTGCTTTACATAGAACTTGCATCCGAAATGAAATTGCAATTTTGCATGTTTCCCAGAGGTGCTAGCACACTAAATACAACTGACCTACTTCAAGATCCTGTTCTTATCAACTTGATAAGTGAATGCAGTGTTAAAATAACAAGTAGTCATTAACATATTTTCTTTTTAAAATAATATCTGTAAATATACTATAGCACTTTTTATGTGAAATATGGTTAAACAAATTGTAAGAAAATAATATTCTCCACCTGATTTTACACTTTAAATCCATGAGGTCTGAGGTTACTTCAAGAGCCTTCATTTTATAATCTATTTGTGTACTATCATTTGATAATTCATTGCTCAAAAAGTAACTCAATTTATGAGGATAGATTTCCAAAAACCAAGACATAAATCCATTTCATAAGTTGATTTACTGTCTGGATTCATAGACATATTTGTCTTTAGTACTAGATGCCTAATTGATCTTTTTAAAATTACAATATTAACCATTCAGGTAATTAACTTATTAAATAACTCATTAGAAAATGTATATGTTTAAGTAGAAAATCCAGTTATGCACATGTGTACTCTAAAAATGAGCTTGAGGCAAGTCTGGGCTAAATAGTGAGATTGTGTCTTTAAAAATGTCAAACTTATGCTGTGCTTAATCTCTACAATTCCAGGAAAAAATGTCCACTGAGGGGAATTATAGTTTTCTTATGATTAATTATAGCATGTAACCAAGTAGAATGAAGTCATAAAACAAACAGAAAAGGAACTATATTTATATCTTATAGGAGCTATTAAGAATATTGAAAATCCAAAATTCTACTTCCAGGGTGAAATGGTCATAAGTAAGCTCTCAAGGAGAATTTCAGTAATAGTTTCCTGTTTAAAATGCATAACAAGGAAGGAGTTCATGTAGAGTCTGCTGAATTTCCATGGACATTTTGTTGAGACTTTGGATATACCCTAAGCTAAGATTAAGTGACAGATACGGTGGAAAAGATACCATGAACGATCTCATTCTCTGTACTCAGTTTATAGATATATTGTAACACAGAGATATATAAGATTTTTAAAAAGGCAGCATAAAAGCATAGGAAACATGACAGGGTAAATTGAAAGGTCTTCCTTGTGAAATACTTGGATTACTGGCTCTGTGGTTCAGAACATTTAGAGTCATGAGATTTGCACACTGCCATCTCTACACACCACTATTTCTAACTAAACCAGTGGATAAAACTCAGTCTTATTTTATCGGAATGGAGAATAGAGTCACGTTGGATGAACTGTGGATATGGTGTTCTGGTTAGGTGGTGAGTCCGGGAGACAACGTGCAATCAAGAAAGTGATTATGGCTTCCTGCAGATGCTTCTCTGATCCTGAAGGCAGTAGCAAAGTGACAATGGCACCTGTCCCCAGAAGGGGACTACATTTACACCTTCCAAAGAGATATTTTCGTAAACAAACTCAAAATAATCATTGATAATTAAGCCTCCTAACTTTTAATACATTTCACAAAAGTAGACTCAGTTTGTCCTTTTACTGGTGTTAAGATTTGGGGTTTGGTTTGCTTTGATAATTTAACAGGTTTTTGTTCAGCAACATATGTAGAAACTAGGTTCTTTTAGCATCCAAACAAAAAAAAACTCAGCTTCTTTTATAATATAAATTTAATTCCAATCCCAGAAAAGGCATCTTAATATAAACAAATTCAAGACTAATAAGTGGAGGAAAAAAGAATTCTTAAGTGAACCTCAAAGTGTCCAGTAGATTTACACATTCACTTTGTGGCTTATGGAAAGTTTATAATAGTGACCTCAAAAGAAGACAGTTATGCTTTTACAAACTCACCTTCCTATATTCAGTCAAAATAATAAACTATTAGCTCATAGAGATAAAGATAACTTCATTAATGATGAGAGGAAGCTGGCTCAGATACAAGCGATTTCTGACTCTTATCTTTTGTTTGCAGTCTCAACTTCAAAAGAGTAATGAGAATCAGCTTTTCCTGCTCACATCTGAGAGTCTCCGTGAAGTCTCCAAGGAAGTGTTCAATGTATGAAATCACGGGATGACCTTTGGAAATTCAATGTTACTGTAGTTTACAACAGAATTTATTTTTACTATTCAACTGTAACTAAATAACCATAACTTTAAATACTACAGAGATTTAAAGTAAGAATATGGGCAGCCAATATGTTGTTGGTGTGACCTGTGTTTCATCAATTAGAAATAACAATGCAAATACCCAAGACACCATTCATGAAGTGCAGAGTGTTACAGTGCAACAATTACTGTTTCACAGTGTAAGTGATGAAATCATCTGTATGCATTTAAGTGGAGAATCCAAGGAACATAATTGTAATCAAGTTAGGTAGATTGAATATAACAGAAAAAAAAGTTTTTGGATTTGCTGTTAAAACAAAATAGAATCGTGATGAATTTTAACTATGGCTTAAATAGCTCTTAGAAATGATAGCAACTAGCCCTCTCACGTTTATAGTGAAACATTCCATGTTCTTAGATTGCTCTTGGCACAATGTCAGCTAAAGCAGAAAAGCAACGATAATTAGAACTAAGATGGTGATGAATGATGGTGACCAGTCCAACAGGGACCATTGCAACCGAGCACCAATGAAGGAAGTCTCCCCTACTCCCCACCCTTAGCCCATGACCCTCTCTATCCAGTGCCCTATGTAGAACTTTTAATTACATATAATTATATAACAATTAAACAAAAACAAAAAATATTTGGGACATTTACATAATTAGCTCAATAAACACTAGTATACATGCACATGCACAAGCAACACAAGTTTCACAAAATCATCAGACACATTTTTTTTTCAAATTTATGTTTACATTGTGTATATGCATGTGTTTGCATGCATGTGGAGGGTAGAGGTCAGTCCCCTCCTAGCACGGGGATTCTAGGGATAGAATTCTGATCTTCAGGCTTGGAGGCAAATGTTGCAAGAAATGTTAAAAAAAGAATTGCCAACTTTCCATGCTCCATCCAGCTACTCTCTGCAGGCCAACTATCCAAAGGGGCCAGAGCTCCTGAGTTCCCTTTGCTGCCCCACCATCCCCATGCAATGACTGTCTACTCCACTCAGCAGCCACAACACCCAGCAAACCGAGAGAATCAAAATTCTAGAAGCTCGTAATTAACAAATCAGATTTATGTAACAATAAATTCTCAACTCACAAGATGCCCAAACAGTGATGTCAGAGACAATTGATAATGATACAAGCTGCCCACTTAGATCAGTCAAGTTATCCCAATTATTCTATCCCTATATGATATTCATAACTACCTGGGGCTGTTTAAAGCCATGCGGGATCAGGACCTTCTTCCTGTCCGTGCGCCTCCATCTTGACTTACCCTCCTCTCCCGAGTCACTCTCTGTCCCTGCAACTCTTCGTGCTGCCTCCGTTTTCCCTGTCCAATCACAGGCCTCCTGACGCACTAATATTTTAATGTAATTGGACAGGAAACATCGTGAACAGGCAAATGTCTGCCCGCTGAGCCATCACACCAGCCTCTAGACATGTAGTCCTAGTTTTCCTGTCTATGTCTGTGACAAACACCATAATCAAAAACAACTTCGGGAGGAAAAAAGTTTATTTTAGCTTACAGGTTACAGTCCTCCTGACATCAATTAGCGATGGGAGAAATGTCCCTTAATCATGCCTGCGGGCCAATCTCATGGACCTAATTCTTGGTTGTGGTTCTTTCTTCCAATGTGACTATAGCTTTTCATCAAACTGACAAAAGCTAACCAGTACACATATATATTTTGAAAACTAAATTTTAACAAAAAGAAATGAATACATTACACATATCTAAATAACCATAACTTTCACTGCTTCAGAGGCAAAATATTTTCATATTAATTTCAGATAAAACAAAAACTTTGCCATGTTTCTTTGGCTCAAAGGCTAGAGTTAACATTGTTTTTAAGTCACTTTCCCTTTTCTCCATATGGTTTATATAAATACAAACTTTCACAAACATCTTAGTCTTATTTGCTTACAAAAAGCATGGTTTGATACTTACTGTAAATAAATTTCATCTATAGCTATAAAATAATTTAAAAAAACTTGTTGGGATTAATAATAATATTAAAGTAATAATAGCAATAATAAGAAAAACAAGTAAGCTAGCCTGGTCTACAGAGAGGTCTAGGACAGTAAGGGATACACTAAGACCTGTTTCAAAAAAATTTTTTTTACATTAAAATCCCCAAAGCAATGGAATAGTAACAAAACAAACACATTCAACAGGTAAGAATTCAGATTCAGTTTAATTTCTAAAATAAGCATTAAAAGTCAGTATGTGCAAGAAGCGGATAGCAACAGGGATTTCAGTGAATAAGTCATCTGATCTGGAATATAATGTACAGCTAGGCTTAGCCTCTCGGTTTGCACCCATAAGCTCCACAAGGAGGATGCGCATTTTGTTCATGTGTTGTCATTGTTTCATTTATAACAATTGTAGACTCTAAAACAAATACATAAACAGAGCAACAGACATTTTATTCCTAGTTCCAAAAACTAAGTAAGTTATAATAATCCAATTTCCTGGCAACACCAGGACAAGGTTAAATGAATCTGAAGACAAAAAAAAAAAAAAAAAAAAAGATTGAAATCGTGGTCAGGAATCACTTCCTGTTCACCGACAGAAAGTAAAAGCAGAGAGAGAGAGAGAGAGCAGAGGGAACTAAGCTTGGAAGCTGGGCACATTTGGACCCAACTCCCGCAGATCGGGTAGGGTGGAGAATCTGCAGCAAGGCTGGCAATGTTGCTTAAGCTGATTCTGAATTGTAAATGAACATGATCTTAGGTGCTTCAAAACCCATAGTCAGGACAAGAGAGTCTGAAAAGAGTGTACATTCCATGAAAGGTCTTAATACTACAGTTGTGAAACAAATTTTTAAAAAATAAATAAATGGCATAATTACTCTTCAGACTTAGAAGATTTAGAAAGATTCTGCATAGAGACACAGATAAATTCCAGGGTGGGGAGGCAGGAGTGGGTGGGTGGGTGGGTGAACACCCTCATGGAAGAAAGGGAGAGTGTGGGATAGAGGTTTGGGGGAGACCAGGAAAGGGGATAATTTGAAATGTAAATAAAGAAAATATCCATTAAAATAAATAAGCAAATAAAATTGTAAAAATAAAAATAAAATATTAGATACTTTTAAAATTGTTTTCTATTTTTTTTTCTTCCAGAAGAAAGTTTTCTTCACTGTTAATCACATGGGACAGATACACACACACACACACACACACACACACACATACACACTCACTCTCTCACTAATTTTGTGTGTGTGTGTGTGTGTGTGTGTGTGTACAGAACATGTACATATATTTTCACATACTTTCCTTTGTCCACATATTTCAGTTACTTGGTTTAGTTAACACTACACCCCTAACAACACAGTAAATGTTAGTGCCCATGGCATATTAACTGAAGAAGTAAATTAGCAAATATGAAGGTGCAAACAAAAAGAAAAAAAAGAAAAGAAGGAAGGAAGGAAGGAGGGAAGAAGTCACCAAAACGGGGAAGATTTAGAAAACTAGTGACAATTTAAAATACGATAAAGTTAAAAACAAAAACAAAATCACTGACATGGCATTATCAGACAAGGAATCTTCAAAGATATCAATGTCTCTGTTTTCTGTTGACCCTCTACTGCTGGGCATGCAGCCTGCCCTTAAGAGTAATGAGACTCCGTTGGAGGAAAGCACATTTTCATTTGCAAGTGGTTAGCACTTGGAGACATCTCTTCATCTGACTATGTCATGTGCTATTTCTTGGCCTCTTGTCCTTCTGTTTGGTTTGTCTTATTCCAATGTACTAATTTTTGTTTATCTTTTCATTTTATTTTTTTATTATTCTACCTTAGATACCTACTTGCTGCCTAGAGAGAGACAGAAAGGGAAGAATTGGAAAGAGTAGAGGCAGGGGAAACAGTCAGGGTATATTAAGAGTGAAATCCAATTTAAATAAAAGAGATGATAAAGAAAATGAATGAAAGTATCTTAGGTCACGTTTTAATAAACAAATTTTGATGTGTAAGTTACTAGAAGGGCATTTCAGACAAAGAAAACAGGTTTTCTTAAGGTAACATGGTAGACTACAATCATTTGGATATTTTAACAGGAGTTAGTGGTGCTGTTTCAATCTAGTGAATTATAGGAGTCTTGAAACCATGTGAAGAAGTATAATTTGAGCCTTAACAAATTATAATAAATAATTGGAATGTTCTGAACAGGTAAGTATCTATTAAGCAACGTCACCTCTTGCCAACATCATTTCTCATTTAAAGCTCATGAAACTACTATCTATCTAGCAATTTCAGTGAGTATATAACTTTAAAGTTGTCTATATTAACGTTTACTTAAACCCTGTGGTGTTAGGAAAATACTTGTGAAGGTTGTGCTGCGCCCTTAGCAACACTCTCTTAATAGTTTCCCAACAAGCATCTCTATATCAAAAAGGGGCAGTCATGAGACAGATTTCCAAAATGCTTTATAAAGGAAAATATTACCAAATTTGAGAATGTGATGTTATCAGACTCCAAAGTTTGACCTCATGATGAACCAAATCTCCGTCTCTTTGAAAGTCTGCTAGGTTCCTTTGGAAAACACAGTACTTCCTTGCTACTGCATAATTAACTAAACAAGGATTATCCCCCATCCAGTAAACACCCCATGGAAGGAAAACAGCTGGAGTATGAAAGAGAAGCTTGCTTGCGCACATGTTTCAGGATAACTTCCGATTAGATGCATCTTTAGATTATTCTAAACCACAGTGTTTCTGGCTTGAATATGAAACATATTGAGAGTTGCTGGGAGTAGTAGTTGTTTCTGAATGCCAAGCTGTGTTCAGCCTTGCAGAAAGGCTTCTTATGCCTGTGGGCTCCCACAGGCTTGTGGAATAAAAGTGAGTTGTGCATCACTGGTTTGCTGTGGTCTCTGAAACCATATCAAACTGCCTGTGTCATGCTCTTCATTCAACAGATGGAAAATATCGCCGTGCAGCTCAGTGCCAGGAAGGGAGGCTCATTGAAAGAGGTGAATAGGGGCGCAGATCGACTCAGAGGCCAAGCACATTCCAGTGAGGGGTTAACAGTCAGGAAAGGTAGGAGTTCACTGAGGCAAGACAGAGAGGAATGGCCGGGCTGCTTTTGTGATTGATGATCAGTGGAATGCAAAGAAAGAGGAGAAAATTAGCAAAGAAAGACACTTCAGTATGGAAGAGAAGCAAATAAATAGAAACCACTGCAACCAGCTCTAACGATGATGATTTATAGTGCAGCTGAGAGGCAAAATCCCCTCATCTGGGGCTGATAAGAATGGGGTTTGAAACACTCTCAAGAGAAAGCAAACTGTGGACAACCGCAAAGGTTGTTTCCTGGAATTTGGGGGCTTCTGTCAGCATGCTCTCGTTCAGGATCCATAGTCAACATCTCAGATGCAATTGCAGGAAGCCCGTGTGTACTGTCAGTCGATGGTGGGCCCCAGGCAGAGACGTGTATGCACTTTTCGCTGGCCCCCAAGGTTGGGAGGTTTTCCTACCCCACCGAGCTTGCCTATCACTTACTGCTTGCATATTTTTGTGATATCACTTCCAGTAGCTGCTGTCTTACTAGCGCTGCCAAAGTATAACGAGATGCCAAAACCTAACCAAACCGTTTAGCCTTTTACAAATTCACATGATGGTTCTCAACAGGCAGGCACCTCTTTACAAAGGAGGTTTTTGTTGCAAAGAGGAAAGTATGATTTACTCCACAGAGGTGAATTCCCTTTACTGTCTACATGTTGATGCACAGATAATCTTAGGGAAAAGCTTTATGGGTGACATCAAATTCAGCCTGTTGGTATAAATTCCTGAACACCTGAACAACAAACTCAGTTCCACATTTTTGGTTTTTTTGTTTGTTTGTTTGTTTTCATTTGGGCTTTGGGTGGTAGGGGATAGCTAGTGGGGTTGTCTTTGTTTTTTATTTTATTTTGTTTTTCAGAATGATAGTGTCCTTGATGCATCTTGTAATGGGGTAACAAGTAGGTGAATGACAGGCAGAGAATAGCTTTGAACACATCAAATATTTTGTAATGCCGAGTACACACATAGGTGAGTGGGTATCAAGTAATAAGCAACTGACTATATGTTTTCACACCAGTTATGCTGTTTAGCAACGGCTTACCACAAGTTGTAACCGCTTGAACTTTACTTAAGCCTACACATATGGGTTCTTTCTGCAGCTTGTCTGTGTGACTCTCTCTCTCTCTCTCTCTCTCTCTCTCTCTCTCTCTCTCTGAGCCCATGTGTGTGTATGTGGGTATGTGTATGTGGGTGTGCATGCATGCACGCTCATGTGTGCACATGTGCATGCATAAGTAGAGGCCAGAAGTCTCTCACCGAACCCGGAGCCTCTATGTTTGACAAATTGCATTTAATTACACTTTTTTACTTACTTGGGTAGGGGCCCATGCCACAGTATGCAGTGGAGGTCAGAGGACAACTAACAGGATTCAATTTTCTCCTTCTCTCATGTAGTTCCCAGGGATGAAACTCAGATTCTCAGACCTGAAAGGAGGTACATTAACTCACCAAGCACCTTCTACATTTTAATCCAGATACTATAGATACATGCTTCCTGTTTTCTTAAGGTACTTTTCTGTCTCATCACACATTTGAACACTAACAGAAACATAGATGCACATATACATGCATACACAGAAAGATACATCAATTTCTGTTCATGAAAGAAGACATAATATCTGCCTTTTTGAGTTTGATTTATATCACTTAGCATAATGATCTCTGATTCATTCATTTTTTTCTGCAAATGGCATACTGAACAAAATTTTGTTACACATATATGTATATCTATCATATTTTGTTTATCTGTTGTGTTATCTGGAACTCTGTGTTGATGTATAACTTGGCAATTGTGAATAGAACCACAATAACCATGGATTTGCAACTGTCCCATGGTATGCTAGCTTAGATTACTTTATCTCTGCCTATATCTATAGATCTAGCTACACATGCTTTATCTCTCTCTCTCTCTCTCTCTCTCTCTCTCTCTCTCTCTCACACACACACACACACACACACACAGAATAATAGCATAGCTGACTCATATGGTAATTCTCCTTTTTAGCTTTCTGAGGAACCTCCATGCTGATGGACATGTGACTACACTAATTGATGTCTCCTGAGGAACCTCCATGCTGATGGACATGTGACTACACTAATTGATGTCTCCTGAGGAACCTCCATGCTGATAGACATGTGACTACACTAATTGATGTCTCCATCATCAATGTATAAGAAGCATGCTCCTCTCATCAGCACCAGCACTCGTTGTTTTTGTTTTCTTGGTAGTAATTCTGACTCAAGTGAGATGGAATGCCAACGTACTGTGTTCTCATTTCCTTTCTGGCAACTCAGTTTTAGCATTAGCTTTCAGTTTAAATTAAACCACCATTTGTGGTTTGCGTAGAAATGGAGAGAAAGAAATGGCACAACCACAGAGGCATCTCATGAAGCAAGCAAGCAAGCACTTTATTGACATTATTCCTTTCGCTTATTCTTCTGGGAACCTCTAACCTATTTAATATAATACCCCATAATTTTGTACAAACACTTTACTGAAATAGGGTAAGAAGTATTCAGCTTGTCTAAAGGTGCTGTGTAGATCTCTGATATAATATTGAGTTTAATTATTTTTAGGAGAAAAGTAATCGGTTTTTGCACAATCATGAAAACAGTACATTGTAATATTAGCAATGGTAACATTAGCAATACAGTAAATACATGGTATCAATATATAAGCATCAATATACAGTGTTGATGAATAAAGATGTGTTAAGGTTATCTTGCTGTGAAATGAATCAGTGAGCACATATGGAGACATATTCATACACACACACCTTTTCTTCAGATATGTATCTCATACAGTCAAACACTAACAGAAACATAAATATGCATATGTGAACACTCAGGGATACATAATTTTTGTACATAAGTATCATTTCCTTGCTGTTCACTTATACTGTGAATTGTGGGGGGAAAGGTCAGACGCATAAAGAAACTCTGAAAGACGATCTATCCTAGAAAAGGGGATTAATAACAACTTAAGATATTAATATGTTTGGGCATAACTACATTTCCAAATGAATTCTTTGCACACAATCTTCTTTGAAATCTTCTTTGATAACTGTGTTCCCATCAGTCGCTTGCGGTTCCTGATCCATGGGCATCACTGTGATGTAGGAGACTACTAGAAACAGTGGTCCTCAGCTGTTTCGGGAACGAGGAAAGCAGGAGCTCTGATAACTGCAGCACTCTCCGATTCATCATGTCTGTCACATGATTCCAGCATATAGTGTATAGCATTAAATTTTCAAAATTACATTATTATTATTATTATTATTATTATTATTATTATTATCACATTTCAAAAGTGTAGGTGAAAACATAAAATAGAAAAGACGCATTATAATGTCAACAGATTTTTGTGCCTATTTTTCCAGAGTTCCAAAGCCATGCTGAGAGGGTATCTTGATTTCAGGGTCAAATGTGTATTCAATACATTCTCTCCACTGTGATGGTTAATTTCCATTGTAAACTTGCCTGGATTTAGAATCACTTTTTGCCATACTTTTGAGGACTTTTTAAATGATGTTTAACTGAAAGGGTAAGGTCTACCCTATCTATGGGGCCACCATGCCATGGGGTAGGGTGCCAGACTGAATAGGAGGGAGAAAATGTCGGAAGCCAGATGAATATCTTCTGTACTCTCTGCTTCCGATCCAGTCATGCTGCAATGACATGAACTCCTCCCATGAAGTCTGCTGTGCCTTCCCTACTGTGGTGCCGTGAACTCCACCAGGCCTCTACTGCTGTTAAGGACTGCACGCTGCCATGCCTTCACGACTGTGATGTCATGAACTCTGCCAAACCCTCACAACTGTAAAAGAGTAAAAACTCTTGAACATGATCCCCAAACAAATTTTTTCTTCCCTTAAGTTTCTTCTGTCATGTATTTTGTTACAACAATGACAATAGTAATGTACACACACCAACTGCTTTATTGATTTGACTATATCATTATAAAAATATGAACTTTCTAATTACTTAATTAAATAATATTAAATGCTAATGATGTAATTTATATCCACAGGAAAAAAAGTTCATGAAATTTTGAAAAAAAATCCTAGAAAATATATTGCTTTAATTCTAGGAGAAAGTGTCTAGATTCCATTATTGCTTTTATGTCTTCTGTTTCTGGTTTATCTAGTCTTACCTTGGATGTCACACTGATAGACTACCTATATGGATACTCAACTATTCAATAGTAGGAAAAATATTGTAACCATGAGACTAATATTGCATGACCTACATGTTTTCATCAGGAGAATTCTGAAAGAAGCTTTAGAGCTCAAGACTGCTTTTACCTCCTTGGTCTAATAGTTACCCTTAGGAGGTGTGTGTTTAATCTGCCAAGCATTTGTAAAACCCAACAGAGTGACCTTTGACCTGGGTCACTAAAATTGGCTCTCATTCTACTGCCTTTTTTATTTCACCCAGCAGGTCCTATGCATCTGTGTCATGTCTTATGAACCATTCAGTCAGAATGCATGACAACCTGTGCCCCACACTTTTGTGGGAAAGAAATAAATGACAAGCTGGGAGACCAAGTCCTGTGCTTATTTTTCACTCAGGTATAGAACCACCTGAGTTCATTGACCCATGGGTGCCTTAATTTATAATCTTTAACACTATAACTTGTAGCAATACATGTGTTGCTGACGAATTATCTTAACATTCTATAATACAAATATGTTCAATTGTTTGGAAAGAAGATATAATAAGTCAATAAACATCTAACATTGTACATACATGTGGACAAACTTCACAATTACTGCATGTGTTTTCCATATTAATATAATTAACAATGTTGTTAAAGTAGGCTCTTTGACATTTTGAAACACCTTACAGGATCTCTCTCTCTCTCTCTCTCTCTCTCTCTCTCTCTCTCTCTCTCTCTGTGTGTGTGTGTGTGTGTGTGTGTGTGTGTGTGTGTGTGTGTGAGAGAGAGAGAGAGAGAGAGAGAGAGAGAGAGAGAGAGATGCCTTTCTTTCTGTCTTTTTGTCTTTTTTTCTTTATTTACATTTCAAATGTTATCTCCTTTTCTGATTTCCCCTCCAAAACCCCCCTATTCCATCCCCCTCCCCTGCTCATCAACCCACCCATTCCTGCTTCCCTGTCCTGGCATTCCCCTATACTGGGGCATCGAGTCTTCACAGAACCAAGGGCCTCTCCTCTCAGTGATGTCCAACAAGGCCACCCTCTGCTACATATGCAGTTGGAGCCGTGAGTCCCTCCATGTGCACTATTTAGTTGATGGCTTAGTCCCTGGGATCTCTGGGGGTACTGTTTGGTTCATATTGTTGTTCCTCATAGGAGGTTGCAAACCCCTTTGGTCAGAGTGTTACAATTCCAGACCTCTCCAGAGTAACACTTAGAGATTCAGTTGTGAGCAAGTCATGTTGTAACAGCCCTGAAAGTGCCCATGAGAACCAACAACAAAAGAACCTCACTAATAAACATGATATCGGTTACTTATTACCTTCATTCTTTCATTTGAGAGGTGATTATTGCCTCTCTATGGCAAAAATATTGACAGACACGATGAAAAATATAAATATTATTGTCTCAAAAGAATTCAGGAAAGAAATTAAGATAAACACCTAAGTAATCACAAAACGAGGCAAGACTCACTGGACAAATTCTAAATTAGAGGCTTGAATACCAATTGGATTGGGTAAAGGAGATGAGGAAGTTGTTTCAGGGACAAGCGAATGCTGACTTTAGAGGGACTGAGCAATATGAACCTTCAAACACACACAAGCCAAAAATAAAACTCACTCTATTTAGAAAAGCGACCAGATGAACAGACTATAATAACAAGGCAAGGGAGCAAACGTAATGGAACTGAGGTAGAAAAATATGGCGGGAGAACAGTCAATAGAAGGATTGAGTGCCACGTGAACAAATTAAAATTGTAAACCACAGTGGTTGAAGCAATATTTTTAATCAAAAAATACATTAGTCTTAGAATTTTTTAAATAATATTTTTTCATTAGTTTTCTATCATTCTTTGTCTAGTGGTAGGGCCACATGAAACTTTCCCCATTCCATGGAAAGATGATTTCTGGTGGTCATACTCTTGAGGGATCATGGGTGAAGCTTCTCTGTGATTTCTATAAGACACAATGTCACCGCAGACTTCCTGGACCTCTGGCTCGTACAGCCTTCCAGCCTCATCGTTGTCTGAAGCGTTCCCTGAATCTTCAGTGTAGAGGTTGTGTTATAAATGGCAGTTAGCATGGGGCCCCTAACTATCAGTGTCAGAGGGCAGAATGATGGACCAGAATAATAGTAATTCCAATTATACCAGAGATAGGACACAAAGGGCTCAAAAAAGACTTCTGATGTGTATTAGTGAACATGCATCATTCAGCATCCTGACCCTGCCTGTTTGGGTTACCACATAGTTCCATTCTATGAGATTATTTTATTGGAAGTTCCCTGATTCCTTTTTTTTTTACTGGAATCAGTGTATATCCACAGTTTAGTTCTGCTTCCTTGAAGAAATGATCACTAGGAATTCCAATTTTTCCTTTACAGAGATAAATTAGGGAGGGAATTCTCTAGCCTATTGGTCGGGGCTTCTTTTACAAAACTGATAGTACACATTTTTTTTTTCGAGACAGGGTTTCTCTGTGTAGTCCTGACTGTCCTGGAACTCACTCTGTAGACCAGGCTGGCCTCGAACTCAGAAATCCACCTGCCTCTGCCTCCCAAGTGCTGGGATTAAAGGCGTGCGCCACCACCGCCTGGCTGATAGTACACATTTTTATGATGACTATTCCACGATGTTTACTGAGACCCTTGAATGCATTAGAAGTCTCACGATTCAGATTTGCTTACATATATCTTTACATTATTACAGGACTGACAGGAAATGGGCATTCAATTATTACCCTGTATATCAAATTTCACAAGTTGTTGCTCAGTCTAACTTCTTCATAGATCTATTTTGTTCACAAGGCTTGCCATTGTCAGAAGTACCCATGCAAAACCATAACAGACCTGAGTAAAGGGCCCCACCAGCTCTTCAATACCTATCAGCAAATATCATAGTTTTTCCTGAATGTCCACATAATTTGATAAATACATGTGAGAACTTATTGGTAAGTAGAATTTCCCATTCAAATGACTAGATATGAATGTGGTTCATATTTAAATATTTTATTTTCCACATAAACTTAATGCTTGCAAATATCTATAGGAAAAAAACATGTTGAAGCTAAAATGAAATATAATGTATGGAATACATACTTTTAGTTTGCACTTTGAAGGTCATGCATGTAGACATAGATGAATGTATATGTTAAGTGCATTTTCAAATTCCCCAAATCTTCTTGGAAAGCTTTAATAGACCATGATCAACCACACATAAAGAGCTTGGATAAACTAAGGCATCAATATAAATATTGATACTGTGATGGTTAGATTTAATTTTCAACTGAACCTAACCTATAATCACATGAGATCAGATCTTCAGAGCACAGATTGTTTATATAGGATTGCCTGTGAGCATATCTGTGCAGGATCATCTTATTTAAATTATTTTATGTGGGAAGATTCATCCCATGGTGGACAGCTCCATTCCTGAGGCAGGGACTTCTAAACTGTATAAAACTGGAGAAATTAAGATCTGGAGTAATGACTCAGCCTTTAAGAGACTGCACTGACCTTGAAAAAGATCATAGTTAGGTTCCAAGCACCAATGTTACATGGTTTCCAACAACCCATAACTCCAATTCCAGGAGGATCTGTTATATCTGACCTCCATAAGAACTTGTACTCATGTGTGTGCACATACAGATAAACAAGTGTGTGTGCACACGCGTGCATGCACACACATATTTAAATGTTATCCTTTTTAAAAATCAAAAATATGCGGGGAAGCAGGTCATAAATTACGGAACTTACTTACATAATTTACTGCTCTCATAGTGGACCCAAGTTTGGTTGCCAGCCCCCACGTGGCTCATAATCACCTGTAACTTCAGCCCCAGAGCATTAATTACCCTATTCTGCTTTCTGTGGACTCTGTACAAAGCCCTGCATATAGAAGGACACAAATACTCATAACTAAAAATAATTATATATAATGAAAAGACTAAATAACTTACTGTGTGCACACACCACTAAGTGAGTGTGTGAGCATGAGAGTATCTATTCCTCTCTACTTTTGACTCTGGATGACATGTGACTAGCTACAATAGGCTCATGCCACTATCACACAATGATGGACTACATTCTGAACTGTCAGCTAAAAGACACCCTTTCCCATAAATTGCCTATGGCCAGGACATTTTATCACAGCATAAGAAATAAAACTAGAACAGATATTTTGGTAATGTGGAGCAAATCTGAGAAAATCCTTAGAGCTATTTCCATCCTAATAAATATACTAGGAGGAGGCTTACCTGAGAACAACTGAAGCTGTCTCCTACACATTTCTCTAAGATAAGAGAATATCTCATTTTATATCTCTATGCACATCCTATCATGAAATTTAGACTGGAGGATTAACACATCAGAGTACAACAATAATCAAGATAGAAGCAATAAAAATAGCTTTGGAACAGATGGGGAAAAAAATGTAACAGTGACATAAATTCATTGGAGTACCCACCCAATTTCTGATTGGATCCAAAGCATGCTCCATGAGATAGAGCCCATGCCTCACACTATTAAAGGGGCTAAATAGCTCCTAACACAATGGAAAAAACCTAATATTATTATTCTACTAAATGGTCATATATTAAAGCTATCTCAAATAACTTATTCCTATCCACATTGATCAGATAATCTTATAATTTTCATTAGAGAATCTTCTCCATATAGTAAATTGCAATTAAAGGGACCCCTAAAATGTTCAACATGGAGAAAATAAAAGTTTGTGAATGCTCAGCCCTAAACAGAACATATGTACTTCTCAAAGCTCAGGGCTCTTCACTGAAGAAGTGGAAAGATTATAAGAGCCAGAGGTGGTAGATGATTACAAAGAAACAGTGTTTTGCAGATGGAACAGGGTAGTTGCACATATAAACTCACAATAATTGTGATAGCATGCATATGACAGAAACTCAAGACAAACAAAACCTGAGCATGGTTTGGCAAATACAATGTCCCATTTGTAGCTAACAGGCTATAACTATTATATAACTGCTGTGAGAGGAAAACTTAATTTTCTTTAAGTGTGTAACTTTTTGGAAGTTGACTATGCTCCAAGAAAAGCACATCTTACAGGAATATTTAGACAACATAAATGACTCAACAAGTTGGAAAACTGAAACAACATGAAATTGGGTTGGTAAAAGAGTAAATATGGTCAAAGTACCTTCTATGAAATTCTCAAATAAGTAATTAAAATATTATTTTGACACAATTATGCAGGCACTAAATGTGCCCTTAAAACATTTAATCAATTCTGTGGCCTTCATCCAACGGTAACAACTCATGTGTCTACAGATCTGTCACAGCCACGTCACTGCAGTGGCTAAGAAAAAGCTTCTCAGAGCAGCGATTTAGGCACAAACCTGTCTTCCCACCATTAGAGAGGAAGAGGCAGAAAGATCATGGGTTCAAGACCAGAAAACTTGAGGTCAATATGAACACGGTAATAAAGCTCTAACATTGTAATGTTAACTTGCTTAAGCTTCTCCTATCTCTATACTAAATGCCTTTTGTTTAAATGTATAGTTCATCTTCTAGTGTCTATATCATCCTACATGATAGATTTTCTTGAGTTTTATATGATGCCAAACATAGTGCCTTACATATTAGCAATGCATAAATACTTGTAAAATCATATAGTTTGGGTCTAGGCTAAGAGCACTGTCTGTTTCCAGGGGACCTGGGTTCAATTCCCAGCACACATATGGCAACTTTCAACCATCTGTTACTCCAGTTCTAGTCTAGGGAATCTAATACCTTCTTCTGGACTCCATGGGTACTAGGCATATATGTGGTAAGCATAATACATATATACATATATATACACATATGCACACACATATATGTGCATATATACATACATATATACATATGTGAAATACCCATCCATATAAAATAACATAATAAAGAACCCCCATCAAATAACATAAATGTTTTAAAGAATCATATAGTGAATTTTGGTGTATACCATATACATACACATTTCCCCATAGAGTTTGGAATATAAAGGGAAGTCATTTACATAAAGTACAGCAGATAAGCCTAGGGGATTCCCTAGCAATTTACTTACATCCTCTAGGGCAAATGAGCAAAAGGGATTGAACTCTGGACAGCTTCTCAGACAAATAATAATTGGCCTGCACTTCACTGTGATTGCAACAATTATAATCCACCTGAGCTGCTTTGGTGTGAAGATTACCACAGTTCATTCTTCTCATCTGTCCTCCGGCACTTGCTGGAAAAACTGATCAGGATGAAGATAGTGAATTCTTCGTTCTAGTTCTTTCCATTCTTGCCTGGAGACAGAATTTTTTCACAATTCCAGGTCACCTCATTCCATGTCATGCTCTTTGTCCTTTCCTTGTGTTTTTCTTGCTGTTGGTTGTTTGTGAAATGGGGTTACACTGACCCCACATTCATCTGGGACTCATGATCTTCCTGCCTCTGCCTCCCAAGTGCTAGGGTTATATGCATGTGCAACCATGATCAGTAAACTTTTTATAGTTTTACATTTTATGTGATCAACAATGAAACAACTTGGGATCCTTTGTTCACAGAAATCAGAAATCAAGCTTCAAAGGAAATAAAGTAGTGTTAAGGATTTGTCAAACCTATGGGTATAATCGTACTTTATATCTTTAATGTTTTATTTCTGGATTCTATAGGGAATTATATCCAAATGTAAAAATGCTTTTTTTAGATATTTTAAGCTTCCTGGTTTGCGATCTATTCTTCTTTAACAATGATTCTTTATTCTTAGGCCTGTTTTAGGAGCTCTAAAAACTCTATGCTATCCATATTCCAAATGTTAAGAGACTTGTGATCAAGGAGAAAGATAATATGAATGTTGTAAGACGTGACTTACATATGCCAGGGTATCTGAAATCAGTGTATTTACTTATCATTGTAGCCAATCATTTTACAATACTGTGGCTATTCCAAAAATAAATAAATAAATAAATGCTCAAAGCACAACAGTAAAGGGAAAGGCCTTCTAAATTACAAAAATAATTTTGTTGTCTGTTTTTAGTTTTGCTTGCTTTATTGCCTACTTATTTGAAAGTTTCTTTGTTTTTAATACTGGATGTCATGTAACCATCTACCATTGAAATTCCAGTCCATTACCTCCACCTTCAAGTGCCATTGATAGATGCATACCAGCGTACTCAACTTGGATCCATTGTTTACTATTATTTGAAGTATTTCAACTTTAAAAGTCTTATTCTGATCCAAGCTCTCCACACAGTGAAAACCCAAACACCTTGTGCCATGGTCTAACCAGGTGAGTCCACCTGATCTTCCCCTCCACATATGCCTCTCAACTCCCAGATACCAGGTCCTACATAAAATGCACCAGGCGAGTTTGACCATCACAGTCTGTTACCCCTAATCTCCAGTCTCCAGCAAGGATACCACTATCTGCCAACAATCCACCAGACTCCACATCCAACTTCTTTATGAACCCAGGTCCTATATATCTTGTGCCTGAGTCTAGCCCATTAAATCTACCTGATTCTCCCTTCCACTCAATCTCCGAAACCTCTAGCTCTACCCCCAAAATTCTAGGCTTTATCCAAAATGCACATACTCCATGCCTTTCCAGGCACCCGAATTCACCATATTTCATTTCACCTAAGTCATAGGCAACCTTCAGGCTCAATCTGGTACACATATCCTATCTCAGTCTGATTCTGTCCTAGCCTATGGAATATCAAGGATACACACACAAATCTACAAGTTCTTTAGAAATGTCCTCAAGTAAGAATTTCCTAGAAGACCCCAGAATAAAGAACAAACAAAAAATTCATCAAAGAATTCTAGAAGTTTAAAGAACTCACCAAGAAACAACTTAATGAAATTGATGAGGATAAAGGAATGGAGAAGAAACACCTAAGCCATGCCAGTGGAAATACTCATACAAGCATGATTGAAACAATAAAGATAATCCAGGATTTAATATCATAGTCTAAAAAGGAGAAAAAAAAACCATCGAAGAGAATTCAAGCTGAAAAGAAGGTGAAATTGAAAAACTCAATAGTTCAACGAGGAAACTCAAGGGAAGCCTCATAAGTAGACTTGATTGCGAGGTCAATGGCATGGCACAGAACAGATATTCAACTAGATAACAAAAGAAAAAGTTTCCAAACAGAGAAATGACAAACCCATCAAGAAATAAGTAGCACACAGAACTGTAAGAGGGAAGACCAGAAAAGAAATCCCTTTAGTGTGTGATAGTTAAAGACTAAGTAGATCTTGCCTGCAGCTTCCCATCCAGCCGGTAGCAGGGAAGCCAGACCTAGCCAGCTTACCAGGTGCTCAGACCCTGCCGGCGGAACCAGATACCAGAGACAGCCCGAGTTTAAGACCTCCGGGGACTCAGGTCTGGAGCAGGAGCTGCGCACAGAATAGAGGTTTGGAGTACAGTGGCCCTGCCTGCGCTCTGCACTCGCAGGCCAGACCCCGAACCCCCTGCAGGCAGTGCCATCTTGCCTGCAGCTTCCCACCCAGCCAGTAGCAGGGAAGCCAGACCTAGCCAGCTTGCCAGGTGATCAGACCCTGCCAGCGGAACCAGGATAAGCAACAATTCTTGTTTATTAAGAAGAGTAAGGACCAGCGAAAGCGGCAGGCAGCCATATTGCAACCAGGACACAGCTGGAAAGGTGCAGGTAGAGACTCTGTCTGGGGCTAGAGCAGGGAGAGCTGCTAAGCTCTCGCCCACAGGCGGGCCCAGGCGCCTAGGCTCTGCAGCACGTCCCTGCAAGCTTAGGCCATGCACCGAGGCAGCCGGAACCACCCAGCTCCCCAGGACCCCGGACCAGCGATAGCTGCAGGCCTCCATATTGCAACCAGAACACAGCTGGAAAGGCACAGGTAGACAGATTCCATCAGGGGCTACCATGTGGGGGGGGGATCTGCTAGGCTCTTGCTACTAGGCAGGCCCAGCAGCGCCTGCCGAGGCTCTGCTGCACTCCCCCACACTTCCCGGAGACCTCAGGCCGTGCACAAAGTCAGCGGGTGGCAGCCAGCTCATGATCCCGTTGAGCAGCAATCACGCATAACCACCAGTAGAGAAACAACAGGTAAGCCCAGCCTCACAGGAGATTCAAACACCAGCCAGTGACAACAAGGTCAACTAACACCAGAAATAACCAGATGGCAAAAGGTAAATGAAGGAATGTCACTAACAGAAATCAAGACAACATGACAGCATCTGAACCCAGTTCGCCAACAACAGGAAGCCCTGGATACCCCAAAACACCAGAAAAACAAGACTTGGATATAAAATCACTGGTCAGGATGCTGGTAGCTGAACACATAGAAAAATCTCGTAAAGAAATAGAAGAGAAAATGGATCAAAAGTTAGAAGCCTTTACAAGGCAAATACAAAAATCACTTCAAGAAATGCAGGAGAAGATGGATCAAAAAGAAGAAGACAATAAGGAGGAAAGACAAAAATCACTTAAGGAAATACAGAAGAACGTGGGCCAACAAGTAGAAGCTATGAAAGAGGAAACACAAAAATCTATTAAAGAAATAGATGAAAACACAATTAAGCAAGCAAAAGATCTGAGCACATCCATCCAGGTACTAAAAACAGAAGTAGAAACAACTAAGAAATCACAGAGGGAGACAACATTGGAGATAGAAAACCTTGGGAAGAAATCAGGAGCCATAGATGCAAATATCAACAATAGAATACAAGAGATAGAAGACAGAATATCAGAAGCCGAAGATACCATAGCAACCATTGATTCAACAGTCAAAGAAAATACTAAATGCAAAAAGGCTGTAACCCAAAACATCCAGGAAATCCAGGACACAATGAGAAGACCAAACCTAAGGATTATAGGTATAGACGAGAATGAAGATGTACAAGTTAAAGGGCCAGCAAATATCTTCTACAAAATTATGGAAGAAAACTTCCCCAACCTAAAGAGAGAGATGCCCATGAATATACAAGAAGCATACAGAACCCAAAACAGACTGGATCAGAACAGAAATACATCCCGTCACATAATAATCAAAACTCCAAATGTACTAAACAAAGAAAGAATATTAAAGGCAGCAAGAGAAAAAGGCCAAGTAACTTATAACGGAAGACCTATCAGAATAACACCAGACTTCTCACCTGAGACCATGAAAGCTAGAAGATCCTGGGCAGATATAATGCAAACTCTAAGAGAACACAAACTTCAGCCAAAACTACTTTACCCAGCAAAGCTCTCAATCGCCATAAACGGAGACATCAAGGTATTCCATGACAAAACCAAATTTGCACGATATCTTTCCACAAATCCAGCCCTACAAAGGATAATAGGGGGAAAACACCAAGACAAGGACGGAAACTACACCCGGGAAGAAGCAAGATAGAAACCTCCTCTCATCAAACCCAAAAGAAGGTAACCTCTCGAATATAAAAAAATAAATAAAATAAATAAATATAATTTCAAAAATGTCTGGAGGAAATAATTACTATTCCTTAATATCTCTTAACATCAATGGACTCGATTCCCCAATAAAAAGACATAGATTAACAGACTGGATACGGAAACAGGACCCTACATTTTGCTGCATACAGGAAACACATCTCAGTGTCAAAGACAAACACTGCCTTAGAGTAAAAGGCTGGAAGACAATTTTACAAGCAAATGGTCTCAGGAAACAAGCTGGAGTAGCCATTCTAATATCAGATAAAATTGACTTCCAACCTAAAATCATCAAAAGAGACTCAGAAGGTCACTTCTTGCTGGCCAAAGGGAAAATCCACCAAGAAGAGCTCTCAATACTGAACATCTATGCTCCAAATGCAAGGGCACCCTCATTCGTAAAAGAAACCTTACTAAAGCTTAAAGCACACATTACACCTAACACAATAATTGTGGGTGACTTCAACACTCCACTCTCCTCAATGGACTGATCAGGAAAGCAGAAACTAAACAGGGACACAGTGAAACTAATTGAAACTCTGGACCAATTGGATTTAACAGATATATATAGAACATTTCTTCCTAAAGCTAAAGAATATACCTTTTTCTCAGCTCCACATGGTACCTTCTCCAAAATAGACCATATAATTGGTCACAATACAGATGTCAACAAATACAAGAAGATCGAGCTAATCCCATGCCTCCTATCAGATCACCATGGAGTAAGAGTGGTCTTCAATAGCAACAAAAACAACAGAAAGCCCACATACACATGGAAACTGAACAATACTCTACTCAATGACACCTTGGTCAATGAAGAAATAAAAAAAGAAATCAAAGACTTTTCAGAATTCAATGAAAATGAAGGTACAACCTACCCAAATCTATGGGACACAATGAAAGCAGTGCTAAGAGGAAAACTCATAGCTCTAAGTGCATCCAAAAAGAAACTGGAGAGAGCATACACTAGCAGCTTAATGGCACACCTTAAAGCCCTGGAAGAAAAACAAGTTAATTCACCCACGAGGAGTAGAAGACAAGAAATCATCAAACTCAGGGCTGAAATCAATCAAATAGAAACAAAGAGAACCATACAAAGAATCAACAAGACCAGGAGCCGGTTCTTTGAGAAAATCAACAAGATAGATAAACCCTTAGCCAGACTAACCAAAGGACACAGAGACACTATACAAATTAACAAAATTCGAAATGAACACGGAGACATAACAACAGAAACTGAGGAAATTCAAAAGATCATCAGATCCTACTACAAAGGTCTATACTCAAAACAACTGGAGAATCTGGAGGAAATGGACAATTTCCTAGACAGATATCAAATACCAAAATTAAATCAGCATAAAGTAGACCAGCTAAATAGTCCCATAACCCCTAAAGAAACAGAAGGGGTTGTAGAAAGCCTCCCAACCAAAAAAAGTACGGGACCAGATGGTTTTAGTGCAGAATTCTACCAGACCTTCAAAGAAGACTTAACACCAATACTTTTCAAACTATTCCACAAAATAGAGACAGAAGGGACACTGCCCAACTTATTCTTCGAAGCCACAGTTATGCTAATACCTAAACCACAAAAAGATCCAACAAAGAAAGAGAACTACAGGCCAATTTCTCTTATGAATATCGATGCAAAAATACTAAATAAAATTCTTGCCAACCGAATCCAAGAGCACATCAAAACGATCATTCAACATGATCAAGTAGGCTTCATCCCAGGGATGCAGGGAAGGTTCAATATATGGAAATCCATCAATGTAATCCACTACATAAATAAACTAAAAGAAAAAAGCCACATGGTCATCTCATTAGATGCTGAAAAAGCATTCGACAAAATTCAGCATCCTTTCATGCTAAAAGTCTTGGAAAGAGCAGGAATTCAAGGCACATACCTAAACATAGTAAAAGCAATCTACAGCAAACCAGTAGCCAACATCAAAATAAATGGAGAAAAACTTGAAGCATTCCCACTAAAATCAGGGACTAGACAAGGCTGCCCTCTCTCTCCATATCTTTTCAATATAGTACTTGAAGTTCTAGCAAGAGCAATTAGACGACATAAGGCAGTCAAAGGGATACAAATTGGAAAGGAAGAAGTGAAACTATCATTATTTGCAGACGATATGATAGTTTACCTAAGCGACCCAAAAAACTCCACCAGAGAACTTCTACAGCTGATAAACAACTTCAGCAAAGTGGCAGGTTATAAAATTAACTCAAGCAAGTCAGTGGCCTTCTTGTACTCAAAGGACAAGCAGGCAGAGAAAGAAATTAGGGAAATAACACCCTTCACAATAGCCACAAACAACATAAAGTATCTCGGCGTAACTCTAACCAAACTAGTGAAAGATCTGTACAACAGGAACTTCAAGTCCTTGAAGAAAGAAATCGAAGAAGACCTCAGAAGATGGAAAAATATTTCTTGCTCCTGGATTGGCAGGATCAATATAGTAAAAATGGCCATCTTGCCAAAAGCAATATACAGATTCAATGCAATCCCCATCAAAATCCCAACTCAATTCTTCATAGATCTAGAAAGAGCAATTCTCAAATTCATCTGGAGCAACAAAAAACCCAGGATAGCTAAAACTATTCTCAACAATAAAAGGACTTCTGGGGGAATCAATATCCCTGACCTCAAGCAGTACTACAGAGCAATTGTGTTAAAAACTGCATGGTATTGGTATAGCAACAGGCAAGCAGATCAATGGAACAGGATTGAAGACCCAGAAATTAACCCACAGACTTATGGTCACTTGATCTTTGATAAAGGAGCCACAACCATCCGGTGGAATAAAGATAGCCTTTTCAACAAATGGTGCTGGTTCAACTGGAGGTCAACATGCAGAAGAATGCGAATTGACCCACTCTTATCTCTTTGCACTAAGATCAACTCCAAGTGGATCAAGGACCTCCACATAAAACCAGACACACTGAAACTATTAGAAAAGAAACTTGGGAAGACCCTGGAGGACTTGGGCACAGGGGAAAAGTTCCTGAACAAAACACCAATAGCTTATGCTCTAAGATCAAGAATCGACAAATGGGACCTCATAAAATTACAAAGTTTCTGCAAAGCAAAGGACACTTTCAGAAGGACAAAACGGCAACCAACAAAGTGGGAAAAGATCTTCACCAACTCCACATCCGACAGAGGGCTAATATCCAATATATACAAAGAACTCAAGAAGTTAGACCGCAAAGAAACAAATAACCCTATCAAAAAATGGGGCACAGAGCTAAACAAAGAATTTTCACCAGAAGAAATTCGGATGGCCGAGAAACACCTTAAAAGATGTTCAACATCATTAGTCATCAGGGAAATGCAAATCAAAACAACCCTGAGATTCCACCTCACACCAGTCAGAATGGCTAAGATTAAAAACTCAAGAGACAACAAGTGCTGGCGAGGATGTGAAGAAAGAGGAACACTCCTCCACTGTTGGTGGGATTGCAAAATGGTAAAACCGCTCTGGAAATCAGTTTGGTAGTTCCTCAGAAAATTGGGCATGTCACTTCCAGAGGACCCTGGCATACCACTCCTGGGCATATACCCAGAGGATTCCCCTGCATGCAATAAGGACACATGCTCCACTATGTTTATAGCAGCCTTGTTTATAATAGCCAGAAATTGGAAGGAGGCCAAATATCCCTCAAAGGAGGAATGGATACAGAAAATGTGGTATATTTATACAATGGAATACTACTCAGCAATTAAAAATAATGAATTCATGCAATTTGTAGGCAAATGGTTAGACCTGGAAAATATCATCCTGAGTGAATTAACCCAATCACAAAAGAATGCACATGAAATGCAATCACTGATAAGTGGATATTAATGAGCCCAGAAGCCCTAAATACTCAAGACACAAATAGCAAGTCAACTGATTCCCAAGAAGAAGAAAGGAGAGGACCCTGGGCCTGTAAAGATTGCATCCAGTTTAGTAAAGAAAACGAGGGGGGAGGGGGAATGATTGGGGAACAGTTGGGGGGGAGAGGAACTATGGGAACTATGGTGGGTGGGAACTGGGAAAGGGGAAAGCCTTTGGAATGTAAACATAGAATATAGAAAATAAAATAAAATTTACAAAAAGAAGGTAAGGGGAAATCATTCCTTATGCTTTCCATTTCAGAGGGATCTACGGGCAGATGTTTGGGTTAACAGATGTTGAAGATGAACAGCATAGCAATGGGAGTCTGTGGAGAGCAAGACTGTTCTCCTGTGGTGGATGGAGAGCAGAGAGAGAAAATTCGGGGAAGAGATTCTTGCATCTGCTTCATCCCTGAATCTGTTCTCATGAGTCATATCTGGGGAAGAGAGTGAACGAAATCTAGATCCACTCAGATATCTGTCTGGAAGAGATGTGTTTCTATATATAGTTCTTTCTTGTAATCACAGGTAGTCCCTGATCCTATATCAAAACTGAATAAATAATTATTTCTTTAAAGAAAGATTTCTTGGAGGCTGGAGAGATGGCTCAGGGGTTAAGAGTACTGGCTGCTCTTTCAGAGATCCTGAGTTCAATTTCCAGCTACCACATGGTGGCTCACAACCATCTCTAGTGGGATCAGATGCCTTCTGGTGTGTCTGAAGACAGCTACAGTGTACTCATATAAATAAAAAATAAGTGACTCTTTTAAAAAAAAAGACTAAGTATACAAAACAAAAGGAGAATATTAAAAGCTAAAGGCTAAAATAAACAAATAAAAAATAACCCTATAAGTCACATATAAAGAAAACCATGTCAGACAGAGGATTTCTCCATGGAAACTTTGAAAGCAGAATAATTTGGAGAGATCATGGCTGTCACTAGATCTCTGTACACAGAAATACTTCCTGCCTTACTTGGAGGAGAAAGAAAACCTTTCCAGGATAAAGACAGCCTAAAACATTTTAGATCAGGTAAAAAAAAAAAAACACTAAACAACAACAAATTATGCTGGAAGCAATCCCTTCAATCCCAATACTCAAGGCACAATCAGCAAGTCAAATGATTCCCAAGAAGAAGAAAGGAGAGGACCCTGGGCCTGAAAAGATTGGATCCAGTTTTGTAGACCCAGAACAGAGAAATTGGGGGGGGGATGATTGGGGAAAGGTTGGGGGAGAGGAATTATGGGACGTATGGTGGGGGGGAACTGGGAAAGTGGAAAGCCTTTGGAATGTAAACATAGAATATAGAAAATAAAAATTAAAAAAAAAAAAGCACGGCCAACATCAAAGAATGTACACTCAACTTCCTTAGTGAGGCCCCCAGATGCTTCACTAAAATGATCATAACCACAGACACGAAACAAATCTTCACAAATTAAGAATAACAGAAACTATGTCCTGTTCAACTATAGTGAAATAAAACTAATCAACAGTCAACAGATCTCTAGTAAGGACACAAATTTGTCATTTTTAAACTCATTACTCAATGATAAATGGGTGAAAGAAGAAACCAAGTAAACTTTAAAAATTCCTACAACTAAATGAGAATGAAAAGGCAATACGAGCAAGCCTCTGGGGCACATATAAAGTCATCCTGCTAGGGGTGGGGCAGTATACAGCAGTAAAAGCCTATATTAGAAAATCAGAAAGAGCACAAATAAACAACCTAATGATGCAACTAAAAAATAAGCTGGCAAAACAAGAAAAAAAACCAAACCCAAGTCCAAACAATAGCAAGAAACAAGAAAAATCAGAGTGGACACTTTAAAAGAAAACCTAAACAACAACAATAAATCAAAGAATCAATGGATCTAAAAACTGGTTCTCCGAGGAGGTAAGATCGGCAGAGCATTGGCCAAATGAAGCAAAAGAAAGGGATGATCCAATGAAGAAATTCAGGAATGAACATGGAAACATTAGAACAGACACCAATGAAATGAACATAATAAGGAAATACTTTTTAAAACCAGCATGAACCCACAGGCTTATGGTCACTTGATCTTTGATAAAGGAGCCACAACCATCCAGTGGAAAAAAAGAGCCTTTTCAACAAATGGTGCTGGTTCAACTGGAGGTCAACATGCAGAAGAATGAGAATTGACCCAATTTTATCTCCTTGCACTAATTTCAACTCCAAGTGGATCAAGGACCTCCACATAAAACCAGACACACTGAAACTATTAGAAAAGAAACTTGGGAAGACCCTGGAGGACATGGGCACAGGGGGAAAGTTCCTGAACAGAACACCAATAGCTTATGCTCTAAGATCAAGAATTGACAAATGGGACCTCATAAAATTACAAAGTTTCTGTAAGGCAAAGGACACTGTCAGAAAGACAAAACAGCAACCAACAAAGTGGGAAAAGATCTTCACCAACCCCACATCCGACAGAGGGCTAATATCCAATATATACAAAGAACTCAAGAAGTTAGACCCCAAAGAACCAAATAACCCTATCAAAAAATGGGGTACAGAGCTAAACAAAGAATTTTCACCAGAAGAAATGCAGATGGCCGAGAAACACCTTAAGAGATGTTCAACATCATTAGTCATCAGGGAAATGCAAATCAAAACAACCCTGAGATTCTACCTCACACCAGTCAGAATGGCTAAGATTAAAAACTCAAGAGACAACAAGTGTTGGCGAGGATGTGGAGAAAGAGGAACACTCCTCCGCTGTTGGTGGGATTGCAAAATGGTAAAACCACTCTGGAAATCAGTTTGGTGGTTCCTCAGAAAATTGGGCATGTCACTTCCAGAGGACCCTGGCATACCACTCCTGGGCATATACCCAGAGGATTCCCCTGCATACAATAAAGACACATGCTCCACTATGTTTATAGCAGCCTTGTTTATAATAGCCAGAAATTGGAAGGAGCCAAAATATACCTCAAAGGAGGAATGGATATAGAAAATGTGGTATATTTATACAATGGAATACTACTCAGCAATTAAAAATAATGAATTCATGCAATTTGTACCTAAATGGTTAGATCTGGAAAATATCATCCTAAGTGAGTTAACCCAATCACAAAAGAATAGGCATGAATTGCAATCACTGATAAGTGGATATTAATGAGCCCAGAAGCCCTAAATACTCAAGGCACAATTAGCAAGTCAAATGATTCCCAAGAAGAAGAAAGGAGAAGACCCTAGGCCTGTAAAGATTGGATCCAGTTTTGTAGACCCAGAACAGAGAAATCGGGGGGGGGGGGATGATTGGGGAATAGTTGGGGGAGAGGAATTATGGGACATATGGTGGGAGGGAACTGGGAAAGGGGAAAGCCTTTGGAATGTAAACATAGAATATAGAAAATAAAAATTAAAAAAAATAACATTGAAAAAAACGGAATTCAATTAAGTTGGGAAAACAAAATTAAATAAACAAATTTCTGTATACTTCTGAATCACCAAACTTACATCAAGAAGAGAACCGCAGATCTGTACCAAACAAGGAGAGATAGAAAGTTAATTAAAAGCCTTCCAACTTAAAAAAATGAGAGGGGGTCCCAGGCTCAGATAAATTTACAGAATTATATCAAAGAAGCTCTACAGCCATAACCTACCAAATTATTCAAAACATATACACTGAAGAAACACTATCAAACTCTTCCTATGATGCCAGCATTATTCTAATATTCAAATGACGTAGACACAGCAACAGGAAGAAAGAAAGAAAGAAAGAAAGAAAGAAAGGAAGGAAGGAAGGAAGGAAGGAAGGAAGGAAGGAAGGAAGAAAGAAAACTACAGGCTAATATCCCTAAAAAAATATACATTCAAAAACTTAAGAAAAAACTTGCATACTGAATGAAGATATGCGCCGTGACACAAGTTAACTTTAACATGGAATTATACAAGTCAATTAATGTACTAATTTACATAAATAGATTTGAAAACGAAAATTACATAATTATCTCAATATAGGCAAAAAAAGTTTGATAAAAATCCAATATGCCTTTGTGAAAAAAGTGGTACAAAGTTTAGAGGGAACATAACTTCAAAATAATAAAAGTTATATATGAGAAAACCACAGTCAATGTCATCCTCAATAGGGAAAAACAATGGAGAAAAACTCAAGGGAACTCAACTGAAGTCAGCAATAAGACTGGGCTCTGCAATCCCTTCTTCTTTTCAGTGTTGTGCTTGAAGAATCGGCTGAAGTAATAAAGCAACAGAAGAAAAAGTAAAGAGATGCAAGTAGGAAACACAGGCAAACTGCCCCTGTTTGCAAACAGTATACAAAAAAAAAATTACCAAAAGAATTCTATAAATGATCAACAATTTCAGTACATGAGCACAATACAGAACTAGCATTCAAAAATCAATTGCTTTTCAACGCACCACCAACCAACACACAAAGAAAGAGGTCATGATAACAATCCATTCACGAATTCTCAAATTAAATATGATACTTAGGAATAAACCTAACCAAGGAGGTAAAAGTATAGGTACAGAAAATAAAAACCAAGCAAAATATAAAGAATACATAATTTTGTGGTCTGCAGGCCTAAATGATACACCTACAACACAACACCTGCACCTACATCTCAAGAACATCACAGAAGAGAGGGCACAGAGATTTGATGAGCCTGCTCTGAGATTATGTCTCCTAGAAATGTCAGGGAAACTGTTCAGGTGAAAATTCCTTATTTAGCTCTATACCCCAGTTTTTAATAGAGCTATTTGGTCTCTGGAGCCTAACTTCTTGATTTCTTTGTATATATTGGACATTAGCCCTCTGTCAGATGTAGGGTTGGTGAAGATCTTTTCCCAATTTGTTGGTTGCTGTTTTGTTCTTTTGACAGTATACTTTGCCTTACAGAAACTTGGTAATTTTATGAGGTCCCAATTGTCAATTCTTGATCTTAGAGCATAAGCTATTGGTGTTCTGTTCAGGAAATTTTCCCCTATGCCCATGTGCTCAATGTTCTTCCCCAAAGTTTCAAATAGCTGAGAAGCACCTTAAGAAATGTTCAACATCATTAGTCATTAGGGAAATGCAAACCAAAACAACACTGAGATTTCACTTCACACCAGTCAGAATCGCTAAGATTAAAAACTCAGGAGACGCCGGGCGGTGGTGGCGCATGCCTGTAATCCCAGCGCTCTGGGAGGCAGAGGCAGGCGGATTTCTGAGTTCGAGGCCAGCCTGGTCTACAGAGTGAGTTCCAGGACAGCCAGGGCAATACAAGGAAACAGTCTCGAAAAAACCAAAATCCAAAAACTCAGGAGACAGCAGGTGTTGGCCAGGATGTGGAGAAAGAGGAACACTCCTCCACTGCTGGTGGGATTGCAAGCTGGTACAACCACTCTGGAAATCAGTTTAGTGGTTCCTCAGAAAACTAGGCATGACACTTCCGGAGGACCCTGCTATACCACTCCTGGGCATATACCCTGAGGATTTCCAGGCATACAATAAGGACACATGCTCCACTATGTGAAGCCTTATTTATAATAGCCAGAAGCTGGAAAGAACCCAGATGTCCCTCAATGGAGGAATGGATAGAGAAAATGTGGTATATTTACACAATGGAATACGACTCAGCAATTAAAAACAATGAATTCATGAAATTTTTAGGCAAATGGTTGGATCTGGAAAATATCATCCTAAGTGAGGTAACCCATTAACAAAAGAACATACATGGAATGCAGTCACTGATAAGTGGATATTAGCCCAGAAGCTCTGAATACCCAAGGCACAATTCACATATCAAATCATTCCCAAGAAGAAGGAAGGGGAGGGCCCTGGTCCTGGAAAGGCTTGATGCAGCAATGTAGGAGATTACCAGGACAGAGAAGTAGGAGAGGATTGATTGGGGAATGAGTGGAGGGAAGAGGGTTTATGGGATTTATGGGGAGGGTGAAAATGAGTAAGGGGAAGGCATTTGAAATGTAAACAAAGAATATAGAGAAAACAAGAAAAAGAGTCATGTTTTTACTGGGTATTTGAGGTGAGAGGTGACAGACGATGGGATTAGTGGACAAGAGAGTGAGATGAGCTTGAAAGACGCGCTGGAGATAGGGTCAGGCCAGTAGGACTGCAGGAGCTGGGGTCACGGAGTGAGACCCCTCCAGGATATGGTGCTGTACCCTAGTGGGGCAGGAGAGTTGGTCGGTCAGTCATTTTAATATTGCCCGCAACACATATCATATATTACATTGTATGTATGTATACATATATGTTACAATATATGTATATGTCATATAATGACATAATATATATTTTGAGACTGGAGATATAGCTCAGCCATTAAATGCTAAGCTCACAACCAAAAATAATATACATTTTGTATTTTATGTATTATAAATGCTAAATATTATATATGTAATTAACAATTAGATAGAAAAATGTCTATCAATATGAAAGAGAACAAGAGGAAGGTACATGAAGGGATTGGAGAGATAAAAGAAAAGGAGGAAATGATGTAGTTATACTTCAACATTAAATAAGTTCATCAAAAATCCTTTGTCCTAAAAAAAAAAATCCTTGTCCTCACTCTGAGAATATATTTGTAGAATATATATTGGCAAAGTATATGAATATACAGGAGATAAATTTTATTTTGACTGATATGTCCATTGGTACACCCTAAGCATTATTACAAAATTTTAACATTATGGATGATGTTCAAAGATTTACTTCTCATTATAAAAAGTGCTACCGTAAAATGATGGAATATACATCAGACTCTATCTGTGCTTCGCAATGCTCTTTCTTATCTTGAAGCTATGGTATCATTCTCTGTCTCAGTTGATAAAGCCCTTGCCCAACAGTTTCTAGAGGATGATTTCCTGAGACCAGCACCCGCAGCCGATCCCCAGGTCCTTTCTTTGTGAGGATGATGCTGGAACAGACTGCGGGCCTAGAAGAGGCTGGGAGAGCATGCAGCACTGCTCTGCTCTGCTCTGAACTTCCCTGCGAGACAGAAAACAGTTGCGTGTCTCCAAGGCTTTACTGAGAGGTTTTATAAGTCTAGACAAAAACCTACACAGAAACTGCTTACAAGCCTGTAACTATAGAACAAAGTGTATACAAGCCTGTAACTATAGAACAAAGTGTATACATACAGCTTGTGCCCTGTGAGGGCCAGTAACTCCGGAGGACCTCCTAACTTGCAGAGATCATTTATTTGTTTGTAACTTCACTTTGCTTCCAAATGCATTCAGTCATGATTAAAGTTCACTAACTCTAAGGGCTTCAGCATAGAGGCTGGTAAAACCTTTAAAAAGATTAGTACCATTAACTCCATTTTATATTTATTCCATTTGTAGGTCAGTGTCTTATAATGATAACTTTTTATATTTTTTCTTTTATTTCACCAAACAAATTTAGTAATTTTGTCACTTAAACCATTTGTTACACAGAAATAATACTTTAAATAATATGCATATATTCAGAATATTTATTTCAACAAAATAATCTACAACAATCAAGATGTCTTTGTAGGTAACTATCATTATTATTATTATTATTATTATTATTATTACCATCCATATATGTGCTAAATCAGTCTACCAGGCTTTTGTAAAGTTGAATGCAATTCTTTCGGCCATATTTCTAATTAAAACAATATTATTGGTAGTTCTTATGCCTGAATAAGTTATCATCAGTTATCATAAGTTAAATGGTGAGCTTTTATAATAAGACACATAACACAGATATCAACCAAAGGTAGAAAATAGTGAATCAATATAAGATCATAACATTGGGGATATGAAACCTGAAGAGGTCACCTCCTATAGCCAGGCAGCAACGCTGGGGTAGTGATAGGAACACCAACCCACCCATGAAACTTTTGACCCAACATTTATGGAATTTTGGAATGCAGGGATGGAGGATGGAGTAGAGACTGGGAATGACCCATCCAATTACTCCAAATTGAGCCTCATCCCATGGGCAAGCACCAATCCCTAATATTAATGATTCTCTGTTATGCTTGGAGATAGGAGCCTAGCATGGCTGCTTTTTGAGAGGCTCCACCCAGCAGCTGACTCAGACAAATGCAGACACCCACAGCCAAACAGTGGATGGAGCTTGGGGACTCTTATGGAAGAAAAGGAGGAAAGACTGCAGGCCCCAAAGGGGATAGGAAATCCACAAGAAACCCAAGAGTCAACTAACCAGGACCCTAGAGTCTCTCAGAGACTGAACCACCAACCAAAGAGCCTGCATGGGCTGGACCTAGGCCTCCTGGCAAACATTTAGCAGATGGGCAGAGTGGTCTTCATGAGGGTCCCAAACATCTGGTGCGAGGGCTACCCCAAAAGCTGTTGCCTGTCCATGAGATATGTTCTTCAAGTTGGGCTGCCTTGTCTGGCCTCAGTGGAAGAAGATGTACCTAACCTCACAGACTTGATGTACCAGGGCGGGAGGACACCCAGGAGGGCCCCACCTGTTCAGAGGAGAAGGGGATGTGGGAAAGATAGTTAGAGGGATATAGGGAGGGGGTGGTGAGAGGGATGTAAAGTGAATAAGTTTAAAAAAAAATCATCAAGTTACCTTGGAATAATAAGTCAGCATCTAAAATTTCTAAAGGCAGGAAATACTGGTTTCCAAACTCTCCTTAAGCATCTCCTTTAGTTATCTTGCTCCTCAGAATATTAAATTTGTTCCTTTAGAGGGAAGGTCAATCATAATCTCCTCTGTTACCAGTCCAATTTGACCTTTATTGTAAAATTAGGGAAAACCTACTGTTGACCCTCAGATATTCTATCTTGGTCTAATAAATTATAAACTAAGGCAAAATTGGTTTAGAATTTATAAACCAATAAAAAAGTGCTACCATAAAATGATTGAATAAATATCAGATTCTATCTGTGCTTCGCAATGCTCTTTCTTTCTTTTTTTTTTTTTGTAGGATTCTTTTTTTTTAATTTTTTTTATTTTCTTTTTTTTTATCATTTTTTTTATTTTCTATATTCTTTGTTTACATTCCAAAGGCTTTCCCCTTTCCCAGTTCCCACCCACCATAGTTCCCATAGTTCCTCTCCCCCCAACTGTTCCCCAATCATTCCCCCTACCCCCTCGGTTTCTTTACTAAACTGGATGCAATCTTTACAGGCCCAGGGTCCTCTCCTTTCTTCTTCTTGGGAATCATTTGACTTGCTATTAGTGTCTTGAGTATTTAGGGCTTCTGGGCTCATTAATATCCACTTATCGGTGATTGCATTTCATGTGCATTCTTTTGTGATTGGGTTAATTCACTCAGGATGATATTTTCCAGGTCTAACCATTTACCTACAAATTGCATGAATTCATTATTTTTAATTGCTGAGTAGTATTCCATTGTATAAATATACCACATTTTCTGTATCCATTCCTCCTTTGAGGGATATTTGGGCTCCTTCCAATTTCTGGCTATTATAAACAAGGCTGCTATAAACATAGTGGAGCATGTGTCCTTATTGCATGCAGGGGAATCCTCTGGGTATATGCCCAGGAGTGGTATGCCAGGGTCCTCTGGAAGTGACATGCCCAATTTTCTGAGGAACCACCAAACTGATTTCCAGAGCGGTTTTACCATTTTGCAATCCCACCAACAGTGGAGGAGTGTTCCTCTTTCTCCACATCCTCGCCAGCACTTGTTGTCTCTTGAGTTTTTAATCTTAGCCATTCTGACTGGTGTGAGGTGGAATCTCAGGGTTGTTTTGATTTGTATTTCCCTGATGACTAATGATGTTGAACATCTTTTAAGGTGTTTCTCGGCCATCCGAATTTCTTCTGGTGAAAATTCTTTGTTTAGCTCTGTGCCCCATTTTTTGATAGGGTTATTTGTTTCTTTGCGGTCTAACTTCTTGAGTTCTTTGTATATATTGGATATTAGCCCTCTGTTGGATGTGGAGTTGGTGAAGATCTTTTCCCACTTTGTTGGTTGCCGTTTTGTCCTTCTGACAGTGTCCTTTGCTTTGCAGAAACTTTGTAATTTTCTGAGGTCCCATTTGTCAATTCTTGATCTTAGAGCATAAGCTATTGGTGTTCTGTTCAGGAACTTTTCCCCTGTGCCCAAGTCCTCCAGGGTCTTCCCAAGTTTCTTTTCTAATAGTTTCAGTGTGTCTGGTTTTATGTGGAGGTCCTTGATCCACTTGGAGTTGATCTTAGTGCAAAGAGATAAGAGTGGGTCAATTCGCACTCTTCTGCATGTTGACCTCCAGTTGAACCAGCACCATTTGTTGAAAAGGCTATCTTTATTCCACCGGATGGTTGTGGCTCCTTTATCAAAGATCAAGTGACCATAAGTCTGTGGGTTAATTTCTGGGTCTTCAATCCTGTTCCATTGATCTGCTTGCCTGTTGCTATACCAATACCATGCAGTTTTTAACACAATTGCTCTGTAGTACTGCTTGAGGTCAGGGATATTGATTCCCCCAGAAGTCCTTTTATTGTTGAGAATAGTTTTAGCTATCCTGGGTTTTTTGTTGCTCCAGATGAATTTGAGAATTGCTCTTTCTAGATCTATGAAGAATTGAGTTGGGATTTTGCTCTTTCTTATCTTGAAGCTATTGTATCATTCTCAGGTGAGAATGATATCACATTCTGTCCAGGTCTGGTTTGGCAACATGGAGTGAATAAAAATCTCCCTGTAGATTGCAGGTTGATTGAAAATGTAGAGAGCCATAGTGAGCTGGGGAAGGTAGCTTGTGCAGAACTGGATCATTGATTTTTTTTAGAAACATTACTGCATTTTATAAGCAAATTAGTGAAAAGATTTTCATACTTATTCTGAAAGCTCTTCTATATAACAGTGTCCTAATTCTGGGGAATATAAATATGAAGTAACAATTATTGACAATGGGATGTTTGTAGTACTTTTGGATTCCTGCAATTATCTCATGTTCACTATAGTCATAATCATATATCATTGGTATATAGTTGTAGCACAAATGCACATTTACTAACCAAAACTGCATGCCTAATATGTACAATATATAGTAGATGAATAGGTGACAGATGGACATTGTACATATTGGTATATGCTCATAATTGATAATTATGGCCTTGTGAGAATATGTAAGCAACAGTAAAGAATAAAATACTTTTAAAACTAGGGATCGCTACCTTGGTGAGTAGTCTTGGTGAGTGTCTTTCTTATCTGATAACTCTGGGTTATGTGAAAAGTTGAGCCAATAATTCTCAATGCTCAAAAGGCAATTTTAGATGAGTCATGAAATATTTTGTAAGTTCTGTTAAAGTATGAGTATTCAATATTTAGATGAAAGCACCAAAGGGTAAGGAGAGGCACCTTTTAAAGAACTGGAGAGAACAGTCCTACTCCTTCTCCAGTCGTGACCGCCCCCTTACAGCTGAAGTTAGATCCTGTCCCTTCTACCCTAAACCTACTAAATTTTTACATCACAGTCTGAGAAAGATTCTCTTAGCTGCCTCAAAAGTCCATTAAAACTGTTCTTCTTTCTTGACCCTGTGAACGGATCTGGAATTTCCCCTCACCAACTCTCCCTCCTACATGCTTCTCACATCACTGTCCTTTAGACATTCTGGGAGGTTTTCTACCTGCTGCTCTACTGTACTTGCTGGTTTGGTATCAACACAAGCAAGAGTCATCAAAGAGCGCGGAGTTGAGGAAATGCCCCCAGAAGATCCAGCTGTAAGGCATTTCCTTAATTAATGATCAATGCTGGGAGGGCCCAGCCCCTTGTTCATGGTGCCATCCCTGGGCTTTTGGTCCAGAAGTTGGGTAAGAAAGCAGAGTGAGTAAGCCATGGCAGAAGAGCCAGTAAGTAGCATTCTTCCATGGGCTCTGCATAAGCAGCTGATGCCAGATCCCTGCCCTGTCCTGATTTGGGGATGAACTGTGATGTGGAGGGGTGACCTGAATACATCCTTAGGTCATGCTGTTCCATCACAGCAGCGATAACCCTAACGAAGACACCCACCTACCTAGAATTCCCAGACATTTCACAGTCCTTTCCTTATCTTCATTAACTCTAAAACAAAAATCTTTCCTCTATGTTTCTATTTCCAGCCCTTTCCAACCCATCTATATTATTTGCCTCGATATCTTAGCTACCTCATACTCACTTACTTTGAAGCACAGGCATACCGATAGATTCATTAACAATTAAATTTGGGGTTCACTGAAATGATCTTAAGCCAAAAATCAAGTTAGAAGATCACTAAAATATATTGGATTCTCATTGCCTGAAACAACCTATGAGTAATCTAAGCTGAAGCTGGTGAAGGGTCAGGTTTCCTTCAGATGGCAGTGACTTCAGCTGGTAGTTGGCAAGATTCTAGGGACCCAGGGTTTATTTCAACAGGCAATGGAATGTATGGTGTTTGGAGTCAGAAGAACAAAGTTCAAAGATTAGTGCTGGCACAGCATTGCTACAATGTTGTGAAAGGTCATAAAGTAATCCATGACATTCTAATAATAGATACTTAAATATATGAAAGGTCAAAGGAACAGGCTTCTTTGGTTGCCTGTATTTATTAATGAAAGAAAAATAATAGAACTTTTATCATATTCATTTAATAGTATATATACTTTCTCCCTACTAAACATATATATATACATATACATATATATGTATACACATACACACACACACACACACACACACACACATACATAAGCACCACAAGAGACAAAGCTATCTATATCGGTTAGCTTGTTCTCAATAATCAGTCAATTAAGGTAATCACATGATTGAACAAGTATTACTATGTTAGTTTTCCATCACTGCAACAAAATAGTAGAGGACATCAGTTTAAAGGAGGATAGATTTATTTTGGCTCAAGGTTTCAAAGATTTTAGTCCATGCTGGTCTGGCTCCATTTCTACAAGCTTCTAGTCTGCAAGAACAGATGCAGGACATCATAGCAGCAAGGAAGAACAAGAACAAGGCCAGTTACCTCATGGTGGGCATGAAATTAGAGAGAGGAAAAGCAACCAGGACAAGGTATATCTGTCCAAGTACACACTCACCAAGGATACATTCCCTTCACCTTGGCCCTGTCTCTGAAATTTCTATCACATCTCATAAATTATCAGTGTCTTAACCTGTAACTGAAGTCAAAGCTCTCCTGACCTAATCATTTCCCTAAAATCATCTTTTGGAAACCAAGCTTTTAGCACATGGTCTTTGGGGGACATTCTGGGTCTCACCCTTAAAAATTACATATAGAATCCTTTGTAGTTAGAGATATTAAGATGTTAATGTCCATAATTCTAATAATAATGTAATTGTGAAAGTACTGTAAACACGAAGTAGTAATAGTAGTAATATTTATTGAAGACCACCTTGTATTGAACACTGAACTAAAAATTTTGCAGCACTATCTCTGAATAATTACCCCAATCACAGAGAAATTATTATTATCCGCCCAATTTTGCAGATGAGGAAGGTGAAGATGTATGTCTGTACTTTATATATCTAAGAAATGTTTAGTGGCAACAATTAATGTTTATTGACTGGTACCTTACTCACTCATATTCACATTGTTGCTCTAAACTTATAGCCATGTGAACTTTACATACACCTATTTGTCTGTAGAAGCATAAAATTTTAAAGGTACATAATAATTACATGCTATGATTCAAAACCATTTAAAACATTAATTTCTTCACACATTAAAAAAATACCACTATGAGTTGATTCTAAAAAATATAGTCAGGAGTATTTATATAAATTCAAATTACTGATATAAACAAAGAAACGGCATTAAAGAGATGGTTTATCAGTTAAGAGCATTTTTGCTCTTGCAGACAATTGAGATTAGATTCTGGTATCCATACAATGGCTCATAGCTATCCATTCTAGAAAATTCTAGAAAATCTGATGCCCTTTCCTGACCTCTCACCAAACACAGTGATATATATAGATGCATGCAATACTCAAACCCATACAATAAAAATAAATCTAAATAAAAAGAAGTAACTGCTCAAAAGTATTTATAAATTTTATTGCAGGATGTGTTTCTAAGGAGTTTGCAAATTAAGGCTCTCTATAATTCTGGTCCATTACAAAGCCCAAAGTTTCACTGGCTCTCTCTTCCACCAGAGGTCAAAGCACAAGCTACAGGCAAAGTCCCTGGGCACTGAAAAAAAGCCACCTGTCCCAAAGAACCACAAATGTGTGCACACAAATCCCTTCCTAGATTTAGAGTAGCTGGCCTGTCAATGAAAGTGAACTTTCTACTACCACAGTCTTTACAAAATGGGTGAGGAAGAGATTCATCATTCAAGCCTTGGAAATTACAGATTATTGTCGCTAGGGTATCAAAGACAGACCAATGAAACAGCGTCATGAAAATCAACTGTGGGGAACAAGTGAGTTTATTACATTATTCACAGGTTCACCAGTGTAGTGGCTATTCCTGTTTGTCAACTCAACTATATCTGGAATGAATTACAATCCAAAATTGAAAGGCTCACTGGTGATCCTAATCTGGAGGCTGGAAGATACAAGTTTCTCACCTGGACCTTGGCATGAAGATCTTGAGGAATAGGGGCTATGAATCCCAAAAGATTAAGACAGGGAGATATCTGAGTTCAAGTTTATCTCAGACAACGAAAGTCCCAGATCCTGGTGTGGTGGAACACACCTTTAATCTGGGCTACACCTTCTGCTGCATATAAGGACATTGGAAGAAGGACGATCTGCTCTCTTCTTCGACTTCTTCCCTTATCAGACTGAGCAACTGCTAGATCCTTGGACTTCTATTCACAGGTACTGCTGACCATTGTTGGGAGTTGGATTGCAGACTGTAAGTCATCAACAAATTCTCTTACTATATAGAGACTACCCCTATGTTCAGTGACTCTAGAGAACCCTGACTAATACCGTCGGTGAGCAGTAGCATGGTGACTCCAAGCCAGCTGTGTCATAGAAAACTCACTCTAGTATGGGTATGACTCAAAGAAGCTGTGTCTCTGGAGCTATCTGCTCAACCTGCAGGCAGCTCCACCAAAGAATCTCCTCTACCCCTGAGTTTGTGGTTACTTACATAGCCTCAGGAAGGATACTGGGAATCTTATAATTTCTTAAATTTCCAAAGTTTTATAATTTTCATAAACTGTGTGAGCCTTTAGTTTTCACTAGCTTTCTGAGTTTGAAGCTTTTTCTTCCTAGAAGGAGATATTTAATTTTGAAGGAAAAAAGTCCATATAACAGATATATAAAATAAATTCATGTATCTGTGACATAAATTATATATATAATTTATATCATACAATGCTGCATGACATTAAAATATATTTACTGACAGTATTTCAAATCTGGGAATATTATAGTATATATTCAAATGTGTGTGTGTGTGTGTGTGTGTGTGCACATAAGAGATTAAAAGAGAATAAAGAAATGTATCAAAACATCATTAGTAGTCAGAGAAACAAAACCATGGAATTGGCTATCCTAGAAATTTCAGAGAAACTATACCCACAAAGTATCATCAATATGACCATTTAAGACCAGAACAAGGACTATACCAGTAGACATGCTAATGTGGAAGGGGAACATAGCATGGAGCCCCAACCCTAGGAAAAGAATCACAGGGAGGAAAGAAATGCTGAGAGCAAGAGAAAGAGTTTTCCTGAGGAAAGCACACGCCAAATGGTTCTTCAGTACAAAATGGTCAGCTCTGAAATCATATACACACAAGTGACATTATACAGACTGAGCCAATTATATTTTTATATTGATGAATATATATACATACACAATGGTATGTATATAATGGTAAATGGTGCTTCTCTTCTAGAATTTCCTCTCTTAATGAAGCTCACTTGAAACGTCTAGAATAAATTAATTTTCTTAAAGGCCGTAGGATGTCAGAGTACTCAATTCTCAAAGAAAATTGTAAGGTAAGACAAAGGTTATAGTGTGTGTTTGTGTGTTGTGTGTGTGTGCGCGTGCACACACATGCACATTAGAGAGAGAGGCAGAGACAGACAGAGACAGAGAGAGAGAGAGAGAAAAGGGGGCACTTGGTTCCCTATAAGAAGAAGGAGGGATTAAGGTGATGGGGTTAAAAGTGACTAACTTATTTTGTGTAGGTATGAAGCTGTCAAGGAATTTTTTAAGGCTTTAAAATGGGCTGAAGGGATACTGATGTTACTTGGTGAACCCAAGATAGACCAGTCAGTCCAGGCAATGAGTAACTTACAACAGTGGTGTAGGATAGGCTGTTGGCAGGGAGCAGGGATTTGGTCATCAAGATGGTGATTGTGATCATCATGTCAAAAACAGAAAAGAGTGTAGCGGGAAGAGAGTATAATTGTCCTGGTTGCATCATAAAGACAGAAATTTAGGGCAGGGGAGCCTATGAGACTTCATCTATTAATTTAGGGTAGTTATAGAAAAGCAAAAATCTTCTATGTTGACTTTAACAAAATCACTGCAAAAAAAGCATGGCTGTTTTACTTTGGCTCTATTAAAAACAAAAATCAAGGAGCAGGTAGTTGCTTAAAGCAAAACAAATATTTGTCATCTTGCAGATCTGAAGACCAACGGGTCTTTCTGTGGTAAAAATCAAGGTAACTTAGCAGGAAAGGCCTGTGCTCCTTCTTACGGACTAAAGGGATGATCATATTTCCTAGTATTTACAACTTCTGGCTGATATTGCTTAGCTTAGAACCCTTTGTTCCACCTTAAAAAGCCACTGTGTCATGCCTCAAATCTCTCTGATCCTGATCTTGTGCTCTGCTCTTCGATTTGCCATGATTTTGACAAAAGGCTGCCTGGATAATCCAGGATAATCTCTGTATCTCAAGATCATTAATCGCGACAGGAAAATCTCTCTTAGCGTATAAGGTAACAAAAGTGTAGAAGACATCCTTTTCAATCTACACCAATGACTAAAGAGAAAGCCTAAAATCCGATTATGCAGTATGCAAAATTACAAAGCTAGTTAAATGCCTGATTTGCCAAACCACCATGCCAAGTATCAAGAAGAAGTGGTTGTTGAAAAGGCAGAAGTTGAAAACGGATAAGGAGCATGGTCTCCTAGTCCCAGCCATCTCATCCTTGCCAGTAGCATCCCTGTCCTCTGGTCTGAGGAAACTGCTTTTCTTTTGTTAAAAACCTTCATTAGTTATGCCAAGACAAAGTCCTATTTAAAGATTAACTTGATTTTGTTTATATGTTGCTGGGGGGTGGAGTGTACACCTTGGTGTGTATATGCACACGGATGTAAATAGCAGCCAGATGGCTGTGCAAGAGCGGAACATGCTAGGAACCAAAAGCCATTCTTCTCCAAAAGCAGCAAGCCCTCTGAAACCATGAGCCATTCCCCCAGTTCCCAAGCCCACTCTTAGAGGAAGACGTCATCCATGTTTATTCAAGTTCTACCTTTTCTCACTGACTTAGTCATTGTTCTATTGCTACGAAGAGATGTCAGGACCAAGGCAGCTCTGATAAAAAAGAAAGCATTTAACTGGAGGTTGGGTTACAGTTTCAGAGATGCCTCCATTATCACCATGGTGGGGAACACGATGTTCACGCAGTCAGGCAGGAACAGTGCTGGAGAATTAGCTGAGAGGCACATCCTGATCCACAGTCAGCAGTGAGAAAGAGAGATGGGCCTGACATGGACTTTTGAGACCTCAAAGTCCACCCCCGCCCCCAGTGACAAACATGCTCCAAAAATGCCACGAACACTCCAACAAGGACATACCTCCTAATCCTGTCAAACGGTTTCATATTCTGGTGACTAAGAATTCGAACACATGAGCTGATGTGGCCATTCTTTTCAAACCACCACACTGCCTTCAGTTCTATTAAAAGAGTCAGACCTCAGACTATGCTAGAGAGTCTCATCTATTCTACCCAGGAAAAGGCAGGACCTAAATCAAAAGACCTATAAGGCTTTGCAACATACCCATGAAGATCCGAGGAGTGCATGGGTGATGGAGTCTGATGGGGGATACATCAAATCCAATGAAATATGTGGCCATAAGGCTTACCCTTAGCCAAACATTTTCTCACTGTGGTTCAGGACTTAACAACAGGTGTTTTGTTTTGGTCTGTTTTTGTTTTTGATTTAAGAAAGCAAACTTGATTAATTGACATGCACAGTCAATAATGGCCTCTATTCAAGTGGCTGAGATATTGGAACTCCCCTAGGAAGTTATATTTGTTCAGGAGGAAATAAAATCGCTTAAGAAGACTGCACAGTGAAGCCAATCAGTTCCCAGAAATGCACTCAGCAACCGTCAATGAATGCTATCCATTGAGATTTTAAGGACACTCACTTCAGTGAAGTCACTGGGAAATATATAGATGTGAGGGAACTACAGTCAGCTTCAAAAGCTCATCATGGTAACCAAGAATGGCGCTATGAATTGACATCCCTGATTATAGATGGCTTATGAATCATTGTTCTGCATATTTGTAAGACTATAATCTGCCATGCATATTTTAACCAGAAGGTGAGCGAATTAACTGGGGGAAATCCAAGTACTATCAAGAGAAAACAACTACTGGAGAAAAGTTGCCGAAGGGTGAAGGTTACTTATAAGTCCACAGATGTGAGGAAACTTCAGACTGTGACAAGCGGTACCAGGAAGGGCCATGTTGTACTTGCGGAGACACTTCACCCTCTTCAGATGTCAGCTCCTCCATCAACACAACGGCAATGCTGTTCTCCAGGATCTTAAGTGATTACACAGTGGGCACTAATTTTTTTTTTTACTTTTTTTTTTATTTTCTATATTCTTTGTTTACATTCCAAAGGCTTTCCCCTTTCCCAGTTCCCCACCACCATATGTCCCATAAGTCCTCTCCCCCGCAACTATTCCCCAATCATCCCCCCACACACACCATTTCTCTGTTCTGGATCTACAAAACTGGATCCAGTCTCTACAGGCCCAGGGTCCTCTCCTTTCTTCTTCTTGGGAATCATTTGACTTGCTTGTGCCTTGAGTATTTAGGGCTTCTGGGCTCATTAATATCCACTTATCAGTGATTGCATTTCATGTGTATTCTTTTGTGATTGGGTTAACTCGCTTAGGATGATATTTTCCAGATCTAACCATTTACCTACAAATTGCATGAATTCATTATTTTTAATTGCTGAGTAGTATTCCATTATATAAATATACCACATTTTCTGTATCCATTCCTCCTTTGAGGGATATCTGGGATCCTTCCAACTTCTGGCTATTATAAAAAAGGCTGCTATGAACATAGTGGAGCATGTGTCTTTATTGTATGCAGGCACTAATTTTATATATTGTCTTCAATGAAGAAGTTTCTGTCACTGCAGCTCACTGGTGCTAATTGACCTACTGAAACAAAATAAGAAAATATACTATCCAGGGAAACATACTTGTACTGATTCTGAGTTTGTTGGGAAAAGGAGCAGACAAGAAGGCTTGCTGTGGCAGGGAGAGGTAAAGATCCTATGGAGAACAAAACATAAGCCCTTAGCATCCTAAGAAAACTTGTGTAACTTCAGCCTAGAAATGGGAGTAAGACTGCAAAAGTTCCAACAGCTGGATTCTAATAGCTTGACAAAAACCAGAAAATTATTTCACAGCATGCACTTTAGTAGGTCCCAGTTGAAGAAAATGTGCCTGAAACGTTCGCCCGTCTCTTCCCTTTACACTGCTTACCATAAGCTATTGGGTAATAAGAATAGGAGGCTAGGGTTGGCAGCCTGAAGGCACAATTTCCCAGAATATAATCTGAAAATGGACGGATTCCATGCAGGCTTAACAATAAAACTAAAGAGAATGTTTCCCGAATGTCAGAATTTCCTGAAAAAAAAAAGAAATTATTGTGAGACATATAGTTTATGACATATATTAACTACAAAATACATGGAAATGTTATATTACTAACTTGTACATGAAAGAGAAAAAATGTTCTGAAGTTATTTTTTTAATATTTGTGTTATTCTGTAAAAGATATTGGACAACTGTGTCTCACCAGTTTAAAGTGATATGTGGTTCCACCTCTTCTGTTTCTACATACGAGGGGAAACTGGACACCCCCAAACAGCCATCTCATTGTTGCAATAGTATTAAACAGAGAAGTGAATGCCTCTCTGTATGTAGAGTGAGTCCTTGGGGCACTTTACGCAGAGATGAGGTGTAAGAGCATTTGTGTAATCATCCTAAATGTCAATATGATGTTGCTCTCCGTGATTTTTCTAAGCTGATGAAGTTCAAAGATTCCCAAGAAGAAACGAGGGCAGAAAGGTTGGAGACTGATCACTCACCCTCCCAGTACAGATGGCCAAGGGGGCATCTAACACCGAAGCTTACTGCAATGCTGATAGGCTTGGCATACCATGGTCTGTGATGCTTTTTCTCCTATAGAGTTTAGGTAATCTGCAATGGAAACTTTTCTACTAAGAGAAAAGCCCTCATTAAAATTTTGTTAGGACCTGAATCAGAGGCTGAAGGAAGCACACAGACAAGCAAAACAGGATACAGCAAGAAGAATGCTCTGGAGGTGACGGCAAGTCCGAAGGGCTTACAATAAGCGTTTCACTCTTGCCATTCCTTTGTCCTGGTGACTAAGGAGGCAACTTAAGCTGTTACAGATGGCTTCATGCTTAGCCTGGAGAGATCATCTTACTCAGAAAACAGGGCTTGCCAGAAACCCTTCCGTTTGCCAGCTTGAAACTTGCACATAATGAGACTTGATACATCTACAAGTTGGAACTCTACAATCTCAAATCACTGAAAAGCTCCAAGCACATACTTAAAACCTATTCTTTCCCCATGGATATGCAACTTCTCGGTAGCATAATTCTATGAAAGGAAGAGTGTGTGCCCTGCCAACCCCAAGTAAAATGGTCTGAGAAACAGAGTATGAATAAGGGCGTTCTCTCTGCTCCTGAGTCACAAATTTCTTCCATGGTAAAAGAAAATAAATTGTAGCCTTTAAGAGAGTCAGATGGAATAGAAAGCCCCCAGACTATCTGGAATATCTTAGCACAAATAGAAACAAATCAATACTCTAAATTATGTTGAACAAAGTTAATAACTAACATTTGGTTGGGGTAATCCTTCTGTAATATGGAAGAAAATATCCAAGGGCAAATAAAGTAATAGAAATAATTTTATTCTTATGGAAATTACAGATGGATAACAAATACAGTGTAAATTTCTACAAATCTACAAATAAATGATCTATGCTTCCAAATGTGCAAGAGATCAACGCAACGGGCTTTAGCACTGGGACTGATCTCGGGGTTATGTGCACAGGACAATCTATTATTAATCCTTCCAAAGAAGCATAGAAGAACAAAAGGCTTTCTCTTCTACTCCGGTGCACTTAATACATAATGGCACTAGGCAACTTGTCTAAAAAATCCAAACTTGGAAATCTGTGAAAACAGAGATTTGACAGTAATAGCAGGAATGACAGGAGTAACAGAAATAAAACCCAAGTATACTTGTGAGCAAAAGAACGGAGAGTGGGAGAAGAGGAAGGAAGGAAGGAAGGAAGGAAGGAAGGAAGGAAGGAAGGAAGGAAGGAAGGAAGGAAGATGCTAACAGAGAGACTGTTTCTGCATTCAACTGAAAATATCTATAGATAATATCTTTATCTGATAAAGTGTCTCCATTCTCAGAGAGAATTTAGCAATTTTTTTAAAAGAAGCTGCCCATAATTCTAGAAATGGGTTGAAATATGAGTCCTCCCTAGAGATCCCTAATGAAAATCGCACAATTGGAACTCCCTGTTGTCACTGACACCTCTGACTCATGGCAGCTGAAGGGAGGAAGCACTGACCAGCCAGGCAATGCGCAGAGGTGGAGTTAAGTTCAGATGAACCATGTAATTTAGGATGAGGAGAGAAAATTAGGAAACAGATGGTAATAAAAGAGAAAATAAAGACTGAACTATTAAAACCTGTTTTACCAACTGAACTTTGCAAAATCTTCAAGCATCAGTAAAGGCATAGGAGAAAAAAAAAAAAGCGCAACTGTAACTTCTTAACCTTGGCTTTTCCTGCAACGCCAGAGTTCCAGTTCTATTTCTTGCATACTCATCAACCAAATCGGATTAGTTCCTGCCTCCTCATCAGTCATCCTTCTTCCACCAAGATTGGGTCACTGTCAAAGGCAGGCAATGCTATTTGGCCCGGGGCCTAATGGTGTAGAGTTTTTATTGTAAAGTTAAACTCCAAGGCAGTGGTGATGGGATCTGTTCCCACACACTTGGCAGGTGAGATGACTCCAGGGCCAGGGCCATTGGGTAACTGCCTGGAGAGGTGATGTTCCACTGGGATTCAGGGGAAAAGCCATGTAAGAATGAAAAATAGGCTTCACTAGGTCTGTCCTCTGTTCAGATACCTCTAAGGCACATTGCACGGACTTGGAATCGTGTGGGTGGTGGGAAGGATTCATTCAGGTGGCTGACATTCTGGGGTCCTGGCCCAAATCCCATCTCTTTTTATTCTTTAGCATGATTGATATCTGCCCTCATTTCCGAAGGTCATATCCATGGAAGGAATGTGAAATTAGTAGGAAAGAGCTCTGAAAGAACAGGTAAGACTGGTGCTTGAGGAAAGGCCTCAGATGTTTATATAAAATTGCGAGCACAGCTGTGCCTGCTGAGCCATATACCACGTGCAGTAACCAGGGTCTGGTGTTAGAGGGATTGGGATTTATTTCTCCTTCCAGACAGGATCTCCTGGGGACTCTAAATGGTAAAAGCAGTGAACTTCCATATGGGTTAGGAAAGGCCAAAAGAAAATCTCTGCATATGATTTTTTTTTTTTTTTTGCCACGAGTCCCTCACCTTGCTTTGAACTCTGCTTCCTCTCATTTGCCTGCTGAATCTGGACACCATGATCAATAAGGGATCTGAGGTAGGAGCCCATGGGCACGTTCTTGTAGCCTCTTTGAAATGTGTGTAAGCATCCACTCCATCACTGCTCGGTCCATTAGATAAACCCTCATCTCTGCACCATTTTTTAAAAAAGTCAGAGACAAATAGAAAGAACACTTGGATTAGTATGCATGAGCTGACCACAGAATATCTAAAGACATTCTGTAAATATTTAGAACACACAAATTGTCACCCACCACAGGGTGCTTTCAGACAAACTGACTGAAAGACTTCATCACCTAAAGTGTACCTTTTCTTCTTGGCCTCAGGTGGATGAGTAAAAGCTATTGCAAGAATAGACGGGAAATCTGTAATGATTATTTTAGGATATATAGCAGAAACACTCAAAGAAAGAGCAGTTTAGATACTGGTAAACAATACCCAGGAAACGTGCATCAGGGGAAGTGTACCCTGGAGAAGCCTGGAAGCTCCAGTGCATCTGGTCCGATGGTTTCTTCTCTTTTTCTGACCAATCATTGTTCCATATGTCATTGATACCCCTCTTCATTTGGATATCAAGTAAGGCCTTATGACAGCATTTTCAATCACTCTCTCTCAGTCTCTCTCTCTCTCTCTCTCTCTCTCTCTCTCTCTCTCACACACACACACACACACACACACACACACACACACACACACGTGCGCGCATCTATGTGTGTGATTATAAAATCATAGTCTTTTATGCTTAATCACCTCTGTATATTTCTCATTCCTCCACCCATTAGACTTTTCTCTCCTCCCCTGAATTTATCTTTCTACACTCATCCCACTTGTATGTAAATCTATATTTTACTTGAAAAAAGGAAACACATAGCCAGGCATGGTGGCACACGCCTATAATCCCAGCACTTGGGAGGCAGAGGCAGGCGGATTTCTGAGTTCGAGGCCAGCCTGGTCTACAGAGTGAGTTCCAGGACAACCAGGACTACACAGAGAAACCCTATCTGGGGGAGGGGGGAAGGAACACATAATACCTGTGCTTCTGAATGAGGCTTATGCTATTTTACAAGACGATCTCTAATTCCATCTGCTTTCTTGTGATAGCCTTCGTTACATTCTTCCTTACACCTGGAAGAAACATTATTATGTGGCGTTTGATCAATTTGTCTACTACGTACCTAATCTTGTTTCATATCTTAGTTATTGGGAAACTTACATTTTCTTTTTTTTCATTTTTATTTTTTATTATATTCAACACAGTATATGTTTTATACAAATCATAAAAATGATGGACATGTTATTAAATGAACATAAAAAGATAAAGTCTTTTTGTTTGTTGTTTGATTGTTTTGTTTTTAGTAGAGCTTAAAATCTTGGCTCTTACTGTGGTACAAACCCAAAATAAGAACAATTTTTGGACATTGGAGTTCATTGTAGTAAGGTTGCACTTCAAAGTCCCTCACATCACCAAAGGACTTTACCTCCATAGTAGCTAAGCTAAGAGTTGACAGTTCTGCTGTGCCAAGGAATTAATTGTAGGCACAATGATTTGGAAGCAGATTTCCTGCTATGGTCAAAACTATTTGACTTGAGTGATTGTCATCATTCTCAGCCCACAGGCAACAGTTGATCATAGATATATGACATCCATAGTCCTGAAAAAGTACACTAATTAGTTTCTACCTGTTTTTCTCATTGAATAGCTTTACCTTGAATTAAGAAACTTGAATTTGAGACTAATGAAGTATTTTCAGAAATCTTTAAGAGACAATAAATAGTATGCATGGTGATAATGTCAATCTATTGTCTGAGCCAGCATCTCAACTTGGATCATTAACATTCTTCCAGCAAAATACGCATAAACAAAGATAACCTTGGACAAGCTCAGTCAATATGGACACCTTTTCCAAAACCAAAGGAAAATAAAACAGCAAATTTTCAAAGGAATAGGGGCATTGGGTCTTAAAATATAATCAGGCACTTTTAATATAAATTGGGCAAATAATAAACATAGAAAAATAGCTAACAGCCAAATGAGCATAGGCACAAAGACCAAGATGGACAAGTCCAACAGCCAATCATACATCAGCTAACTTGAATGTCTCTCAACATAAAAAAAATTACTAATGTGAGTCTTGAAGATTTCATGGACTCAGCAAGTATGCTGGATAAAACAATTAGCTGCGAATCCTGCTATCAATTGTTCTTTGTTGGGTTTCTAACTCCAATCGTACCTGTAATCATTTTCTCTTCTTCCCTTTAAGGATTTGTCTATATTTTGGAATCCATCCCAATAGAGAACACAAGAGTGTCAATATCAGCACAGACAGGCACATAGAAAGCAAACTTGCAAATATTCTTTTTCTCTGTCTCTCTGTCTCTGTCTCTCTCTATCTCTCTGTCTCTGTCTCTGTCTCTGTCTCTCTCTCTCTCTCTCTCTCTCTCTCTTCACACACACACACACACACACACACACACACATATGCACACATACACACTGAAACAGACTGGCAAAACACACTCACCAAACACAAGCACATAGTCACTCACTCAGCTACACAGTCATGCACTTCCATACAGAACATATACACATTCCTCCAAACTTACATATTCATCCACACTTAAACAGTCATACACATACAGAAAGACACAATCATGTACTCTGTCTGACACATTCACATTCATATAATATCACATATTCATAAAGTATAGACATTCACACTCTGAAAAACCTAATTACATACTCACAAACAATTCACAAAATTACACATAACCATATAATCATTCATATAATCATAAAATTACACACCACACATTCAAATGTATACATAACACACTCACACCAATAGTAACACACTCAAAATTCACTCCCACTCCCCATACCCACACTCCCACAAAAATCATACAAGTCACTCACACTAATACATATTGACATAAATCAAAATGTTCATACTCACCCACATAAACGCCCCCTCATAATCATATATACTGAAGTATAATCACACACATCACACACATGCTCACACAAATAAACCTACAATCATGCACAGTTAAACACTGACACAATCACATGCACACTCATAAAATTTGTCACATACAAATACATACTTTTAAATAGTCACTCCAACTCATAGTAGCATACACTGGAAATAAAGAACAAACATATAATCATATACACACAGTCAAGAAATCAAACACCCATACAGATTAACACACAGTCACATAAGCACTCACGCCCACAAAGACATTTATTACTACACACTGACATGGTCAGGCATACATTTGCACACTCAAAAACAAATGCTCTCACACACTGTGTTGCATACCCACAGGCACTAATACTATAATACATTCAGATATGTTCAGTTGTAAACTCACAAAATCATAGCCCCATGCATTCACACACATACACAGATATGTAACATTCACACCCACAATCTGACACTCACTAATACCCTCACACTAAGTCATGTTCACACATACATTCATACATATACTGTATCACCTTCACACTGACTCAATCAAATACACAATCATACTTTCTCACACTCATATATAAATATACTGCCTTATGCTAAAACAAAGACCATCAAACACATAATCATATTTCCTAACAGTCACAATCTTGTATATTTGCAAACTTTCATTCACACATGTACTCACATTCATAGACACAATCATAGTCATCCACTCACACACATTCTCTCTCTCTCTCACACACACACACATACACATTCTTACATACACGCTCACTTATACCCACACACACTCATACACAAACTATCTCAATCTCACACTGACCATCCATCACACACATATCCTCACAAACACACACTCACATGATTATCATGCATGTTTGCACACATATTCACACACCCGCACATGCTACAGATACACATTCACACTCATGAACACCTCCATTTGCTTACCTGTAGAGCAGAGAATCAGAGAAGAATGGAAGGAGTTTGCAGATAAATACAAAAAGAGAACTAGATAAGAGTGGAAAGCAAGACTTACCATGTGTTCTGGCTCATCTGCTTCATAGGATAATGACTCAAAGAATCACTGCAATAAGCTAATAAGACCAACCATGTTACGTTATCCCATCAACTAACTACACACACAGAGTAAGAGTTTGTTAATTTTAGCTATTATCATCATTGCATCACAGTTACAAGAACAACATAAAGTTTGATCTTCATTGGCATCCTTCTGTTTATCTGCATTGTTCATGAATGTTTCTCTTCTCTCTCTCTACCGTCTCCATACTTTTCTTTCACTTGCTCATTCACACATGTAAAGAAGAAAAAATGGGGCAGGGCACTCATTTTGAGCAATTCTATCTTTCTCAGCCATGTTAAGAAATCAAGTGTTGAAATTTCTCTATCTCCTTCTCATTTGTCATTGAGGATAAGGGTGCTATAAATACTTGCAGGAACTTGATCAAATGTGCAAACAGAACTCCATCCCAGTCTAGCAGCAGAGGAGTTTGAAAAGGTTTCTTTTTCCAAATTGCACAGTCTCATATCTTTTCTAATATGCCCAAATTTATAATAAGGACTGCTCCGATTTTTAAAGTCAGCTTAGTTTACAAATTGAAATAAAGAATAAAACTGAATATAAAGGTCAACATATTTTTCTGGGTGTTTATATGAAATTTGAAATGATGAAGCTGATTTCTACCCACCGTTGGATTTTTTGGAGATGGAGTTATTGACACATAGACTGACAATGGAGGATCTTTAAAATTCCGATCAATGTACTAACGCAAAGAATATAGTAATATTAATACATAACAGCACAAATAAATGAATGTGTTTATGGATAACTGTACTATTCAAATTTATTCAGTATATAATATATTTATATTTTGAGGAGTGGTTCATCTATGCATGCATATGGGAGGGACACAGGTGATTCAAATCATATCTAAATTTGTGCATGGTCCTACACTCCAGAGTAAATACCTGGGCCAAAATAAATTTCAAAATGGCAATAATGAGTTCTATTTATTGCAGAACCATCACTAGTGCTATACAGAAGAGTGTCTGAGATGAATATCTATGCCTACAGAAATATTTGAGTGCATAATGTGAACATTTGATTGTTAATAATTAAAACAGACTTTATGATAACAGTCAAAAGTCACAGCAATCTACTGTAATCCACTCTAGCAATTCATAGAGTGTCCCAAACAGTCAGTGTTCACAACCCAGGCCTAGTCTCTGGAAATACATTCCTTCTGTGGATCAAGTTTCCATGATGCTAGGTAGCAACACAGTCAATGGTTTTAATCCAGTGTCCCTGAATTTAAATGCTAGCTCTGCCCCTTGATAACTCTGAGATGTAAACAAACAACAACACGTGGAATGAGGATTGTACAAACTGAGATCCTAGTTCCTGATATCTATAAACAATGCTTTAAAAATAATACTTAAAATATTTAAAAACTATAAATAATATTTCAAATTATAGTACTTCAATCTTATTCTAAAAATTCAGTAAATTATTTTTTAATACTTTGCTTTAGTGTGTGTGTGAGTGTGTGTGTGTGTGTGTGTTATGTGTTCATATGTATATACACTTATATGAGGGTGCCAGCAGACGCCAGAAGAGGGTGCCTCCCTGCATCTGTGAGCTGCCTAGGGTAGATACCAGAAAACAAATTCAGGTCCTTAGGAAAAGCAGCAATCGCTCTTAACCACTGAGCCATCTTGCTAGCACTAAAAAATGCTTTTAAAATAAGCTGCTAAATTCTTAGGCAATTCTCAAAGGACTGCAGTGTGCAATTAAAAGTTAAAATGTAAATATATAATGTAACATATATAAATACATCTATAGTTTCCCTCTCAATTTCATTGAGGGAAAATATACAATAATTTTCTGCTATATTACGCAAAACAGCCAGTTATTGATTTAGGCAGGAGAGGTCAAGGCAGGCTTGCAAGATTTATGTAACTTGACAGAAGATAGAATCATTAAAAAGGAGAGAACCCCGATTCAGAATATGTTCTGGCAATGGGTCATTTTTCTTAATTAGTGATTGATGGGGAGGGGACCCAGCCCATTATGAGTAGTGCCTTCTCTGGGTTGGTGGTCCTGGGTTATATAAGAAAGCAGGCCTAAGCTGGCGGTGGGGAAGCCGGAGGGTCACCCAGCGTCCCAGGTGCTCAGAACCATCCGGCAGCGGCGGCAGAACCAGGTACCCGACACAGCCCAAGCTTAAGACCTTCGGGGACTCAGGCCTGGAGTGGGAGTTGGGCACAGAATAGCGGGTGCACTCTGCACTCGCGCGGCGGACCCCGAGCTCCCTGCAGGCAGCTGCCATATTGCCTGCAGCTTCCCGCCCAGCTGGTGGTGGGGAAGCCGGAGGGTCACCCAGCGTGCCAGGTGCTCAGAACCATCCGGCGGCGGCGGCAGAACCAGGTACCCGACACAGCCCGAGCTTAAGACCTTCGGGGACTCAGGCCTGGAGTGGGAATTGGGCACAGAATAGCGGGTGCACTCTGCACTCGCGCGCGGGGCGGACCCCGAGCTCCCTGCAGGCAGCTGCCATATTGCCTGCAGCTTCCCGTCCAGCTGGTGGTGAGGAAGCCGGAGTCAGCCAGTGTGCCAGGTACCCAGACCCAGCCGGAGGCCGAACCAGCCTCCCATCCAGCCAGTGGCAGGGAAGCTGGAAACCGGACCCAGCCAGCTTCCCAGCAGCTTGGGACCAGCAGGCGGAACCAGATAACTGAGATATCCCAACTTTAAGACCCCTGGGGAAACAGGATATCAGACAGCGAACCCTGAGCAGGAGCAGTGCAGAGCAGCCGCCCAACAGGCGGAACCAAATACCTGGGATATCCTGAGGTTAAGACCTCGGGGGACTCAGGCCACCTGTCAGCAATCTGTGAGCAAGAGCCCCGCAGGACAGTGATTCAGGTATCCCAGTCACTGGGAAATAGCCTTACAACCCCACAGGAGGGTCAAGCACCAGCTAGTATCTACAGGACCAACTAACACCAGAGTTAACCAGATGGCAAAAGGCAAACGTAAGATCGCTACTAACAAAAATCAAGGCAATATGGCGGCATCCGAACCCAGTTCCCCAACAGCAATAAATATTGGATACCCCGAAACACCAGAAAAACAAGACTCAGATCTAAAATCACTGGTCAGGATGCTGATAGAGGAACACTTAGATAAATCTCTTAAAGTAATACATGAGAAAATAGATCAAAAGCTAGAAGCCATTGCAAGACAAACACAATTAAATCCCAGATATCTCAACACACCAGAAAAACAAGACTCAGATCTAAAATCACTGGTAAAGATGCAGATTGAGGATCACTTAGATAAATTTCTTAAAGTAATAGAGGAGAAAATAGATCAAAAACTAGAAGCCCATACAAGGCAGACACAAAAATCACTTAAAGAAATCCAGGAGAATATAGAGCAAAAAGTGAATCCCAATAAGGGGGAGAAACAAAAATCACCCAAAGAAATACAAGAGAACAGGGGTCAACGAGTAGAAGTCATAAAGGAGGAAACACAAAAATCCCTTAAAGAATTACAGGAAAACACAAACAAGCAACTGAAAGATCTGAGCAAAACCATACAAAATCTAAAAACAGAAGTAGAAACAACTAAGCAATCGCAAAGGGAGACAATGTTGGAAATAGAAAACCTTGGGAAGAAATCAGGAGTCATAGATGCAAATATCAACAATAGAATACAAGAGATAGAAGACAGAATCTCAGATGCTGAAGATACCATAGGAACCATGGATTCAACAATTAAAGAAAATGCAAAATGCAAAAAGCTGGTAACCCAAAACATTCAGGAAATCCAGGACACAATGAGAAGACCAAACCTAAGGATTATAGGGATAGATGAGAATGAAGATCTACAACTTAAAGGGCCAGCAAATATCTTCTACAAAATTATGGAAGAAAATTTCCCCAACCTAAAGAGAGAGATGCCCATGAATATACAAGAAGCCTATAGAACCCCAAATAGACTGGACCAGAACAGAAATACTTCCCGTCACATAATAGTCAAAACCCCAAATGTACTAAACAAAGAAAGAATATTAAAGGCAGTAAGAGAAAAAGGACAAGTAACATATAAAGGAAGACCTATCAGAATTACACCAGACTTCTCACCTGAGACCATGAAAGCTAGAAGATCCTGGGCAGACCTTATGCAGACCCTAAGAGAACACAAACTTCAGCCAAGACTACTATACCCAGCGAAACTCTCAATTGCCATAGATGGGGAAACCAAGATATTCCACGACAAAACCAAATTTGCAAGATACTTATCTACAAACCCAGCCCTACAAAGGATAATAGGGGAAAAATACCAACACAAGGGGGGAAACAACACCCCAGAAGAAACAAGATAGAAACCCCATCTCATCCAACCCAAAAGAAGAGAACCACTCAAATACAAATAATAATAACAATTCCCAAAATGTCAGGAAGTAATAATTACTATTCCTTAATATCTCTTAATATCAATGGACTCAATTCCCCAATCAAAAGACACAGACTAACAGACTGGATACGGAAACAGGACCCTACATTTTGCTGCATACAGGAAACACATCTCAGTGTCAAAGACAAACACCTCCTTAGAGTAAAAGGCTGGAAGACAGTTCTACAAGCAAATGGTCCCAGGAAACAAGCTGGAGTAGCCATTCTAATATCAGATAAAATCGACTTTCAACCTAAAGTCATCAAAAGAGACACAGAAGGTCACTTCCTGCTTGTCAAAGGGAAAATCCACCAAGAAGAACTCTCAATACTGAACATCTATGCACCAAATGCAAGGGCACCCTCATTCGTAAAAGAAACTTTACTAAAGCTTAAAGCACACATCGCACCTAACACAATGATTGTAGGTGACTTCAACACTCCACTCTCCTCAATGGACCGATCAGGAAAGCAGAAACTAAACAGGGACACAGTGAAACTAATTGAAGCTTTGGACCAATTGGATTTAACAGATATATATAGAACATTCCATCCTAAAACAAAAGAGTATACCTTTTTCTCAGCACCGCACGGTACCTTCTCAAAAATTGATCATATAATTGGTCACAAGACAGACCTCAACAAATACAAGAAGACCGAACTAATCCCATGTCTCCTATCGGATCACTATGGAGTAAAAGTGGTCTTCAATAGCAAGAAGAACTACAGAAAGCCCACATACACATGGAAACTGAACAATACTCTACTCAATGACACCCTGGTCAAGGAAGAAATAAAGAAAGAAATCAAAGACTTTTTAGACTTCAATGAAAATGAAGGTACGACCTACCCAAATCTCTGGGATACAATGAAAGCAGTGCTAAGAGGAAAACTCATAGCCCTGAGTGCCTCCAAAAAGAAACTGGAAAGAGCATACACTAGCAACTTAACAGCACACCTGAAGGCGCTGGAACAAAAAGAAGCTAACTCACCCAGGAGGAGTAGAAGAGAGGAAATCATCAAACTAAGGGCTGAAATCAATCAAGCAGAAACAAAGAGAACCATACAAAGAATCAACAAAACCAAGAGCTGGTTCTTCGAGAAAATCAACAAGATAGATAAGCCCTTAGCTAGACTAACCAAAGGGCACAGAGATAGTATCCAAATTAACAAAATTAAAAATGAAAAGGGGGATATAACAACAGAAACAGAGGAAATTCAAAAGATCATCAGATCCTACTACAAAGGCCTATACTCAAAACAACTGGAGAATCTGGAGGAAATGGACAATTTCCTAGACAGATACCAAATACCAAAATTAAATCAGCATCAAGTAGACCAGCTAAACAGTCCCATAACCCTTAAAGAAATAGAAGGGGTTATAGAAAGCCTCCCAACCAAAAAAAGTACGGGACCAGATGGTTTTAGTGCAGAATTCTACCAGACCTTCAAAGAAGACTTAACACCAATACTCTTCAAACTATTCCACAAAATAGAGACAGAAGGGACACTGCCCAACTCATTCTTCGAAACCACAATTACGCTGATACCTAAACCACAAAAAGATCCAACAAAGAAAGAGAACTACAGGCCAATTTCTCTTATGAATATAGATGCAAAAATACTAAATAAAATCCTTGCCAACCGAATCCAAGAGCATATCAAAACGATCATTCACCATGATCAAGTAGGCTTCATTCCAGGAATGCAGGGATGGTTCAATATACGGAAATCCATCAATGTAATCCACTACATAAACAAACTAAAAGAAAAAAACCACATGGTCATCTCATTAGATGCTGAAAAAGCATTTGACAAAATTCAGCATCCTTTCATGCTAAAAGTCTTGGAAAGAGCAGGAATTCAAGGCCCATACCTAAACATAGTAAAAGCAATCTACAGCAAACCAGTAGCCAACATCAAAATAAATGGAGAGAAACTTGAAGCAATTCCACTAAAATCAGGGACTAGACAAGGCTGTCCTCTCTCTCCATATCTTTTCAATATAGTACTTGAAGTTCTAGCGAGAGCAATCAGACAACATAAGGAAGTCAAAGGGATACAAATTGGAAAGGAAGAAGTCAAAGTATCATTATTTGCAGATGATATGATAGTCTACTTAAGCGATCCAAAAAACTCCACCAGAGAACTTCTACAGCTGATAAACAACTTCAGCAACGTGGCTGGTTATAAAATTAACTCAAGCAAATCAGTAGCCTTCTTGTACTCAAAGGACAAGCAGGCTGAGAAAGAAGTTAGGGAAATAACACCCTTCACAATAGCCACAAACAACATAAAGTACCTTGGCGTAACTCTAACCAAACAAGTGAAAGATCTGTATGACAGGAACTTCAAGTCCCTGAAGAAAGAAATCGAAGAAGACCTCAGGAGATGGAAAAATATTTCTTGCTCCTGGATTGGCAGGATCAATATAGTAAAAATGGCCATCTTGCCAAAAGCAATCTACAGATTCAATGCAATCCCCATCAAAATCCCAAACCAATTCTTCATAGATCTAGAAAGAGCAATTCTCAAATTCATCTGGAGCAACAAAAAACCCAGGATAGCTAAAACTATTCTCAACAATAAAAGGACTTCTGGGGGAATCAATATCCCTGACCTCAAGCAGTACTACAGAGCAATTGTGTTAAAAACTGCATGGTATTGGTACAGCAACAGGCAGGTAGATCAATGGAATAGGATTGAAGACCCAGAAATTAACCCACAGACTTATGGTCACTTGATCTTTGATAAAGGAGCCACAACCATCCGGTGGAAAAAAGATAGCCTTTTCAACAAATGGTGCTGGTTCAACTGGAGGTCAACATGCAGAAGAATGCGAATTGACCCACTCCTATCTCCTTGTACTAAGATCAACTCCAAGTGGATCAAGGACCTCCACATAAAACCAGACACACTGAAACTATTAGAAAAGAAACTTGGGAAGACCCTGGAGGACTTGGGCACAGGGGAAAAGTTCCTGAACAGAACACCAATAGCTTATGCTCTAAGATCAAGAATCGACAAATGGGACCTCATAAAATTACAAAGTTTCTGCAAAGCAAAGGACACTGTCAGAAGGACAAAACGGCAACCAACAAAGTGGGAAAAGATCTTCACCAACCCCACATCCGACAGAGGGCTAATATCCAATATATACAAAGAACTCAAGAAGTTAGACCGCAAAGAACCAAATAACCCTATCAAAAAATGGGGCACAGAGCTAAACAAAGAATTCTCACCAGAAGAAATTCGGATGGCCGAGAAACACCTTAAAAGATGTTCAACATCATTAGTCATCAGGGAAATGCAAATCAAAACAACCCTGAGATTCCACCTCACACCAGTCAGAATGGCTAAGATTAAAAACTCAAGAGACAACAAGTGCTGGCGAGGATGTGGAGAAAGAGGAACACTCCTCCACTGTTGGTGGGATTGCAAAATGGTAAAACCGCTCTGGAAATCAGTTTGGCGGTTCCTCAGAAAATTGGGCATGTTACTTCCAGAGGACCCTGGCATACCACTCCTGGGCATATACCCAGAGGATTCCCCTGCATGCAATAAGGACACATGCTCCACTATGTTTATAGCAGCCTTGTTTATAATAGCCAGAAATTGGAAGCAGCCCAAATATCCCTCAAAGGAGGAATGGATACAGAAAATGTGGTATATTTATACAATGGAATACTACACAGCAATTAAAAATAATGAATTCATGCAATTTGTAGGTAAATGGTTAGACCTGGAAAATATCATCCTGAGTGAATTAACCCAATCACAAAAGAATGCACCTGAAATGCAATCACTGATAAGTGGATATTAATGAGCCCAGAAGCCCTAAATACTCAAGACACAAATAGCAAGTCAAATGATTCCCAAGAAGAAGAAAGGAGAGGACCCTGGGCCTGTAAAGATTGCTTCCAGTTTAGTAAAGAAACCGAGGGGGGAGGGGGAATTATTGGGGAACAGATGGGGGGGAGAGGAACTATGGGAACTATGGTGGGTGGGAACTGGGAAAGGGGAAAGCCTTTGGAATGTAAACATAGAATATAGAAAATAAAATTAAAAAAAAAAAAAAAGAAAGCAGGCCTAGAAAAGCATGGGGAGCAAGCCAGTAAACCCCTCTCCATGGCCTCCCTGTTTGAGTTCCTGCCCTGACTTCCTTCACTGATGGACTACAATAGGGACATGTCAACCAGATAAACCGTTTTCTCCCCACCTTCTTATTGGTCACCACAGCAATAGAAACATAATTAAGACAGCGGCCTAAAGAATTATACAAAATAACACATGGTATATGAATGGTAAAGTCACAGAGATGACAGCTCAGAAGCTAGAGAGGCTGTGCAGAGAGAGATGGTCGTGCGTGAGTCGGAGCGTTTTCCATGTCGCACCCTGTACCCAGATCTTTGAGCTGGTGCAGTTGCTCACCATGTTCCGCTCCTGTTTTCTTTGTCAGGCCATACCACATTCCATAGGTATTAGGACTCCATGTTAGGCCGTCAATGCAGAGGAGTATCCCTAATCTGCTTTGCTTAACCTTCCCGCCCCATTCAGAACCCCTCCTTTTGTTTCTTGATATGATGCACTCCTAAGGAACTCAACACCTCTAAGGGCATTATTTCTACTTCACTTTCCTACTATGCCATCAATTTCGAGTATCAGTGCTAGAGTGATTATTTCATTTGTAGCCTTAATCAAGGTTTTATATAAATAAGACACACGTTTGAATTCCAAAATCGTATGTGACAAAACAGAGGAGGATATGTTATACAAATATGGTAAGTATGATATCTGATCTAATCAAAACATGTCATACTGGCTGTGGTACTTGGTAGATAAATTTATACGATTTTAATATATTTAGAAAATAAAAACACTTCAAATCAGATGTGTTAGTTTTATTTTGTTGGGGAAGTGGTGCAAAGGACAACTTCATCTAATCATTTGAAAATATAAGCATATGTCAAAATATACCAGCTAAGTGCAGATGCTCACGCCGGTGATCTCAGCGCTTGAAGCTGGGGCTGAGAAGCACCCTAAGTTCGAACCCAGCCTGGGTTGCAGAGTGAAGCTGAACGAACACTTTTTTAAACTTTTAGTTCGTCATTTTAAAGTGACCATGTTACGTTAATCATTTGTATGGTTGAGTTTCTCACTATTGATATATCCAAAGTAATTCACAGGAGTGCCTTGAGCGAATGCCTGCACTCTCTAGTTCATTGTCATACTGCTTCTAATCGTGGCACACCAATAGCCATGAGTACTGACACATAATGAAAATCAGATATGTATACAGATCAAATGCTATGATGTAAAAAAAAAAAAGGCAAAATATGAACTGCGTTAGACAGCCTCTGTCATTATACCAAAATAGTTAGGATGATCAACATAGAAAGAGGTCTTATGTGGATAATGGCTTTAGAAGTTCAAGTGTACGATTAAAGAAGCTTAAAACCTTAAGCCAGCCCCAAGGACAGCCCATGATGCAGGGAGCCCATGGCATAGTAAAACCGCTTTCTATCATGAGACAGAAAGCCAAAAAGTCACAATGACTCTAGGGGACATACCCCTACTAACTTAAGGACCGCTTTCCAGACCCCAATTCTGAACGACAATAGCACCAGTTCTGGAGACCAAGACTCTGATGCGTAGCCCTTCGGAGAACATATATTTTCCAAACTAGGTTCCAACATCTATATGGATGATCCTAGACACCATTGCACTAAGTGAAGTAACTCCTGTATAGAAATACAAATATTATATTATTTCTCATAGATACAGAATTGTAGAATCTGTGGAAGGGGGTTGGAAAAAAAGTATAGTTTATTGATAAAAGGTAACACAATAATAGTTAGAAAGGATAAAGTTTCAATGGGTTTATTGTACTAACAAGAGGACTATAACTAATTACAATATAGTATACTTTCAAAATTATAAAGAGTGGGTATAACATGAATGTGTCACAGAAATGATAATTATGTGAGGGAATGCATTTGTTAATTAACTAAATTTATTTAGCCATATGTCTGCTTCATGTTGATAAAGTTAAAAATATACTGAGTTGTCTGTAAATTCTAATTTGAAGAGTTACTTATTGCAAACAGTGCTATATCTTTAATAAAAAGTCTTTAAAACACACAGGGAATTATATGTATTTCCAGATATTTTTTCCAACAGTATATTTATTGTGTTAAAGAAAGAATCTAGACAGCTAGCATTTATTATGAGATTTTCCCTGGATGGTAAAGTCAGAAGCTTGGATACAGGAAATGAATTATTAACCAGTTAGTATGTATTTTTTTTGAGGTATTACTCGAACCTTCCCAATCTGTCATTTCATATATGTATGTCTTACCTGTAGAGTAAGCTTTGCTTTTATCAAATTCAGCTGGGGATTATTATATTAGTTTTAATGCCTCTAAAACTGTACAAAGTGTGAATTTATATCACGAATGGAAAATCTGAGAATTGAGGACATTTTCCATGTGGCAGTCTCATAAAACTATCACATTTAACAAACAACTTGAATTCAAGAGAAATTTGCAAAAATCTTTTGAGCACATTTGCAGTCTTAGGAGGAAGTGCTAATATGGAATCTGTCTGTTCTGCTGCAGCTGCTTGATTTATGAAAGCATAAACAACCGTGACTCATTCTGAGGAAGTCGTAATTACCATATGGAGTACTAAATGTACAGACACTTCATAAGGACCAATGCAATGGCTTAAATTATAGCCATTATGCCATGCCTACTCCCAAATCCTACTTTAATCCCTACTGCAGGAAAACATTAACTCCACTCAATACTTTTCACTATCAATTTCATTGCATCTTAAGAATATGCATAGACCATATACCAAGCCACCTAATAAAATAGTTAAATAAGAGCTGACTCACTGGGTACAATTTAAGTGACTGTTCCCCCAAGTGTTTGATAATGATACTGTTACATGTTCACTCCAGGATCTACATTATGCTGCCAAGTGAGGATGCTGTACGATTGTTTCAAGTGAGGATGCTGTAACATGGTTTCAAGTGAGGATGCTGTAACATGGTTTCAAGTGAGGATGCTGTACAATTGTTTCAAGTGAGGATGCTGTACTATTGTTTCAAGTGAGGTTGCTGTGCGATTGTTTCAAGTGAGGATGCTGTGCGATTGTTTCAAGTGAGGATGCTGTAACATGGTTTCAAGTGAGGATGCTGTAACATGGTTTCAAGTGAGGATGCTGTACAATTGTTTCAAGTGAGGATGCTGTACGATTGTTTCAAGTGAGGATGCTGTACGATTGTTTTAGGCGTGGCTTTTTGACAGTTCTACAATGGACTGAAAAGGCAAACAATATGTTGTGACCAAGACATTTGAATGAATCCATAACAAGCATTGTCATCTTACAAGAAAAGAAAGCTTTGGAAATGGAGATGGAATCTTAAATGAATAAAAAGAAAAACAAAGGAAAGAGAAATTGTGTTAAAACTTCCTATCACAGAGAAGCAATGGGGGGGGGGATGGTCATAATGTATATACAGAGCAAAATTAATGATGTGATTAAAAATCAACCTTCTAGGTTATATTCTTTAGGAAAGACATATTTTGCAAGAGATTCTGAGAAGTATCTGTTGATGTGATCATTTTTGCAATTATACCTGTTAATACATATTTATGGTTAGGCAACTTTGTTGAATAAACATATATAACACGCTTCTGGCTAAAGGTTCAGTGTGAAAGGCTGAACATGATTCATTATTCAGTGGCACGAACTATCCTATTTTCTCTGTAATTTATCTGCATAAGGCCAATTGGCTCTCTCTGTTAGAAATTATGATAGGGCTGAACTCAAAGCAAGGCTAAGAGAATCACAAAAGGGGGAAACCCCAGTTTCAGAAAGCCCAAACACTATCCTGGTATCCAGGTGGTCCTCAAGTGCCTGTGAGCACTGCTTCTTCCAGTTGGCATGAACATCTGTTCCACAATGAAAGGCTGTGAAGAAAATGACACAAGTGGTAGGCACTGACATAGTCAGGAGAAAGGAAATGATTTATTTTATATTAAAAATTGTTACTGTTGCCAAAATAAAAGCACAACTTGAATATGCCTCTGTATGACTTATATAACATATGTGTGTTTAAGAGAAAGATTGTATATTTTTATTAAATCATAACACAAAAATACAGGGCTCTGAAAATCTAATTAGCACAATGAAGAAAAACAGGCGACCTATAAAAACTACATTCAGAAATATGAGTCAGATTCTACCAAAAGTTTAGAATTAGAAGAGAACCACCCCCTCAAAAAAAGAATATATTTACTAAATTGTTCATTTATCAGCTAGAAATGTATGAGAAAGCTGAGCAGCATTTATAAAATTTAAATTAAACCAAAAATCATTTGAGACTATGAAGATTATAAATTATCTGCATATTAATTTAAGAAACTAATGGTTAAATTAGACAATAGATTATGTAGCTGAAACTGACTACATTTCAGCATTTCTGATAGGTTCATGGAATTTAAAAATAATCCATGATTATTTTTCCAGTTGATTCTGTATTCCAGCCATTGTGATCAGTGCTCCTTGTAAATGGAAGAGAGGATATCACTTCAAATTACTGATTTATTTCTTTTGAGTCTATACTTGTGTTCCTGTGGACATGAGATCATCCTTCATTCATATGGTGGTATAACTTTTAAGTAATTTCCACATTGCTGGACTAATTAGTATTTTTATCAAATCAACAGGTCTCCTATGGAGCATGTACATCTTTTATGCCTGATGGAAGTCATTCCAATATGGGAAAAAATAGTAATTGGAGAAGCCTTCAGCTCTTCAATGACTGCTGTGTCAGCCTGTAGGACAGTACTGTGAGACTAGCCTGCTGTCAAATTGGTGAGGAGGTCCAGCATGTGGACATTCTTCAGGGCTTGGAGTTACAAGGACTTCCTATGATTGGATTTTAGTACTTAACCTCCTCAAGGAGACTGGAGACAGTCCGAAGCTCAGTTCTCTTTTCTTCCTCCAAGAGCAAAAAACAATTTTCTCTGTAATGTGCTGTTTGGAATGTGTCGAAGAATTATATAGATAGTGTAAAATTGTCTTATTTTCTTGTTTATCCTTCTGTGACTGTGATAGCTTATCTTTTATAGTAAGTTACAATAATGGGATTGTTCTTGTGTAGTTACATAAACTGATTCTGGGACAGATATTTGCTACAAAGGTCTACTCTATCATCTTGCTCCCAAATGTAATCTGAAAACTAATCTTTGGGTACATAATAAACTGCAGGAATGAGCCAGCTCTACTGATTTTTCACAAGTAAAAGATTCCATGTGCAAGAAAGCTAAAGCAGCTTTCCCAAGCCATGGCACTTAGAGTAGCCAAGAGGGAAGTCAATTTAGAGGATTCTAGTGATAGCAGAGAATTTCCTTTATAACAGTATTATAAATGGAAATATGTTATTGAGAAGGTGTCTGACATTCTCATGATCCTAGCATGAGAAACTTGCTCAAAATTTGGGCATTAAAAGGCAACCCAAGCAAACAACAAACAGAAGGTGTATATCAAAAGGGAGGGACATGGTGGATCACAGAAAATAAAAGAACAGAGAGCAAGATGACAGCAAACCATTAAAGTAATTTCAAAAATAACTCATTGTAATTATTCTACTAAGAAGTTAAATTTCCTGAAATTTGAGGGAAACATTGAAATCAATGGTACGTTGGAGCATATCAACAGAAAACCCACTAGGGAGTTGCAATTGACTTCTCTCGGTGAATGAAAGAAACATAAAGGGTAACAGGTAGCTGAAAAAAAAAAGTTTGGTAAGTTATTTCAAGTACCTTGAGAAAAGCAGGAGCAGGATGGGTTAGAAAGTCATTTTGTTCTTCGAAGGCCCCACTTCGATATTCAAAAACATGGAAAGAAATGCTCAAGACAAAATATTAAAATTATGATTTCTGAGATGGTAAAACATCAAAATTATCATTCCTTAGTTATTGATATAATAAAACATAGAGAAACATCTTAGTTATCAAACGGGACTGTCCAGGTGGCTTAGGGGAAGAGATACTGATCGCCATGCCTGATGACCTGAGTTCTTTTTTATTTATTTATTTATTTATTTATTTATTTATTTATTTTTTGCTGTTGTCGTTTGGGTTTTTTTTTCCCAAAACAGGGTTTCTCTGTGTAGCCCGGCTGTCCTGGAACTCACTCTGTAGACCAGACTGGCCTCGGACTCAGAAATCTGCCTGCCTCTGCCTCCCAAGTGCTGGGATTAAAGGCATGTGCCCTCATGCCCATCTACTTCTCCCTTGACATACACATTTAATCCCTCCAGTTGGAATAAAGACATGCCTTTAGTATACACCTTTAACTCTAAATAATGAAGGTTAAGTTAGTTTGTAGAAGTAAGCATTTAGTTTGTAGTTTGGAAATGAAGTCCAATTGAGGCAGAAATAGTTAAGAATCAGAATGAGTCAGAGACAGGATACTCCCAACTATAAAGAAAACAGCAAAAGAAAGAAAGGCAATGTAACAGAGTAACACAGAGAGAAACAGAAAGACACAGAGACAGAGAAAGACAGAGATAGGAACAGAAACAGAGAGGGGGAGAGAGAGAGAGAGAGAGAGAGAGAGAGAGAGAGAGAGAGAGAGTTTTACAGAGACAGGTTGCAGGTAAAGACAGAACAAGCCAGAGAATGAGGAGCCAGAAAATTAGAACAGATTGTTCAACTTAGTTAGATTGGCCGAGCAAAGCAATTCAGTCAGAATGCCAAGAGAAGCCAGTTTGAATCAGTCACTTTGAAGAGGAGTTTGAGCCAGAACAGCTGAATTGAAGCAGCTAGCCAGATTTTATAAAGAGCTAGTAAGGGCATGTATAGTTAGCAGTAAACCTCTGAGACAACAATTAAATCTGGCAAATAAAAGTTACATTTACAGCACATGTGTATTAATTAATTAATTAAATAGATAAATAGATAAATGTTCAAAATAAAATCGTAATAATACATTATTTTAAGATGAGGTATTCTGAAGCATTCTGAAGACCATTCTTCTCCAAGCTATCTGATATCCTATGGACATCTCTCCTATAGTACCCATTCTAAGAAGTTATAAGTCATATTACATATAGAGATCCTGTGTCCAATATACCCATAATTGTTATCACAGTGTATGGCTTATAGTTACTGTCTTGCATTATAAAAATAAATTAAGCTTTAAAACACTATTATGATAGCTATACTAATAGCACTAGTATATATATATATATATATATATATATATATATATAGTATATGTGACATACATTATTATGACACATAGGATGGGCTGTTAGTGTCATACAGAAAGATGCAAGAATAAGTGTTTTCCAGTATGAAACCAGCAAAAGTAAGGTTGTCAGAGTTGATGCAATTGCTTCTAAGGTAAGGAAACCAAATGTAAACCATATTTTTCTCTCTAACGAAAAGGCCAGTTGGTGAGGCAAAGCTCAGGAAGACAGGAAGTTGCTAATATATTAAGTACTCGTTCAATGTCTGGTAGTAATTAAGAAAATAAACGGGGTCCTGAGGCAAATTAACATCACCAGTTAAACTTTCCTGCAAACTCATCTATACATAAAACTAGTGCTGCCACATCTGGAAAATAATTCGTGAAAAGAATGCCAAGTACTCCTGATATTGTCAAACAACAGAGAATAAAACAAACTAACAGAAAAAGACAAAAAAACAAAAGTCAAACAAAAACAAACAAACAAAAAACATTAAAACAACAGATGGGTGAAAGGTGTGAACCTGTTACCAAAAGAGAACTAATTCTAAATTTTGTCACAACTTTAAGCAAAAATAGATACATACATAAGTAAATAGATTTTTTGAAAAGGATTGAGATGTCTTTCAGTGTTCAAAGAGTACAATTACCTTCTAAACCTATTTTTAAGGTAAAGAGCTATTTATAAATACGGGCTGTAACAGAAATCCAAAATATTATATTTACACTAGATTTAAGCATTCAGAAAATTAAATGTAGTGTTAAGATGCATTGTAGTATGCACAGTGTAATAAATCAATTCCTTTATATAAGTTATGATTGCAGTGAATTATAAAGCTCATTGGCAACTCTTTTAAGTTGAGGAAACATTTATCTACACAAGTCATAGTCACCCCCAGAGCAACAGTCAACAGGGTTGTTTTGTTTTGATCTGTGTGTCATAAAATATAGTGTCAACTGAACACAGGCCTGGCCAACAGTGAAAGGTACAACTGAAATTCTGAGTAGGCATGGAAAGATCTTGTGTCTCCTACCACAGCATCATGCATCCTCCTCCCAGACACGGGCATGCATTGTCAAGAAAGCATGCTCGAAACCAGGAACATTTTCATTTGTTTTTTAAGGTGTTCTACTCAAATCCAAGAACCAGAAAGGGAGAATGAAAATTTTCCAGTCAACATTTTCAATATGGTGTTTATTCAACAAATAAACAGTGAGTTCATACTAGGTAAACCACTGAGGGGTGCAGGTGGTGTATCATACTATTCAGGCGATCAAATAGTAAAGCAAGTAGCAGGCGTACCTTCTCAGCGTCCGTTCTAGGCTGGAGATCCCAAAGGCAGGCGCTCAGATACTGCAACACACTATGCTATGTGTCTGGGCACTGACACAAAGAGCATTAAATGTTGTGCCAAAGAAACTGGAGTTTAGGGTATGGGCAGTTTTACAGCAGTAAAGTGACAGCCTCCAGGAGATAATTTTAAACCCAAAGTAAAACGAAGTGCGAAGAATGGGGTTGGTTATTTGGGAAAATTGACATTGGAAGGCCAGTTCCAAAACATTACTGAAATGATGTACAATAGGCAAGATTCTCTGAAGCACTTTGCTCTGGAAATGAGAAAAAAAATGTACAAGAAAGTTTGAAGAGCTTACTATTTTGCTATTGCAAAATGAATGATGAAGGACTAATCTGAGCAGGAAGTTATGAGGTTCGCAGGTCGATACAGAACAAATATAAAAGGAAAATGCTCACTGTTTGCCTGGGAAAACGTTAGTATTTCACTGCAGTGGTTCTTGCAGAAGTTTTAGTTACACCTTTAATATTAACCACGATGATAGGGGAGCAAATATAAAAAAAATATATTTAAGGAATTGGAGCACAAGATATTAAAGCAAGGCAAAAAGCTAAAGAGCATCAAGTATTCCTTCATGCAATAAAGGAGTTGAAAAATAAATAAACTGATACAGATATTTTGAGGAAGAAAAGTATTCAAATTAAATCAGCAGCCGTCAATTAGGAGCCCTACGTTCCTATAACATTTATGACTTTTGTCCATTCAAACCTTGTCTGCACCTACTTTATTTTGTTGATTTTAACAAAATCCCAATAGTTTGATTTTGCCAAGAGCCAGATGCTGAGCTAAAAGCCTGCTAGCTCAGAGAGACAGAGAAAACACTCAACAGACATTCCTCCACAGCAAACGTGTCAAAAGGAAAACCAAACTCTCCTTCTCAGAAAAAGCTCCAGCTGAATGTCCCTTCCTTCTACTTCCTGTCAACCAGTGGTTTGCTCTCGGCCTGTGGTAGACTTTATTTAATCCTGCTTACAATAAACATAAAGTTCTTGGATGAAAGGTGTGTGGTGGTTTGAATTTGCTTGGCCCATGGGAAGTGGCACCATTGGGAGGTGTGGCCTTGTTGGAATAGGTGTGGCCTGGTTAGTGGAAGTGTGGTACTGACAGACCCTCCTCCTGGCTGCCTGAGGAAGGCACTCTTCTCCAGGCTCCCTTTGAAACAAGATGGAGAACTCTCAGCTGTTCTCCATGGTGCTTTCATGACTTCCAAACCAATTATCACCTGGATGATTCTTACACATTACCAAGTACAGCTGGAACAGAAGGCTATCTCCAGAACACAGCTTCTTTGTGCTCTCAGAAAATACTTCCCACTGAGATTTTACCTCAGTGATGCTGGTCTCTTCTTAATCACTGCTAATTTCTTAGATCCAGCTAACCAGCATTAATTTCCCCTGGAGTCCCTTCTTTTTTTTAAATCTAACTCCAGAACCACATGGTCGAAGCTGCTGAGTTTTGCTGTTGCTAGCGTTGGGACATGGCCCCTTATTCTATTATATTATCACCAGCTTTCTTTCTACTTTCCAACTCCTTCACTGCCTAGGCTTAGCTATAGACTTCTGGGTGGTACATTCCTAACATGCAGAATCATCAATAAACCAGGTCCTAGTCTTCTCTTTCTCAGTCAACTGATCATAGGGAGCACTGCATGAGGCTATAGGTACATGCTTGGGAGCAGATGGCTTTATAACAAGAGTAGGAATTTGGACAACTTCTTCATGTAATTTGATTGTGCCTTCGGGTCCCGCTTTGGTCTGATCACATATGTACCACTTCCATTTGATAATAGACTGCTGCTGTGCACATTGTACCTTATGACTTGGAGGGTCTGATAACACCCAGCTCATGATGGGTGTTCAGGTTGTATGGAAACTTGGTATCCTATTGTCAAATGTTCAGTTTCCACTAAGACCAAGAGCAGGTCAAGAGCTGTTTTTCAAAGGGAGAATACTTATTTGCAGATGATGGTAGAGTCTTGCTCCAAAATTCCAAAGGTGTATTCTATGACTCACTATAGGGGCCTGCCAAAGTCACTGACACTTCAAGTACCATTGAGTCTGCTGGATCATATGGCTCAAGTGGTAGAGCAGCCTGCACAGCTGCCTGGACCCACACAAAGCTGGCAGCTTTCTAAGTCACTTAGTAAATGGGCCTGAGTAACACACCCAAATGAGGAATGTACTGTCTCCATTCCAAAAAGACCTAATAAAAGATGTGCTTCTTTCTTGGTGGTGGGAGGGGCCAGGTGTAATAACTTTTCTATCACCTCGAAGGAATATTTCTGAAAGCCCCACACCACTGTACTCCTAAGAATTTCACTGAGGTAGATGGTCCTTGAATTTTAGTTGGACTTATTTCCCATCCTCTGATACATGTATGTGTTACCAATGAGTCCAAAGCAGTTGCTGATTCCTGCTCACTTGATCCAATCAGCATAATGTCATCAATATAGTGCACCAGTGTGATATTTTGTGGAAGACACAAACAATATTCCATCTAACTTATGACATAGGGCAGGAGAATTAACATATCTTTGAGGCAAAATTGTAAAAGTATACTGCTGGCCTTGCCAACTGAAAGCAAATTGCTTCTGGTGGTCCTTATGGACAGGCACTGAGAAGAAGGCATTTACTAGATCAATAGCTGCATATCCAGTACCAGATGTGTTAATTTGCTCAAGTAAGGAAACTACATCTGATACAGCAGCTGCAATCAGAGTTACTACCTGACTTAATTTTCAATATTCAACTGTCATTCTACATGATCCATATGTCTTCTGCACTGGCCAGATAGGAGAGTTAAAGGGAACTGTGATGGGAACCACCACCCCTGCATCTTTCAAGTCCTTGATGATAGCACTAATTTCTGCAATTCCTCCAGAAATATGATACTATTTTTGATTCTCTGTTTTCTTTGGCAGAGACAATTCTAAAGGCTTCAATTCAGCCTTTCCAACCCTAAATAGCCCTCACTCCACAGGCCAAGAAACCAATGTTAAGAATTCTGCCAACTTCTAAGTGTGTCTATCACAATTATACATTCTGGAACTGGGGAAATAACCACAGGATGAGTTCAAGGATCTACTGGATCTACTCTGAGTCAGACATCACCCAAAACTCCATTAATCACCTGGCCTCTATAAGTCCCTACTTTAATTGGGAGCCACAATGTTTCTAAGGCTCTCCCAGAATCAGTGTCAGTTCAGAACTAGTATCCAACAAGCCTTGGAAAGTCTATTTCCTTTCTCCCAATGTACAGATACCCTTGTAAAAGCCCATAGGTACCTCTAGGGAAGAACTGGAGAAAGACTAAGAGCAAAACTTTTCGGGATAGTTAAGAGTTTCCATTGATATGAAGAGGCATCATGAACAAGGAAACACTTATAAAAAGACAACATTTAATTTGTGCAAGCTTACAAGTTCAGAGGTTCAGTCCATTGTTATTTAGGCAGGAAGCATGGATGTGTTCAGGTAGGCATGGCACTGGAGAAAAAGCTGAGAGTTCTACATCTTGTTCCAAAGAGAACCAGGAGAAGACTGTCTTCCACAGGCAACCAGGAAGAGAGCCACTCTTTGATACACTTCCTCCAACAGGGTCACACCTATTCCAACAAGGCCACACCGCCTTATAGTGCCACTTCCCACGAGACAAGCATCTTTAAACCACCACAGCGTGTGCTAAGGCTGAGCCACCTCATGAGTAGAAACAGGTTTTTCCGGTAAATATCAAAATCCCAAGGTTTGCAGTATGATCAAATATCCTACAACATAATTTCACTAAAATGAATGTTTCGCCTTGGTCTCACCCTAAGTTACTGACGAGGTAATATCTCACCCATTTTTGTAAGCAAAGCTTTACTTATAGTCTACTCTGCGCTTCACAAGTCTCTTGAGAAAATTGCCCCGTGCTTAGGAGACAAACTGACCCAAAGTAGCCACTTAATAACCATGAGGGTTAAATCAGAATGTTGTTGTAGGGCTGGGAGAGAAGTGCTCGGGGAATAAAAGCCAAAGCCTAGAACCCACATGGTAGAGAGACACTACTCCCACAAGTTGTCCTCTGACCTTCACACCCATGGCATGCACACACGCCCACAAACACACAAATAAATAGTGAATAAATAAATAAGTAAATGTGAAAACATTTAGGGAATAATATTGGTGCCAGGGATTATAAGGAAGTAAGGAGTCTAACTGAAGTATGCATGAGTCTACTGGACTTCGTGGGAGTTTGAATTTTATTATTTCTAGTAATAGAGAGCGTGAAGCTTGGTGTGGTGTTTAAGGTCTTTGATCCCAGTAATTGTGGGCCAAAGCAAGAGGACCATGAGTGCCAGGCCTGTCCTGATCACTTAGTGAGTTTCAGGCTAATTTGAATTTCTTGTCTCAACAGCATGTGTAGGATTTGGGGTGGGGTGGAGAATCAGAAAGAAGAAAGACAGGGTAAGGATGTTTAGCAAGGTAAAGTTGGAGGTTTAATAATAATCTCATTGGAATGTTCAAATGTTCTAGTAAAGGAATCAGAGTGCTGAGAGACAGGTCAGAGGGCTGGTGGGTTTCTCGTTGACAGCTGAATTTGGGATCTCCAGAACCTACATAAAAGCAAGGTACAGTGATGAACAGATATTGGGTCTCCCTGGCCAGCTAGCCTGGCCAAAAGGTTTAATTATAAGCTCAGTGAAAGACACTATCTCAAAAGTAAGCTAAGAAGCTACTCGCATTTGATGGTTGCTGAGGTAGGGCAAGGCAGTTTTCTTTGGATTTAACCCCTGCCAAGGTACCTGTGTTCCAGTGGACGCCCCTACACAAATGCACATACCAAGGAACTAAGAAGAGTCAGTGGCTTTCAAAAGGGATACAAAGTGGTAGATAGTATAGGAGTTGGGGAGAAAGGAGTCAGGGGTAAATTTAAAAAAAAAAAGTTGTATATGAAATTTTCAAATATGAATCAGTAAGTAGATTTTTAGAAAGATAGAAATTTATAGAGGAAGAGACAGATAGCCATCCTCTGGTCTCTATATACACACTCATGTACATGCGTATTTGCTGCACATAAGCATATCCAAATGTGTGTAGACACATACTTATACTACACACACACACACACACACACACACACACACACACACACCATATCTTTAGAATCCACACATGCTTAGGGTGTTCATCCTTAGGTATGGCCACTTTATCTTTATTTCACAATATATTTTCTGGTCCAGAATTTTATTTCATTGAAGTATTAATTTAAAAAGTCAAAAGTTCCCTTAAATATTACCCATGTCTTTAATATAAGTTGTTACTCTGAAGCTTTAAGCTAATGAAAATCTAAACAGTCATTTTGAAATCCTACCAAAAAATATCTATGCCAATATATGCAGAATATGCCTGCAGGTTACCCAAGTTATATTTTATAAAAATGTAAATGCCATAAAGGTTTCTAATAATTCTGCTTAATTAAAATTTTACCCTTGTATAATGAATTATGAGGAAATATTCCCTTATTTCTTCTTACCCACACCCAACTCCATGGCTTTCTCCTCACCTCTGCCCCGATCTAACTTATTCATAAATTATTTGTATTTCTGACAAGGTAAATTAAAACCAACTTCTTATGTTTTTCTGCCCTCCCTTTCACCCTTAACCTGGACTTGGCAACCTGACAGTTGGAAATGAGTGGAATGATGTCAGCTCTTCTCTGAGCTTTTCAGACCCTTCCTTCCAATTTCCTCCCGTGCTGTACTCATCTTCGGTTACTTTCCTTGGCTCGAGAGAGAAAGTAACCGGCATGAAGGGGCACATGAGGCTTGCAAATGGCTGAGCCTTCAGTCCCTTCGGCCAACACTTGAGCTCCTAAGGTGAATGTCAGAGCACCGCAGGGAATCGCAGGACTGAGCAGCAGGTTTTAATGTAATCAGGGAAGGTGACATCTTGATGTTGCCTTTTGGTTGTTTACGATCTTCTTTGAGTTAATCATATTTTCACATCCTGGGTTGACTGTGATGACTGAAGTGTTGTGTTTCTCAAGTTGCGACATCCGCCTGTGGCAGTTTTGGATGCTAACGTGAAGCTCTTCTAAAACATTTGTAATTCTCAGGCTATTTTAAATTCATCTGAATGTTGTAACTTCTATGCAAATGTCCTTAGCACTATCATATCCTTAAAGTGAAGAAGCTCAGCTGCTCTCCCATGCGGTGCTCACTCCATGGCTGTGCTGATGTTGCTTCTGAGTCAGGGCTTCAGCATGCTTTGACCTTCGTCCTCTTTCCCTTCTCAGAGGTAGAGCATGTCTTGTGACTGGCCTCCCTTTCCCTGTGGATCCTGTGGGGAAGACGATTCTGTCTCAAGAAATGTTTTATTCAGTACCAAAATCATCTCAGAAATGCTTGATGATTTAATTACAAAGTTGCTACACTTGTTTCCTGCCTATTTCTCCCTGTTACCCTGCTTGTTGCCCATTCTGGACAGTTCCTTAGAGGGCGGTCCTCTACATTCCATCGATTTGATTAAGTTTTCTCCTACATGATGTTATTAGAATATCATGTTCTGTGTGATGTGAATTTCCACATGGTTAGCTTTGTTATTAGTTAATTAAGAGCTTTATATAATGTGGTTTTGATCATATTACCCCATCTAATACAACTCTTCTCAAATCCAGCCCCTTTTCCCTAACCACCTAACTTGGTGTTTTGGTTTTGGTGTTGGTTTTGGGGCATTATGTGTTGGTTGGTTTGTTTTAACACTTCAAGACCAATTGGGGATGTGGTCTTTTTGATCTTCTACTACAAAGTAGTAAATTTGCCAGAGTCTATAGTCTTAGAGAAAACTATCCCTTTCTGACAAATACCATGTGGTAATCGCTTCATGTCTGGCGGTAGGACTGGGTTGCCACTTCCCGCTCTGTGCTGGGATTTGCTCTGGCTTGGGCTTACCCAGGCTTTGTGCATGCTATATCCAGAAGTCTCCTTGTAGGCATGGGCCATCTCTGGCTCTTACCATCTTTCCATCCTTCTTCTACTATAATCTGAGCCTTGGGAGTGGGTGTGTAATATATCTGTTTTCTTAGGACTGAGCATTCTTCAGTCTCTTACTTACATTTAACTAATCCCATTTGCTTCTTGTTAGTCAATTCATATCGGTGGAATAATAGAATTGAGCCATGCTTGCCTACTACTCATCAAGAATTCTTGGCCATGACTGACAAACCACAGCCTCTGAGAATGTTCTAGAAGTAAACCAGAATTATCATGTTAATGGATTTTTCATCTTTTATTCATTTCTTTCTTTTTCCACTCTCTTCTTTCTCATTTCCCAGAACTAACTCTCTCTCCCTCCTCCTCTCCCTCTCCCTGTCCCTCTCTTAAACACACACACACACACACACACACACACACACACACACACACACAGAGTTATTTCAAAGCACATTACATCATAGCAGACCCAAATGAGATGTTGAAGATCATATACATTAAAGCCATCTACACTTTCTACTTTGTGAAAACCCAGGGATAGTCACTATAATATAAATCATTCTAAAATTGATAGCTTTGGGACATATTTGCTGGAAGCATATCATCATTGCCTTGAATTCTATACTTTTTTTCTTCCTTGACCCCTGAAAGGGCAGTAAAACAAAACATAAAACAAGCCTTTACCTTATTTCTAGTCTTGCTGCAGCCTGGCCACAGAGGCCCCTTCTCCCAGCCTACCACTGCTCAGGGACTCAAGGTTCTGAGGTCCCTTAGTCCTTTCCCACTGCCCCCTCCAACATTCCCTAACGGCCCATCTCTGGCTTTCGTGACATTCACCGATACAGAGAAACACCCTAATAGCCACAATAACTGGCTAGGACTCAGTGCACAACTGCAAAGAATAGCACACCAACTCAGTAAAGATGAAATCAGATGTACATACCAAGAAACACTTCAAGTGTCATAAGCCCAGATCTAGCACAAAAAGATAAACATGAAGAGTTAAGACGATATGCTTCCTCCAGAAGCTTGCAGCCCTGTTCTAACACTCCCTGAGAAAGTCAACTTAGAGAAAGCACAAAACAGAAATAGCAATTAAGACTGTGTTTGAAGACCTTAAGGATATCAATAACAGTCTTAATAAAGAGCATGAAAACATGATTAAAAGAAACAAACAATTGTAAGAAATAATAAAAAAAAAGAATTCAAGACATGGAAGTAAAAGTTAACAGAGAAATAGAGAAAGTGCTTTTACTCCTGTAAACAAGTTCTCACCCATGTTGCTATTAGCAAACTCATGGGATTACTCACACACACACATGAGAGTACAAGAGGGCTAGCTGGAAAGATAATGGTGGAGTGGAGAAGGACAAAGAGGGAAATGGTAATTAACATGATAAGATACGTTGTGTACACATATAAAATATTCTGGTGAAACCAATTATTATTTGCCCTACTTGGGTTACAATTACTATTGAAACACCCTGACCATAAGCAGCTTGGGGAAGAAAGGGTTTATTTGGCTTATACTTCTACAGCACAGTTCAGCATTACAGGAACTCAGACACAGCAGCAACTCGGAGGCAGCAGCTGACGCTCAGGCCTTGGAGGAGGGCTGCTGACTAGCCTGTTCCCCACGACTTGCTCAACCTGCTTTCTTGTAGAACCCAGACCACCAAGCCAGGAATGGCACCATCCACAATGGACTGGGCCCTCCTCAATGAAACACCTAGAAAATGCTCTACAGGCTTGGACTCAGCCTAAATTGATGGAGGCGCGTCCTCAATCAAGGTTCCCTCCTCTCAGATGAAGACATTGTGTCAGGATGACATACAACCAACCAGAACCTTGTACAGCTAATTTAAGCTAACAAAAGTATTAAAATTTGTGTCTTCTGAGGTTATTTGCATACATTTTTACTTCATATAAGTTACTACTCATTTTACCAGCATGCACCTTTATCTACTTGTTCTGGGTTTGTTTTTTAACTATTTGTGATATCACAACTGTGCTGCTCCACTGGAAATTCAGGAACATATGAGTTAAAATTTATTTTGATTGCATAAAAGAGTTTAAGAGTATTGGCATTTTATTTACCTTACTAGCCACATTTTTCTAATAAGTGCCTTAATAAACATTGCACTTTAACTTTTCCAGGCCCCAAAATGAAATAGAAGGAAATAACAATATCTGTGGTTTACCATGTGTAATGGCTGTTCCTGATTGTCACCTTGACTATACCTGAAATGAACTACAATCCAGAATTGGAGGGCACATCTGTGATCCAGATCTTGAGGACGGAAGACACAAGTTTCTGACCTGGATCTCGGCAGGGAGGTCTTGAGGCATAGTGGTCATGAAAGCTAAGGCCCAGGCAAGATAGGCTGAGGCAGCGGGATCTCTGAGTTCAAGGTACACACCTTTCATCTGGGCCAGTCCTTCTGCTGAAAACCTGCATGAGGACACTGGAAGAAGGAAGAGTCGCTCTTCTCACCTGCTTACATTTACTTGCCAGCACATCATGTTGGATCTTATTTCTACAGAAGACCAGCTGATCATGGGACTGAATAACTACTAGATTTTGGACTTCCCACCCACAGCTGCCCAATGTTTGGCTAGTTGGACTACAGACTGTAAATCATCATAACAAATTCTCTTAATATGTGGAGACATTCTGTAAGATCTGTGACTCTAGAGAAGCCTAATACACTGGGTTGCTGCTGTGGGTCACGAACAGTTCGTAGGATTTCACACACTGTAGCTCATTTCACTCCACTAATAGACCCACAAATATGCTTGCCGCTTAATCCAGCATCGGAGGTTCAAGGATTTTACCCAGCCTTCCAAAAAATTATACCTGCCTAAGGCCGCACAGTCACATTTCAAAAAGCAAAGCAAAGCTCTCCCCACATACACCCTACCTTTTATGTTCTTTGTTATATGACAAAAGGAATTTTTAAATCTAATTCTGTTTTAACTAGAATGGTATGTATGGGATCTGTATTTATATCATTTTTTTTTATTTTCTATATATATAGCCTGTTGGGCGGCTGCACTGCACTGCTCCTGCTCAGGGTTTGCTGTCTGATATCCTGTTTCCCCAGGGGTCTTAAAGTTGGGATATCTCAGTTATCTGGCTTTGTAGATAAGTATCTTGCAAATTTGGTTTTGTTGTGGAATATCTTGGTTTCCCCATCTATGGCAATTGAGAGTTTTGCTGGGTATAGTAGTCTTGGCTGAAGTTTGTGTTCTCTTAGGGTCTGCATGAGGTCTGCCCAGGATCTTCTAGCTTTCATGGTCTCAGGTGAGAAGTCTGGTGTAATTCTGATAGGTCTTCCTTTATATGTTACTTGTCCTTTTTCTCTTACTGCCTTTAATATTCTTTCTTTGTTTAGTACATTTGGGGTTTTGATTATTATGTGACGGGAAGTATTTCTGTTCTGGTCCAGTCTATTTGGGGTTCTATAGGCTTCTTGTATATTCATGGGCATCTCTCTCTTTAGGTTGGGGAAGTTTTCTTCCATAATTTTGTAGAAGATATTTGCTGGCCCTTTAAGTTGTAGATCTTCATTCTCATCTATCCCTATAATCCTTAGGTTTGGTCTTCTCATTGTGTCCTGGATTTCCTGAATGTTTTGGGTTACCAGCTTTTTGCATTTTGCATTTTCTTTAATTGTTGAATCCATGGTTCCTATGGTATCTTCAGCATCTGAGATTCTGTCTTCTATCTCTTGTATTCTATTGTTGATATTTGCATCTATGACTCCTGATTTCTTCCCAAGGTTTTCTATCTCCAACATTGTCTCCCTTTGCGATTGCTTAGTTGTTTCTACTTCTGTTTTTAGATTTTGTATGGTTTTGCTCAGATCTTTCAGTTGCTTGTTTGTGTTTTCCTGTAATTCTTTAAGGGATTTTTGTGCTTCCTCTTTTATGACTTCTACTCGTTGACCCATGTTCTCTTGTATTTCTTTAAGTGATTTTTGTTTCTCCCCCTTATTGGGATTCATTTTTTGCTCTATATTCTCCTGGATTTCTTTAAGTGATTTTTGTGTCTGCCTTGTATGGGCTTCTAGCTTTTGATCTATTTTCTCCTCTATTACTTTAAGAAATTTATCTAAGTGATCCTCAATCTGCATCTTTACCAGTGATTTTAGATCTGAGTCTTGTTTTTCTGGTGTGTTGAGATATCTGGGATTTAATTGTGTTTGCCTTGCAATGGCTTCTAGCTTTTGATCTATTTTCTCATGTATTACTTTAAGAGATTTATCTAAGTGTTCCTCTATCAGCATCCTGACCAGTGATTTTAGATCTGAGTCTTGTTTTTCTGGTGTTTCGGGGTATCCAATATTTATTGCTGTTGGGGAACTGGGTTCGGGTGCCACCATACTGCCTTGATTTTTGTTAGTAGCGATCTTACGTTTGCCTTTCGCCATCTGGTGTTAGTTGGTCCTGTAGATACTAGCTGGTGCTTGACCCTCCTGTGGGGTTGTAAGGCTATTTCCCAGCGACTGGGATACCTGAATCACTGTCCTGCGGGGGTCTTGCTCACAGATTGCTGACAGGTGGCCTGAGTCCCCCGAGGTCTTAAACTCAGGATATCCCAGGTACTTGGTTCCGCCTGTTGGGCGGCTGCTCTGCACTGCTCCTGCTCAGGGTTTGTTGTCTGATATCCTGTTTCCCCAGGGGTCTTAAAGTTGGGATATCTCAGTTATCTGGTTCCGCCTGCTGGTCCCAAGCTGCTGGGAAGCTGGCTGGGTCCGGTTTCCAGCTTCCCTGCCACCAGCTGGATGGGAGGCTGGTTCCACCTCCGGCTGGGTCTGGGCACCTGGCACACTGGCTGACTCCGGCTTCCCCACCACCAGCTGGGCGGGAAGCTGCAGGCAATATGGCAGCTGCCTGCAGGGAGCTCGGGGTCCACCCCGCGAGTGCAGAGTGCAGCCGCTACTCTGTGCCCAACTCCCACTCCAGGCCTGAGTCCCCGAAGGTCTTAAGCTCGGGCTGTCTCAGGTACCTGGTTCCGCCGCCGGCTGGGTCTGAGCACCTGGCACGCTGGCTGACACTCTGGCTTCCCCACCACCAGCTGGACTGGCAGCTGCAGGCAATATGGCAGCTGCCTGCAGGGAGCTCGGGGTCCACCCCGCGAGTGCAGAGTGCAGCCGCTACTTTGTGCCCAACTCCCACTCCAGGCCTGAGTCCCCGAAGGTCTTAAGCTCAGGCTGTCTCGGGTACCTGGTTCCGCCGCCGCCGGCTGGGTCTGAGCACCTGGCATGCTGGCTGACACTCCGGCTTCCCCACCACCAGCTGGACGGGAAGCTGCAGGCAATATGAGTCATTTGGTTTTTACATTTCTGAATTTCTGTATTCTTTCTGCACAGTCGATATATAAACACACACACACACACACACACACACACACACACTCACACACACACTCAGGATGCTACCTACATGAACAAGTTCACTTTCACAATACTGTCATCTCTCAACACAAACTTGCTGCCCAGAAATATAAATATGTGGAACCTGTCCTTTTAGCTTGTCTTCCATTGTCTGTATCTTTTAATATTGTACATATTTAAGTACTTCTCGTTCAGTTTCCTCTTTGTAGCTTAGGTGCTGATGTCATTACTGCAGAGACATAAATATAAACTAGAAAGTGATCAGTCTAATTGATACCGACAGTCAATTAGTGCTTCAAAAGGACTGACTTGGGGCTTTACACACAGAGAACATGAAAGATACTAGTCTGTTATGGCATAATCTCTGTTATTTTGTTCAGAGCTATATATGTTGTAGGGTGGATTCTTCAGGCACTAAGAAAGTTTCTCACTGGTTGCTAAATGGGATGGTTGCGTTATGAAAAATAATGTTATCATATAATTTGAATCTATTAGCTTTCCCTTTCTAAAGCTTCAGACTAAACCCACTCTTTCTAAAGCCTCCGACTAAACCCACTCTGGCTCTGTTCAGGTCAAAACTCTTCTTAATCTCTGTGTTATGCTGATCAAAACTCCAACTGTCAGCTCAAATCTTTTCCAAAAGGCTAGTTCTATTTGTGATTAATTAAAATTTCTTCCTGATTGCATACAGTTCTTTTAAATGTATAATCCCTTTATTGTGTGGCAAATTGAGAATATGGTCCTAAATTAAAAACAAATATTCAAGTGGGCCTCTTGGTATAATGCAAGTCACAAATTTCAATTAAAAAATTTAAAAATATAAAACATTTTGATATTTTTTACATGAGCATCTGAGTATAGCTGATGTGTCTATCATTGTATAAGATCTGATTGAGGGGAAAATGTTTTATATCAATGCAATGTATATAATTTTACCCAGACATATTTTAGTTTTGAAACAATTCAAGGTGACATTCCCTCAGTAGACAAAGAGGCAAATATGAGTTTTTATTTGGGCTGTTGTATGATTAAATATAAAACAGTTTTATGTATTAGACTTTCTCTCTATATAATTTTATTTCAATTGACTACATGATTATGTTTTGTATACATGGTATACAAAATAGGATTTCTTTGTTCTTTAATTCATTTTCTGCCTACTAAGAAAAGAACTGTGTTGTGTTCATTAGAGCCTATAAGACAATTCTCATATATGGAAGAAGGTTGTGAAACATCTAACCTTTACAAAATAAGTTTGGCTATTCTCAAAATTAATTGTGGAGAATAATGAATTTGGCAGAAGACCAAAAGTCAAGTGTATTTTGACTTGACTTTTTTTTTTATCCCCTGTATGAAAGATATTGAGGAAAGAGGTGACAAAGAATATAAGCAAAGAAAAGACGAGAAGTAAAAGGAGATAGGGAAGAGTCAAAGAGGGAGAGAGTTCCCAAGGCTGGAGAGAAGGGGTATCTACAAAGTGTCAGGTAAAGGAGAAAGAACAGTCTCTGCTCCAAGACACATTACTAGTGGTGATAAGTCTGAGGGTGCAGAAGGGCAGGTAGGACCTTTGGGAAGGGCTGGAGTGAGTGGGTCACGCCCTGGTGTTGCCATTGGTCTGGGTTGGACTTAGTGTGATTAGAGAAAATGACATTTCTTGGTAAGACAGATGGAAACAGAGTAATACTAATGCAAATAAATGGAAACAGAGTTCTTTCCTTGACAGAACCTTAGCCCAGCTAAGATCCAGTTGTACTAAAGGGTTCTGCTTAGTACATCTGTTAAGATGAACATTAGCAGAAATCACTGTATTTAGTCCATTTTTGTTGAGGTGGTGGTAGTGGTGGTAAATACATTTTGATCTCAAAAGAGATTTATTTGACTTTTATTCTGGGAGTTAAGAGGAATCACACTGGCCCCACTAGGAGCTGCTGAATGTCACCTGGCATCACAATGGCAGTACCATATGCAAAATGACAAAGGGACAAGAATCAGAGGGCTGACTAATAGGCCAGGCTCCCACTTTGGGAAAGTGCTTTCCTGATAACTAAACAGAACTCTATCAACTCCTTCCAATGGTAGTGTCTTCAGTGAGACGATTCTTTCCCATTGACATATATGCCCACAATTCTCACGAATTTGTAACACGACCATCCTGAGGGTCAAGCTCCTCACACTACGTCTGTGGCGATCTCTCGTCCCTAGTCTCAGATCTAGTCCTTCATTCTTCATTATCCCTCAGGAAATTAAGTCTGACCATTCTGACCTGTCTTGAGGAAGAATCCTGTTAGGTTGATTTAATCAGTGTCACTTACCACTTCTAATTTTATACTTAAAAATATAATCATCAGGAAGCTGAAAGGATGGGTCAGCAGCTGAGAGCACTTGTTCTTTCAGAAGACCCAAGTTCAATGCCTCGTATCTGCACTGGACAGCTCACTGCTCCCTGTAACTCCAGATCCAATGGCTATGATACTCTCTTTTGGCTGCACACCGTCTGCAAACGTGGGATGCATGAACATATACTTATGCACACATACGTAAAGTTAAAACATAATTCTAAGAAAATAACTATTAAACTGAGTTGTACTCAAAAGTGTTGTCAACGAGTTATAAAGAGATGAATCATTGTTTATCTTGTATACATTTTTAAACATCGGGATTTGGAGGTACTTCATTTGGAGGCTTATGTTTCTTCAGAGAAGTGTACCTTTTTATTGATCATTTTATTTATTCACATTTTGAACGTTGTCCCCCTTCCAGGTATCTCATCCACAAACACCTCTCCTATCCCTTCTTCCCTTTGCCTCTAAAAGAGTACTCCCCTACCCACCTACCCACTCCTGCCTCACCCCTCTAGCATCCCCCTTCACTGGGGCAACAATTCTCCGCAGGACCAAGTGCTTCACATCCTGATGTCAGATACAGCAGCCTTCTGTTACACATGTAGTGAAATCCATGGACTCACCCATGTATATACTTTGGTTGGCGGTCTAGTCCTTATGAACTCTGTGGGGTTCGTTTAGCTCACAGCAACTATTCATAATAGCCAGAAACTGGAAACAACCCAGATATCTCTCAACCAAAGAGTGGATACATAAAATGTGGTATGTCTATATAATGGAATACTATACAGCTACTAAAAATAAGTTCAGCATGAATTTTGCAGGCAAATGGATAGAACTGGAAAAAAATGTGAATGAGGTAATACAGACCCAAAAAGACATGCATGGTATATACTCACTGACAAGTGGACATTAGCTATAAAGTACAGAATACCCATGATACATCCCACAGACACAAAGAAGTTAAACAAGAAGGAACGCCCAAGCAAAGATGCTGGCATCACGCTTAGAAGGTGAAACAAAATAGTCATGGTAGACAGAGTGAGAGGGGGACCTGAAGGAGACAGAGGAGGGAAAGGAAAATGGAGAGACAGGATCAGTTGCAAGGAGAAGCAGGAGAGAGGCACAGTTGGCCAGGAGAATGAATGGAAATCTGCAGCTGCCTGGCATGAGGAGGGAAGAGAATCTCTAGGAAGTGCCAGAGATCTATGATGGTGAAGGCCCCCAGGAGTCAATTCAGGTGACCTTAGCCAAGGTGCTCAGTAGTAAGGACATGAAACATGAAAAGGCCACCTCCTGTAGCCAGACAGGACCCCAGGTGCAAGGATACAAAAGACACAAACCTACCCACTAAATGTTCAACCTAAAATTAAAAGAAATGCAGGCATGGAGCAGAGATTTCAGCCAATAACCAACCAAACTTGAATCCCATCCCATAGGCAAACACCAATCCCTGGCATTATTAATGATACTCTGTTATGCTTAAGGACAAGAGCCTAGCCTAACTGTCCCCTGAGAGGGTCGATCCAGCAATGGACTGAAACAGAAGCAGATACCAAGAGCCAAACATTATACCGAGGTCAGGGACACTTATGGAAGAGTTGAGGGAAGACTGAAGGCCCAGAAGAAGATGGGAACCCCAAAGGAAGACCAACAGAGTCAACAAACCTGGACACCTAGGGGCTCTCAGAATCTGAGCCACCAACCAAAACAACATGCAAGGGCTGGAATGAGACCTCTGAGTACAACATAAGTGAGAGACAGGCAGCTTAGTGTTCATGGCTTCCCTACCTGGCCTCAGTCGGAGAGGAAGTACCTTATCTGGCCTAGACTTGATGTGCTAGGGAGGGAGGATACCCAAGAGAGGGTGGGGCCACCCTCTCAGAGGATAAGAGGAAGGAATGGGGAGAGCGAATCAGTATGGGAGGGACTTGGAGGGGGTGTAGCATTTGGGAAATAAATAAATAAATAAATAAATAAATAAATAAATAAATAATAGATGTGATATAAAATTTCTGAGCTTTTCTTGGCCTCAATTTTCTTTCCCCTCCTTCCTAAGTAGGAAATTCCTAAATTTGAGTTTTCCATTTTGAATTCCTCCATGTTCCTTTTTAGTCCTTATCTTTGATTCAGTTCCTAAAATCACACACCCCACCCCTACTGCTTCCAGTGACCAAAGGCTTGAGTGACTCCATAAAGAGATAAATGTCTGAATATTTTCAATGAGGAAGAGAAGAAATCCTACTGAATAAACACATTCGTCTGACTCATAAAGTTGTCATCAGTTTTAAACCATATCTATAAAGCTGAGGCTTCCCAGAATCTCTAAGCTGCTCCATATACCTCCAGATTATAAAATTTATGGAGCCAACTGCACAAAAAATGTCCTTCTCTGACACACATCGCCCATGCGTCCTGTCTTTCTCACACTGAGTCACTTGTCAGAACTGTTTTCATTTATGGGCTTCCTCCACAAGGAGCTGAATTTAATCAATTAGAAAACATAGCTAATTTTAGAAAGCAACTCATATGTAAAGAGACTGATCCAAGTAATTTATTCTCTACCTTCATGGCTGTTTAAAGTATGAAATATTGAAATTGGTATCTGGGGGATATAGCTCAATTGGTAGAGTGCTTACTAATACAATATAAAATCTGGGGTGGTGATCTTAGTGTTTAGGAGCTGGAGGCAAGTAGATTGAGTTCAAGGTCATCCTTAACAGTTAAGTGAGTTTGAGGATGATCTGGATTACTTAAGACAATGTCTAAAACAAACAAAAATGATGAAATACTAGAATCTAAACATTTTTCCTTTTGCAGGACTCACTTTGTATACTATGAAATGCCCTAACCTAAAGAAAGAGATGCCCATGAGCATATAAGAAACCCACAGAACTCCAAATAGATTTGACCAGAAAAGAAATTCATCCCATCACATAATAAGTAAAACACCAAATGTACTAATCAAAGAAAATATTAAAAGCAGTAAGAGAAAAAGGTCAAGTAACATATAAAAGTAGACCTATCAGAATAACACCTGTTTTCTCACCAGAGACTATGAAAGCCAAAAGAACGTGGGCAAATGTCATGAAGACCCTAAGGGAACACAAATGCCAACCCAAACTGCTGTATCCAACAAATCTCTCAATTACCATAAATAGAGAAACCAAGGTTTTTCATGACAAAACAAATCCACAAATCCAGGCCATCAAAGGATAATGAAAGGAAAACATCAACAAAGGGAGGGAAACAACAGACACGAAAAAGCAAGAAAGTAATCTTCTTTCAACAAACCCAAAAGAAGATAACCACACACACATAAAAATTACATCAAAAATAGCAGGGAGATTGCCTGCAGCTTCCCGCCCAGCTGGCGGTGGGGAAGCCGGAGGGTCACCCAGCGTGCCAGGTGCTCAGAACCATCCGGCGGCGGCGGCAGAACCAGGTACCCGAGACAGCCCAAGCTTAAGACCTTCGGGGACTCAGGCCTGGAGTGGGAGTTGGGCACAGAATAGTGGGTGCACTCTGCACTCGCGCGCGGGGCGGACCCCGAGTTCCCTGCAGGCAGCTGCCATATTGCCTGCAGCTTCCCGCCCAGCTGGCGGTGGGGAAGCCGGAGGGTCACCCAGCGTGCCAGGTGCTCAGAACCATCCGGCGGCGGCGGCAGAACCAGGTACCCGAGACAGCCCAAGCTTAAGACCTTCGGGGACTCAGGCCTGGAGCGGGAGTTGGGCACAGAATAGCGGGTGCACTCTGCACTCGCGCGGCGGACCCCGAGCTCCCTGCAGGCAGCTGCCATATTGCCTGCAGCTTCCCGCCCAGCCGGTGGTGGGGAAGCTGGAGGGGCACCCAGCGTGCCAGGTGCTCAGAACCATCCGGCGGGGGCGGCAGAACCAGGTACCTGAGACAGCCCGAGCTTAAGACCTTCGGGGACTCAGGCCTGGAGTGGGAATTGGGCACAGAATAGCGGGTGCACGCTGCACTCGTGCGCGGGGCAGACCCCGAGCTCCCTGCAGGCAGCTGCCATATTGCCTGCAGCTTCCCGTCCAGCTGGTGGTGAGGAAGCCAGAGTCAGCCAGTGTGCCAGGTACCCAGACCCAGCCGGAGGCCGAACCAGCCTCCCATCCAGCCAGTGGCAGGGAAGCTGGAAACCGGACCCAGCCAGCTTCCCAGCAGCTTGGGACCAGCAGGCAGAACCAGATAACTGAGATATCCCATCTTTAAGACCCCTGGGGAAACAGGATATCAGACAGCGAACCCTTAGCAGGAGCAGTGCAGAGCAGCCGCCCAACAGGCAGAACCAAATACCTGGGATATCCTGAGGTTAAGACCTCGGGGGACTCAGGCCACCCGTCAGCAATCTGTGAGCAAGACCCCCGCAGGACAGTGATTCAGGTATCCCAGTCACTGGGAAATAGCCTTACAACCGCACAGGAGGGTCAAGCACCAGCTAGTATCTACAGGACCAACTAACACCAGAGTTAACCAGATGGCAAAAGGCAAACGTAAGATCGCTACTAACAAAAATCAAGGCAATATGGCGGCATCCGAACCCAGTTCCCCAACAGCAATAAATATTGGATACCCCGAAACACCAGAAAAACAAGACTCAGATCTAAAATCACTGGTCAGGATGCTGATAGAGGAACACTTAGATAAATCTCTTAAAGTAATACATGAGAAAATAGATCAAAAGCTAGAAGCCATTGCAAGACAAACACAATTAAATCCCAGATATCTCAACACACCAGAAAAACAAGACTCAGATCTAAAATCACTGGTAAAGATGCAGATTGAGGATCACTTAGATAAATTTCTTAAAGTAATAGAGGAGAAAATAGATCAAAAACTAGAAGCCCATACAAGACAGACACAAAAATCACTTAAAGAAATCCAGGAGAATATAGAGCAAAAAGTGAATCCCAATACGGGGGAGAAACAAAAATCACCCAAAGAAATACAAGAGAACATGGGTCAACGAGTAGAAGTCATAAAGGAGGAAACACAAAAATCCCTTAAAGAATTACAGGAAAACACAAACAAGCAACTGAAAGATCTGAGCAAAACCATACAAAATCTAAAAACAGAAGTAGAAACAACTAAGCAATCGCAAAGGGAGACAATGTTGGAGATAGAAAACCTTGGGAAGAAATCAGGAGTCATAGATGCAAATATCAACAATAGAATACAAGAGATAGAAGACAGAATCTCAGATGCTGAAGATACCATAGGAACCATGGATTCAACAATTAAAGAAAATGCAAAATGCAAAAAGCTGGTAACCCAAAACATTCAGGAAATCCAGGACACAATGAGAAGACCAAACCTAAGGATTATAGGGATAGATGAGAATGAAGATCTACAACTTAAAGGGCCAGCAAATATCTTCTACAAAATTATGGAAGAAAATTTCCCCAACCTAAAGAGAGAGATGCCCATGAATATACAAGAAGCCTATAGAACCCCAAATAGACTGGACCAGAACAGAAATACTTCCCGTCACATAATAGTCAAAACCCCAAATGTACTAAACAAAGAAAGAATATTAAAAGCAGTAAGAGAAAAAGGACAAGTAACATACAAAGGAAGACCTATCAGAATTACACCAGACTTCTCACCTGAGACCATGAAAGCTAGAAGATCCTGGGCAGACCTTATGCAGACCCTAAGAGAACACAAACTTCAGCCAAGACTACTATACCCAGCGAAACTCTCAATTGCCATAGATGGGGAAACCAAGATATTCCACGACAAAACCAAATTTGCAAGATACTTATCTACAAACCCAGCCCTACAAAGGATAATAGGGGAAAAATACCAACACAAGGGGGGAAACAACACCCCAGAAGAAACAAGATAGAAACCCCATCTCATCCAACCCAAAAGAAGAGAACCACTCAAATACAAATAATAATAACAATTCCCAAAATGTCAGGAAGTAATAATTACTATTCCTTAATATCTCTAAATATCAATGGACTCAATTCCCCAATCAAAAGACACAGACTAACAGACTGGATACGGAAACAGGACCCTACATTTTGCTGCATACAGGAAACACATCTCAGTGTCAAAGACAAACACCACCTTAGAGTAAAAGGCTGGAAGACAGTTCTACAAGCAAATGGTCCCAGGAAACAAGCTGGAGTAGCCATTCTAATATCAGATAAAATCGACTTTCAACCTAAAGTCATCAAAAGAGACACAGAAGGTCACTTCCTGCTTGTCAAAGGGAAAATCCACCAAGAAGAATTCTCAATACTGAACATCTATGCACCAAATGCAAGGGCACCCTCATTCGTAAAAGAAACTTTACTAAAGCTTAAAGCACACATCGCACCTAACACAATGATTGTAGGTGACTTCAACACTCCACTCTCCTCAATGGACCGATCAGGAAAGCAGAAACTAAACAGGGACACAGTGAAACTAATTGAAGCTATGGACCAATTGGATTTAACAGATATATATAGAACATTCCATCCTAAAACAAAAGAGTATACCTTTTTCTCAGCACCGCACGGTACCTTCTCAAAAATTGATCATATAATTGGTCACAAGACAGACCTCAACAAATACAAGAAGACCGAACTAATCCCATGTCTCCTATCGGATCACTATGGAGTAAAAGTGGTCTTCAATAGCAAGAAGAACTACAGAAAGCCCACATACACATGGAAACTGAACAATACTCTACTCAATGACACCCTGGTCAAGGAAGAAATAAAGAAAGAAATCAAAGACTTTTTAGACTTCAATGAAAATGAAGGTACGACCTACCCAAATCTCTGGGATACAATGAAAGCAGTGCTAAGAGGAAAACTCATAGCCCTGAGTGCCTCCAAAAAGAAACTGGAAAGAGCATACACTAGCAACTTAACAGCACACCTGAAGGCCCTGGAACAAAAAGAAGCTAACTCACCCAGGAGGAGTAGAAGAGAGGAAATCATCAAACTAAGGGCTGAAATCAATCAAGCAGAAACAAAGAGAACCATACAAAGAATCAACAAAACCAAGAGCTGGTTCTTCGAGAAAATCAACAAGATAGATAAACCCTTAGCTAGACTAACCAAAGGGCACAGAGATAGTATCCAAATTAACAAAATTAAAAATGAAAAGGGGGATATAACAACAGAAACAGAGGAAATTCAAAAGATCATCAGATCCTACTACAAAGGCCTATACTCAAAACAACTGGAGAATCTGGAGGAAATGGACAATTTCCTAGACAGATACCAAATACCAAAATTAAATCAGCATCAAGTAGACCAGCTAAACAGTCCCATAACCCTTAAAGAAATAGAAGGGGTTATAGAAAGCCTCCCAACCAAAAAAAGTACAGGACCAGATGGTTTTAGTGCAGAATTCTACCAGACCTTCAAAGAAGACTTAACACCAATACTCTTCAAACTATTCCACAAAATAGAGACAGAAGGGACACTGCCCAACTCATTCTTCGAAACCACAATTACGCTGATACCTAAACCACAAAAAGATCCAACAAAGAAAGAGAACTACAGGCCAATTTCTCTTATGAATATAGATGCAAAAATACTAAATAAAATTCTTGCCAACCAAATCCAAGAGCATATCAAAACGATCATTCACCATGATCAAGTAGGCTTCATTCCAGGAATGCAGGGATGGTTCAATATACGGAAATCCATCAATGTAATCCACTACATAAACAAACTAAAAGAAAAAAACCACATGGTCATCTCATTAGATGCTGAAAAAGCATTTGACAAAATTCAGCATCCTTTCATGCTAAAAGTCTTGGAAAGAGCAGGAATTCAAGGCCCATACCTAAACATAGTAAAAGCAATCTACAGCAAACCAGTAGCCAACATTAAAATAAATGGAGAGAAACTTGAAGCAATTCCACTAAAATCAGGGACTAGACAAGGCTGTCCTCTCTCTCCATATCTTTTCAATATAGTACTTGAAGTTCTAGCGAGAGCAATCAGACAACATAAGGAAGTCAAAGGGATACAAATTGGAAAGGAAGAAGTCAAAGTATCATTATTTGCAGATGATATGATAGTCTACTTAAGCGATCCAAAAAACTCCACCAGAGAACTTCTACAGCTGATAAACAACTTCAGCAACGTGGCTGGTTATAAAATTAACTCAAGCAAATCAGTAGCCTTCTTGTACTCAAAGGACAAGCAGGCTGAGAAAGAAGTTAGGGAAATAACACCCTTCACAATAGCCACAAACAACATAAAGTACCTTGGCGTAACTCTAACCAAACAAGTGAAAGATCTGTATGACAGGAACTTCAAGTCCCTGAAGAAAGAAATCGAAGAAGACCTCAGGAGATGGAAAAATATTTCTTGCTCCTGGATTGGCAGGATCAATATAGTAAAAATGGCCATCTTGCCAAAAGCAATCTACAGATTCAATGCAATCCCCATCAAAATCCCAAATCAATTCTTCATAGATCTAGAAAGAGCAATTCTCAAATTCATCTGGAGCAACAAAAAACCTAGGATAGCTAAAACTATTCTCAACAATAAAAGGACTTCTGGGGGAATCAATATCCCTGACCTCAAGCAGTACTACAGAGCAATTGTGTTAAAAACTGCATGGTATTGGTACAGCAACAGGCAGGTAGATCAATGGAATAGGATTGAAGACCCAGAAATTAACCCACAGACTTATGGTCACTTGATCTTTGATAAAGGAGCCACAACCATCCGGTGGAAAAAAGATAGCCTTTTCAACAAATGGTGCTGGTTCAACTGGAGGTCAACATGCAGAAGAATGCGAATTGACCCACTCTTATCTCCTTGTACTAAGATCAACTCCAAATGGATCAAGGACCTCCACATAAAACCAGACACACTGAAACTATTAGAAAAGAAACTTGGGAAGACCCTGGAGGACATGGGCACAGGGGTAAAGTTCCTGAACAGAACACCAATAGCTTATGCTCTAAGATCAAGAATGGACAAATGGGACCTCATAAAATTACAAAGTTTCTGTAAGGCAAAGGACACTGTCAGAAAGACAAAACGGCAACCAACAACGTGGGAAATGATCTTCACCAACCCCACATCCGACAGAGGGCTAATATCCAATATATACAAAGAACTCAAGAAGTTAGACCCCAAAGAACCAAATAACCCTATCAAAAAATGGGGCACAGAGCTAAACAAAGAATTTTCACCAGAAGAAATTCGGATGGCCGAGAAACACCTTAAGAGATGTTCAACATCATTAGTCATCAGGGAAATGCAAATCAATACAACCCTGAGATTCCACCTCACTCCAGTCAGAATGGCTAAGATTAAAAACTCGAGAGACAACAAGTGCTGGCGAGGATGTGGAGAAAGAGGAACACTCCTCCACTGTTGGTGGGATTGCAAAATGGTAAAACCACTCTGGAAATCAGTGTGGCGGTTCCTCAGAAAATTGGGCATGCCACTCCCAGAGGACCCTGGCATACCACTCCTGGGCATATACCCAGAGGATTCCTCTGCATACAACAAAGACACATGCTCCACTATGTTTATAGCAGCCTTGTTTATAATAGCCAGAAATTGGAAGGAGCCCAGATATCCCTCAAAGGAGGAATGGATACAGAAAATGTGGTATATTTATACAATGGAGTACTACTCAGCAATTAAAAATAATGAATTCATGCAATTTGTAGGTAAATGGTTAGATCTGGAAACTATCATCCTAAGTGAGCTAACCCAATCACAAAAGAATACACACGAAATGCAATCACTGATAAGTGGATATTAATGAGCCCAGAAGCCCTAAATACTCAAGGCACAATTAGCAAGTCAAATGACTCTCAAGAAGAAAAAAAGGAGAGAACCCTGGGCCTGTAAAGATTGGATCCAGTATTGTAGACCCAGAACAGAGAAATCGTGGGGGGGGGGAAGAGTGGGGAATAGCATGGGGGGGAGAGGAATTAGGGGACATATGGTGGGGGGTACCTGGGAAAGGGGAAAGCCTTTGGAATGTAAACAAAGAATATAGAAAATAAAAAAAAATGATAAAAAAAAAATAGCAGGGAGCAACAACCACTATTCCTTAATATCTCTTAACATCAATGGACTCAATTCCCCAATAAAAAGACGTAGACTAACACACTGGATTCTTAACAAGACCCAACATTTTGCTGCATACAGGAAACGCATCTCTGTGTCAAAGACAAACACTACCTCAGAGTAAAAGGCTCTAAAACAGTTCTCCAAGCAAATGGTCCCAGGAAACAAGCTGAAGTAGCTATTCTAATATCCTATAAAATAGACTTTCAACCAAAAGTCATCAAAAAAAAAGGCACAGAAGGACATTTTATACTCATCAAAGGAAAAATCTACCAGGAAGGACTGTCGATTGTGAAAGTCTGTGCTCCAAATACAAGGGCAACAGCATTCGTAAAGGAAACCTTACTAAAGCTTAAAACATGCATTGCAACCCACACAATAATTGTGGGGGACTTAAACACCCCACTCTCTTCAGTGGACAGATCAGGGAAACACAAACTAAACAGAGTCACAGTGAAACTAACAGAAGTTTTGGACCAAACGCATTTAATAGATATCTACAGAACATTTCATTCTAAATCAAAAGAATATACCTTCTTTTCTGCACCACCTGGTAACTTCTCCAAAATCGACCATATAACTGGTCACAAGACAGACCTCAAGAAATATACAAAGATCAAACTAATTCCATGCCTCCTATCAGATCACTATGGAATAAGGGTGGTCTTCAACAGGAACAAAAACAACAGAAAGGCCACATACACATGGAAGCTGAACAATGCTCTACTCAATGATACCTTGGTCAAGGAAGAAATAAGGAAAAAAATCAAAGACTTTTTAGAATTTAATGAAAATGAAGGCACAACGTACCCAAATTTGTGGGACCCCATGAAAGTACTAAGAGGGAAACTCATAGCTCTGAGTGCCTACAAAAAGAAGCTGGAGAGAGCATACACTAGCAGTTTAATAGCACACCTGAAAGCTTTAGAACAAAAAGAAGCTAATATACCCAAGAGGAGTAGAAGGCAAGGAAATCATCAAACTCGGGGCTGAAATCAACCAAGTTGAAACAAAAAGAACTATACAAAGAATCAGCAAAAGCAGGAGCTGGTTCGTTGAGAAAATCAATAAGATAGATAAACCTTTAGCTAGACTAACCAGAGGGCACAGAGACAGTATCCAAATTAACAAAATCAGAAATGAAAAGGGTAAAATAAAAACAGAAAATGAGGAAATTCTAAAAATTATCATATCCTACTACAAAAGCCTATACTCAACACAACTGGAAAATGTGGATGAAATGGACAATTTCCCAGACAGATACCAACTACCAAAATTTAACCAGGATCAGATAGACCATGTAAATGGTCCCATAACCCCTAAAGAAATAGAAGTGGTCATTGACAGTCTCCCAACCAAAAAAAGTACAGGACCAGATGGCTTTAGTGCAGAATTCTATCAGACTTTCAAACGAGACCTAATGCCAATATTCTTCAAACTATTCCACAAAATAGAAACAGAAGGAACATTAGCCAACTAGTTCTATGAAGCCACAATTTCACTAATACCAAAACCACACAAAGATCCAACAAAGAAAGAGATCAGGCCAATTTCCCTTATGAATATCGATGCAAAAATAGTCAATAAAATTATTGCCAACCGAATCCAAGAACACATCAAAACGATAATTCACCATGATCAAGTAGGCTTCATTTCAGGGATGAAGGGATGGTTTGTTATATGGAAATCTATGAATGTAATCCACTACATAAACAAACTCAAAGGAAAAAAAACACATGGTAATTTCATTAGATGCTGAAAAGGCATTTGATAAAATTCGGCATCCTTTCATATTAAAGGTCTTGGAAAAAACAGGAATTCAAGGCACATGCCTAAACATAATAAAAGCAATATATAGCAAACCAGTAGCCAACATCAAACTAAATGGAGAGAAACTTGAAACAATCCCACTGAAATCAGGGACCAGACAAGGCTGCCCTCTCTCTTCATATTTATTCAATATAGAACTTGAAGTTCTAGCTAGCGCAATTAGACAACAAAAGGAGGTCAAAGGGATACAAATTGGAAAAGAAGAAGTCAAACTATCACTATTTGCAGATGATATGATAGTATATTTAAGTGACCCAAAAAACTCCACCAGAGAACTCCTACAGCTGATAGACAATTTCAGCAAAGTGGCTGGATATAAAATTAACTCAAGCAAATCAGTAGCCTTCCTATACTCAAAGGATAAACAGGCTGAGAAAGAAATTAGGGAAATGGCACCCTTCACAATAGCCACAAGCAATATAAAGTATCTTGGTGTGACTCTAACAAATGGTGCTGGTTCAACTGGAGGTCAGAGTGCAAAAGAATGCAAATTGATCCATTCTTATCTCCTTGTACTAAGCTTAAGTACAAGTGGATCAAGAACCTTCACATAATACCAGACAAACTGAAACTAATATACAAGAAACTGGGGAAGACCCTTGAGGACATGGACACAGAGGGAAATTTCCTCAATGAAACACCAATAGCTTATGCTCTAAGATCATGAATTGACAAATGGAATTCATAAAATTACAAAGTTTCTGTTAGGGCAAAGGACATTGTCAAAAGGACAAAATGGCAACCAACAAATTGGGAAAAGTTCTTTCCCAACACTTCATCCAATAGAGGTCTTTTATCCAAGATATACAAAGAACTCAAGAAGGTAGACTCCAGAGAGCCAAATAACTCCCTTAAGATGGGGTACAGAGTTAAACAAAGAATTTTTACCTGAGGAATATCGAATGGCTGAGAAGCACATAAAGAAATGTTCAACATCCTTAGTCATCAGGGAAATGCAAATCAAAACAACCCTGAAATTTTACCTCACACCAGTCAGAATGGCTAAGATCAAAAACTCAGGAGAAAACAGGTGCTGTCGAGAATGTGGAGAAAGAGGAACACTCCTCCATTGCTGGTGGGATTGCAAGATGGTACAACCACTCTGGAAATCAGTCTGGTGGTTCCTCAGACAACTGGGAATGATACTTCCAGAGGACCCCACTGTACCATTCCTGGGCATATACCCAGAGGATTCCCCAGCATGTAATAAGGATACATGCTCCACTATGTTCATAGAAGCCCTATTTATAATAGCAAGAAGCTGGAAAGAGCACAGATGTCCCTCAAGAAAGGAATGGATACAGAAAATGTGGTATATATACACAATGGAGTACTATTCAGCCATTAGAAACAATTCTAATTCTGAATTCATGAAATTCTTAGACCAATGGATGGAACTCGAGAATATCATCCTAAGTGAGGTAACCCAGTCTCAAAAGAACACTCATAGTATGCACTCTCTGATAAGTGAATATTAACCTAGAAGATTGGAATAGCCAAGACACAATTCACATATCAAATGATGCCCAAGAAGAAGGAAGGAGTAGCGCCTGGTCCTGGAAAGGCTCAGTGCAGCAGTGTAGGGGAATACCAGGACAGGGAAGTGGGAAGGGATGGATTGGGGAACAGTGGGAGGGAAGAGGGCTTATGGGACTTTCAGGGAAGGGGGATCCAGGAAAGGGGAAATCACTTGAAATGTAAATAAAGAATATATCAAATAAAAAAATTTGAAAAAAAAGAAATTCATGCTCACCAATCCAACTTAAGAGAGGCACTAAGAAGAAGACTTCAAGACCCAGACATAAATCTACATACCTATGAAGACCTAATGTTTGACAAAAAAGCAAGGAATATATACTGGAAAAACAGGCACAGTTTTCAATAAATGGCACTGGGCAAGCTGGATGGTTGTGTATGTGTAAGCATCCAAGTACATTCATACTTATCCTGCACAAAACTCAACCCCAGGAGCATCAAAGAACTCACTATACAACCAGACACACTGCATCTGATAAAGGAAAAAAAAATGGAGATTTTCTTTTTAACTCATGGACACAGGAAAAGACTTTTTGAACAAAATATAGGTAGCACAGACACTAAGACCAACAATAAATAAATGGGATTTATGAAACTGAGAAGCTTCTCATGGCCAAAAAGACACCCCCATTTAGACAAAGTGGCAGCCTACACAATGGGAAAGATTTTTACCAACTACACATCTGATAGAGGATGAATATCCAAACATATATAAAGAACTTTAAAAACTAGATTCAAGAAAACAAAGAAACAAACAAAACAATTAAAAGTAAGGTACAGATCTAAAGAATTCTGAAAAGAGGATTTGACTGTGAAACACTTAAAAATATTCAGCATCCATAACCATCAGAGAAAGGCAAATTAAACTAATTTGAGATTTCATTTTACACCTATCAGAATGACTAAACTCAAAAACAGTGATAGCTCATTCTGTCAAGGATACAGAGTAGTAAGGGAAATACTCATTCATTGCTAGTGGAAGTGCAAATTTATACAGCCAATATATAAATCGGCCTGGCCATTTCTCAAGAAGATGGAAATTAATCTCTCTCAAGAACCACTTATAACACTCTTGGGCACATCCTAATAATACTTCATCCTAACAAAGAGACACTTGATCAGCTATGTTTATTGTTACGTAGCCTGGAGTGGTCATACATGACCTTAATCCTAGCACTCAGGAGGCAGAGACAGGTGGACCTCTGTGAGTTCAAGGCCAGCCTAGTTTACAAAGCAAGTTCCAAAAAAGGCCAGGGTTACTACACACAAAAACCTTGTCTTCAAAAATAGAAAATGAGACAAAACAACAAATAGGAAATGGGGTATATCTAAACAATAGAGTATTGCCAGCTTTTTTTTTTTGAATGAAATTGGCATGTAAATGGCTAGAACTAGAAAAAAAAAACAATCATTCCAAGTGTAGTATCCCAGATGCAGAAAGAGAATATATTATGCATTTGCTTATACTGTGAATATTAGCTGTTAAGTCTATGATAACCAAGCTATATTCCACAAAACCATAGAATTTAGGTATAGAGGAAGAGTCTAGGTGGAACATATAAATATCTGTAGGAGAGGGAAATATACTAGATGGTTATAGAAGGATGGGGATACTAAAACAAAAAAAAAAGATCAAGTGGGGAGGAGGAGAGACATGAGGAAAGGAATATGGAGAGAAAGAGTTAAATTAAGGGATACTTGAGGGTAGTATAGAAAACTAAGGCAGTAGAAACTTTGTTTCACACACACACACACACACACACACACACACGATGATCTAAAAAATAAATCACTTAATAATGAAGCAGTCATGGACCGATCTGAGCGTCTCCTGTCACCAAGCAACCAATGCTGAGATTCACACTACCAAAGGAGAAAAGTAACCATAAAGCTTGCCCAAGCACAACCCTTTAGATCTACAATAGCAATTTGCCATGGAGACATGCATAACTAATGTGGGAGTGACCAATCACTTTTTAAATCAGATTTGAAGCCTGCTCCATGAAATGGAACATACTTTAAGAACTGGAGACCAGCTAGCTCATAGGCCCTAGAAGAGAACACACTATCATTCTACTAAATGTATACAGCAATGCAATGACTTATAATGATGAGTATTGCTCTGCCCATAGACAAGGGCATTACTCTACCCTCATCAGAGAGTCTTCTTCTTGCTGTAGATGGCAATCAATACAGAAACCCAGAACTGGACAATATGGAGAGTGAGAGATTTTGAATGTTCATCCCTAATGAGAGGTCTATCACACCCTACCCTTCAATAATTAGGGGCCTATGCAAGTAAAGATATGGAGTGATTCTAAGAGACAGGGGTGGTAGACAACTTCAATGAAACATTTAAAAAAAAGAACAGGGCAGCCAGGTGAATTTATGAACTCAGAGGAACTATTGCATCAGGCATAACTCCTGTACAAGCTCAAGCCCAACCAATTCCCAGTACAAATGAAGGAAGTGGGCAATACTCCCACCCACAAAGCTCTTTTCAAATGATAGATGCTGAAAAGAAAGGGAAAACCAGCTATCTTCAATGGGATGATGCTGGGTATGTCAACCACATATCAAGGCAGGGCCCATCCTCAGGATTAGCTTCAAACAAAAGTAGGACTCTATCTATGGTTTGGTTGGTTGGTTGGTTGGTTGGTTGGTTGGTTGGTTGGTTAGTTGGTTGGGGTTGGGTTCTTTTGTTTTGCTTTATTTTTTTTTAACAGAGAAAAAAAGACATGTATTTGGGTTGGTAGGAAGATGAAGGCAGATCTAGGAGGCATTAGAGGAAAGGAACAAATATGATCAGAATAAGTTGTGTAACAGTCTCAAATAATGATAAAAAATTAAAAGAAGATAGGAAATTTAAATAGGGATGGAGAAATGTCTCAGTGGTTTAAGTGACACTTAAGTGTCTAAGTGGCACTTACCTTACTTCTAGAGGACCTGAGTCTAGTTACTAGGATCCACACAGATGGATTCTGTGAATTTAATCAATTGAGAGCCTCACAATAGATTATAACCCCAGCTCCAGGAAATCCAAAGCCTCTGACCTCTGAATGCTCTTGTGCTGATACTCACAAACTCACACCCAGATACAGACACATAATTGAAATTAATAATGAGTTCTTTTTTAAGGTTCAAATAAAATAAAAAACAATCAAATTATCTTCCCAAATAAATATAATTTAATTATATCTTACATATTCTTAAGATGGTCTAATTCCTTACAATATATAACATACACAAAATGCCTTTATTTGGGAAGGTAATTCAAAACACCTTCACACTATGTTATAATCTTAGCACAAAGGGTAACGTGTCTAAGATACCATCTGGTGTTCTGTCCAGGAAATGGCTATGGTAATGAGAAGTTAAAATGTTCCCAATTGAATAATGCTTTTGAAATACCTATTGCATTCTAAATCCAGTTCTCACACACACCTCAGTAGGTGAGTCTTTCTGGTTTATCTCCATGGTGTTGTGCTTACTTTGATATTCAATATAACATAAAAGAAAAGCATATACAAAAGTTATAATAGAAATCTATAGAGTAGAGCATGAAAGCAGGTGAAATCCTTCTGACTGTCAGAGATCCACAGAGGGATACTAATTAATCATCAGTGCCTGGAGGATGAAAACCAACAGACTATGCACAAGCGCTGGGAATGGTGGATGCCTACGGTCCCAGCGTTTACTAGTTTGCAGATAGAGGATGACAACTTTAAGCAGGCATGGCTACTCAGTGAATTTTAGGTGAGCAAGGGGTATAGAGTGAGTGCCTGTCTCCCAAAACTGAATATGGAATTAGAAGAGATTTACTGGGCTGTTTTAAATGATCAGCTGCTGCCTATTTCCAGGGAAGTATTTTTCTTCTCAGTTCACAGACCCGCATGGCAATCGTCTACAGACACACTCACATAAGCACATCTAAAAGTTTGTTTTGCCAATTTTTAGGTATTTCTGAATCCAGTCAAGTGGGCACCCAAAAGTAACTATCACAGAAGATGAAGCAAGGTGAATGACGTAGGTAGTATGGAACATGAAGAGGAAGGGCACAGAAGAAGCACTACACTCAGGAAACCATCAGCCACCAGCGAGTTAGTCTTATCAGTCACGAACACTGTCTCAAATAATCTGTTCACCATCATTCACTGGGAGAGTCTTATTCCTTAAGGCTCTGTGCTTAACTTCTTAATGACAGAAATATCCAAAGGAGCCAAGGACTTATGTAAGCGTTTTGTTTCTGTAATTACATTATATATAATATTTTGTGGTCAAATTTATGAGCTGGGTCTTATGTAATTTTCATGCATGAAGGAGGAACATTTCTCTACTTTTCCTTTTTTAAAATCACAGGCCTCTCAAGAATCAAGCATGTACAGAGAAAAGGTTCAGCAGGTCGACCTTACTTCTGGGATATCTCATAATCATAGTCATGGAGAGGGAAGACTCTTCTCTTCAGTTGTGTATCCGTTGATGATCAAACCAGGGTCATGCTTCCCATTGAATGTTAAGCTAAATGGTAACAACCAAAACCAAGAGGCAGGAGTCTGGGAAAGAGTCTGGTGGACGCAGAAGAGACAATGACAGGGATGAAAGAAACTTGAGAGAGGCGAGCAGGAAGAGCAATTGTATACATGTATGAAATTGTCAAATAACCAAATTAATGTTTTTTTAAAGCAACAAAAATCCCTAAAAGTATCTCATTGTTTTTCTCTCATGTAGAATCTATGGTGCAGAAAATGACAAAATGAGATGTTGGAATGAAAAAGAAAAAGGACATGGAAGAGAGTGAGAAGGAATCAGGAAATAGATATACACATGCATACATACATACATACATTCATACATTCATACATACGTGTGTGTGTACACATGCATGTGTGAAAATGTCACATTTATTGTAAAATTAATGTGCTAATAAAAACATGATTAGATGAAAATCCTTAACCAAGATGTGTCTAAGTTTTCCATTTCTCTTTGATAGCTGATAGCCTTACTTAGAGGACATTTTAAAAAAAGAAATATGAATTTTTTGTGTTGAAATTTAACCACTACACCAAAATGCTGTTCTTACATTTGGACAGTCTCCAGGACTCCAACAGCACAAGAAAACCACCCCAAGATCAAGTATATGATACTAGCTGAAGTTAAAAAGTTTCTGCACAGCAAATAAAACTGTCAGAAAAATAAACAGAGAGCTACAGAATGAGGAAAATCTTTACCAGCTATACCTCAGACAGAGAGTTGATATCTACAATATATAAAGATTAATTATCAAAAAGTATTACCACTCAGTTTCAAAAAAACACAAATGTGTTTTATATATTATATTATGAAAATTATAATTTTCATGGCTATTATGAAAATCACTATGGATATATCTCAAAAATTTAAAGTAAAACTAATATATATCCTGATATAACATTACAAGGAACAAGCCCAAAGGATTCTATATCCTACCACAAAAAAATAATGTGCAAGTCTAGGTTTATTGCTGCCTTATTCATAAGAGCAAGGAAATAGAACTAGCTTAGGTTTCTACCAACAGATGAATGGATAATGGAAATGTGAACTAGTGATACAATAGAACTTTAATTTTAAAAAGGAAATTTTCTGGAAAACTTGTGTAACCGGAAAGTATTAAGTGAGGTGACTCAGGAGAGGAAAGGCACCTGTTCTTTCTCACATAAGGACCTTTCTCATGTTTGGTTGTATGTAAATAAGAGGAGACCATGAAAGCATCAAGCATTGTGGAAGTGAAGGAGACCAACGGGGTAAAGGTACCACACAAGCAGGAAAGAAGCTGGAAAGAAGGGTAAGCAAAAACAAAACAAAAACAACAAACAAAAATAAACAAACAACAACGAAAACACCATAATGAGCCAGGCAATGATAGTGCAGACTTTAATCCCAGCAACTAACAGCCAGAGGCAGGTGGATCTCTGAGGTCCAGGATAGCTTGATCTACAGAGTGAGTTCCAGAATGGATTGGGCTACACAGAGAAACCTTGTCTTGAAAAAAACAAACAAACAAACAAAACAGATAATTTTTTACATGCTAATCCAAAGTAATGTTTTAATTAGAAGTTCTATCAAATTGTTAATGCTATGGTTCTAGGCCAATAAGTAGGTTTGAAATCTGAATAATAGAGTCAAGAGTTATGAGAAATTAGAGCATTTTTCTTTCCTTTACTTACTGAAGACTTTGTGATGATGTGTGTAAATTGCTCCTCCTCATCCTGTAGCAAAATTTAAACCATTTAAACTATTAATAAATTGACTAATATAGAAATCATTTTAAAGTTTTACCTAACTAATCTAATACTATTTTATACAAATTTGTAGAGCAACAGAGAAATATTGAGTCTCTGTGTTCAGGGAAAGAGTAAGTAAAACTAATACAATCACACACTTGTTCCTCCAGCATGCCAGTTTATATTGATTAATCCAACTTCACCATAAAATTCACAGAAAAATACGTTTTTACAAACAAATGCTACAAATAAAATACGTGAGTTATTTTTGACTCATGTCCTCAACCTAGAAACCTTACTCCTCTCTCCACCCACCCCCAGCAGTTCATAAGCTTTAAATACAAAGATCTCTGAATCCAAAACTGTCAAAAGATTATTTTTGTATGTTGGAAGATTCAATCCATGCATCTTAAAAACGTAGAACTTGTTTGCCTCTAACGCTGAGCGCGTTTTGGAATTGCTTCGTGATAGCTACAAATAACCGAATTTCCCCTAGCAACCAGGCTCTGTTTGCTCACAAGCTTTTCAAGGCTTTCTTTCCCTGGCTTTCCCCCTCCCGCTTTCCACCCACCGAACACCCTGGCATCACAATTTTAGGAAGGGAGGGAGGGAGAGGAGCACAGGGATGGCGAGAGGGGCGGAAGAACAGGAAAGAGGACACGGTGCAGATCAGATAGTGCAGTGCTCCGTGGATGAAAAGCATGGGCCTTTTCTTCCTTGCTAAGTATGTATGTTTGGTAATGCTGTCATCAGTAAGCAACGAGTGTACTGGTTATAAAGACTCCAGTGCCCTTCGTGTCCTTGTGTACTTTTTCTGTATATAAAGAGAAAATAGGGAAAGATTATTTGAGACTGAACCACCTTTAAGTCTCTTGTCAATACGTTGCTACAGCAACCAAAGTTCTTAATATCTTTAAAAAAAAAAAAAAGACATGTCTTTGTTTCAATCGACATGCAATACATAAGGAAGGAAAATCTAAAGAGGCAATAATATTTATCATTTCATTATTTTAAAAGGTGAACTGCCCTACACTGGCTCTGAGCCACTGTTCTGGTGGCCCTTCAATATTGCACTATTTCATTTCTATTAATTAAATCATTATACCAAATGCTGACTTATAACCTTTGGCTGAATTTGTTCATTGGCAAAGCAGTGATTAATTTATAAGTGACGCTCATCCCATTCTGCAGTGTATTAAAAAAAAAGATAGTGTTTAGTTGTTTTTCTTTTTTTTTTAATAGGAGTGATTATAGCCGAATACTTGGATATGAATTGTAGTTGTAATACAGCAGCTGTCTGTGGTACACTGAAGGATTAAAGCTGCTACCATGAGCTATGGAGTCATACCCATGAGGGTAAACAATACAAAATGATCAGCTCAGCACTGGAGAACATGTTTCTTAGGAAGGTTTTCTTGGAGAATTAATTTATCCACATAAAGAAGATGTTACTCTCTTCCAGAATATTTGGATATTCACTTACATTTTTTATAATTGATTATACATAATAAACTAGAATTAGTAATGGCAATACACATCATATGTATAGTCTGAGTTCATGACCCTGGTGGTATAGTTTTGAAATATTGGCATGTATCTGCACTTTTATGGAAATAATTACAATCTGGCTATATTTTATCACATATGGTATACTTAAAGAGTTAAGCAATATTAGTCGCCTGTTTTATATTATACTTGTATTACTTAGAACACAAAATATTTTACAGATCATCTTTGTTATGACTATTGAAGAGCTCTGCCTACCATGTTACTGCTGTAATCCAGGAGTGCTCCACGAGCGGTCCAGAGGCCCCTTTGGGAGTTCCTCACATTGACATGGTACTCCAAATTGCCAGATTCCACATTTGGATATGTATGATTTTGCTGCAAAACAATGTTGAAGTCCATGTAGCAAAGCAACTCTTTTGGCTGCCCCTCAGAGGATCTGTGGATTATGGGTTTCTATTCTAGGGCTGTAACTGTTTACCTTTTAAAGAATATAAGAAAATAAACTCAAGCTGCCTTTCAAACTATTACTTTTGAGAGGGGATTCTATTTGTACGGGAGTCCTTCAGCAAAACAGCTGATGGACTATTTAATGTGTATAACGTTAGGAGGCAAAATATCATCTATTTTTTTAAAAAGCCTTACAAAGTAAGCAGGAATCCTCCATCAAAATAGCGTTGTCTTTCAGCAGAGTCCAATAAAAGCTTTCTCTTTTTGTCAGAACTGCCTCACGACAGACTAATCTAGACATTTCTCTTGAAGAAACAAGTCAGATCACTACTACTCTCTTAGTTGCTTTTATAACTCGGAATGAAAACGTGAAAGCTGACCAGTTAACTTGGTTTGAATTTTTCAGAAGACTAGTACAGAGATTCCAACAGTCTTATATGCATGTGTGTATGCACGTATGTGTTCATACATGAGCACATGTATATATGCATATAGCAGCCAAAAGCCAACCATGGGGGTTGCTCTTCAGGTGCAGTCCGACTTTATTTCTGAGAAAAGTCCTCTCCCTGGGATCTTGGAGAATCAACTATGCTAGGTTAGCTGGCTGGCAGTCCCAAGGGACCCACATGTGTTCACTCCTTAACACTAGGATTACACTGCGTGTGCCACCACATCTGCTTTTTTTATATCAAGCATGGTCCTCTTGTTTGCAAGGTATCACTTTACTGACTGAAATGTCTCCTCAATGTCCCAAATCTCCTTATTTTTCAAGAGTCATTTCACATTATTCTTCAACATCTGTGTGCTCGAATTTGATTATATGCGAAAATGCAAACATTCTTATTTGCTACACTACATTCAACGAAGTGATATTTTTACATAAAAATAAGCACAGGAAACTGGGCAACAGACAGAAGAAAAAAAAAAACAATGAAGCACATCAGAACCAAAAACTAAATAGCTCAAGTCCCTGGATTTTCTCTTGTCACCACATGTAAACTAGACTTTGTGCATAAGAAAGTGCCTATACATAACGGAATGGTTTGGGAAACCCCAGAAAACTTAGAATCTTCACCCTAATGAAAATATAAGCATTGGCAATCCAGTTAGACATTTCCGCATGATAATTGATATGTGGAAGTGAAAACTTACTGAAACAGTGGCAATATCATCAGTCCTAGGTTGACTGAGAAGCCAGGGACTGCTCAGCTCACAATCTAGTTCTAAGGAGCCTAGTTCACCACAGGCAGTACTCTCACTACCTCTGGGGCACTCATACCTGACACTCTACAGAAAAAGAGGAGTGAATAAAGGTTTGTAAGGAAACAAAGTCCCAGCCCTGTCCTGCAGGTATGGGGAACTTTCTTCCATATGTTACAAGGATGAGGAAGGCGTCCAGATGTGTACTTTCACCTGCTATTGAAGTAGTAGCATTAATTCCCTCTTTTCTTCTGTACTTGTAAGTGTGGTATCAGAATGGCCACTTGCAGCTTAAATTTAATCAAGAATTTTGAGACCTTGATTGAAAGTTGAAGCAGGGGAGCGAAGCTACTCCAATCTTTGACTGATGACTTGTCCTCCTCTCTCAGGGGAGGTAGTCCTCTTTGACCAACTGCACAGCTTGAGAAAGTGCACACCCAACAGGAGAAATAATTTTCAACTCATATCTGCTAAGAAAGGGAAATATTGATTTCCTCCAATGAAATATCACAGGGTATGTCAACTGCACTCCAAGATAGTTTGCATGCCCAGGTGTAGTTGATCAATACAAAATTCAGTCCCTAGTGTATGTGTGTGTGTGTGTGTGTGTGTGTGTGTGTGTGTGTGTATACACACGCATACTTTTGGGTTGGTTTTGGTATTAGTTTGTCTTATTGGCTTTTTGTTTGTTTGTTTGTTTGCTTGTTTGAATTTTCATATTTTGAAAGAGTGAAAGAGAAACAAGAAATTGGGTTCAGGGAAGGTAAATAATATGGTCAAATATATTATATGAAAAATAAAAAGATATTTAAAAGAACCAGAAGTATCTGTATTTCAATTTTCTTAAAATGCCTGGTAATCAAGAACTAGGAAGTTTTTATGTTGAATTAAAAAAATAGACAATACTAAGAAAAAATAGATTGGAATTATTGACCAAAATTTAAGAGCTACCATCACAAAAATTATTTCAGTAAGAAATATTAACATATTATTTCCAATTTCAAAAATATAAAAATTCAGCAAAGAAATAGAAATTCTTATCAATGAAGTAAGTGGCTCAAAGATGACCAGATGGAAGCTTCATGTTGATATATATAATACAGAGCTCCCTTCAGTAGTACATACACTAACATTGAAACAATATAGAGATTAGCATGGACCCTGAGCATGGATGACATGCCAATTTGTGAAGCATTCCATATTTTTTGGAGGAAGGGGAATCGGTTGTCAGGATATATGTTATAAGAGGAGAATAAATATTTTTTTAAAAGCACAGTGAAACAAAGTATAAAAACACCAATGAAACAGTTATAGTTTAGCAGAAAGGGGTAATGTGAAAACCAGAGGGGAGCTGTCATCTAAAGTCACTAGTTAACCAGAGAATGTGCTACTTTGGGTTACTCAATGTCCAAAATGAAGGCAATGCATTCTACCAATTCTGTTCTCTCCAGGTTTCAGGACTATGAAATACCTGAGCAAGTTAAAGCAGCAAACACTCTAGGTTATTATTATTTCCAGTTTTGACAGGAGGTTTTGCAGTTAAATGTCATTTCTCTTTATAAGAAAGCCAAGTTAAAATGGTTGGATCTGGAAAATATCATCCTGAGTTAACCCAATCACAAAAGAATACACATGAAATGCAATCACTGATAAGTGGATATTAATGAGCCCAGAAGCTCTGAATACTCAAGGCACAATTAGCAAATCAAAAGATTCCCAAGAAGGAAGGAAGGAGAGGACCCTGATCCCAAAAAGACTGGATCCAGTTTTGTAGGGGAGTACCAGAACAGAGAAATGGTGTGGGGGTAATTGGGGAATGGGCAGGGGAAGAGGACTTATGGGACATATGGTGAGGGGGTAACTAGGAAAGGGGAAAGCCTTTGGAATGTAAACAAAGAATATAAAAAATAAAATAAAATAAAACAAAAAAGAAATAAAAAAAGCCAAGTTAATTTAAATAACTTTAATGTCTCACATTTTTGTTTTCTTTTTTGGGAGGGGGGGTGGTGTCACTTTTTTATTAATTATTTTTAAACACTCCATATTTTATTCCACATCCCACCAACCCCTGTCCACCCTCTGACTGTTCCACATCCCATACCTCCTCCCCTCCATCCTGTCTCCACAAGGATGTCCCCACGCCCCACCAGACTTGATCTCTAAACTCCCTGGGGCCTCCAATCTCTTGAGAGTTAGATGCATCATCTCTGAATGAACACAGACCAGACAGTACTCTACAGTATGTGTGTTAGGGGCCTCAGATCAGCTGATGTATGCTGCCTATTTGGTGGTCCAGTGTTTGAGAGATCTCAGAGGTCCAGATTAATTGAGACTGCTGGTCCTCCTACAGGGTCATCCATAGCTTCATTCAGCCTTCCCTAATTCCACAACAGTGTGTTAAGAATGCACAGGAGGGACTGGAGAGATGGCTCAGCGGTTAAGAACACTGACTGCTCTTCCGAAGGTCCTGAGTTCAAATCCCAGCAACCACATGGTGGCTCACAACCATCTGTAACGAGATCTGATGCCCTCTTCTGGAGTGTCTGAAGACAGCTACAGTGTACTTACATATAAGTAAATAAATAAATATTAAAAAAAATGGTGTGCAAAATTTAAAAAAATGCACAGGAACATTTTACATTGCTTTAAGTGCATACCACACTTTCCAAGATGGATATTATTTCAAAAAACTAATTTTCTGCACTATAAACAGGGCATTGAAAATTTCAAGCACAGACATAAGCTTTATAAAAATAAAAGTAGTTTAAGATGGATGGACAGGATTTCCCAGCATTAACTGAAGTCCTATTGGTAGAAGCACAATATACTTCAAACAAAAATGGCACATTATTTCTATTGACTTAATCTCACTTCTTTAAAATATTTCTACATGTAACATTCAAGTCTTCTAATGTTTTTAAAGTTTTATCCAGTTTTTTCTTTTAAATTAAGTTGCATTTTGAAACATAAAATGGAAAAATGTAAATGGACTTCAATTTTTTTAAATGTCAATTTGGAATATATAATTAATAGGTAGTTAAATAAGTAGAGAGACAGATAAATGATAGATAAGAAAGAGATGATAGGTAGGTAGGTAGATAGATTAGATATAATGTTGAAATTAAAAATAATGTATTTTAAATGCTGACTTTGACATTCCTGGTAAGTCCTTTTAGTGTATTCATTCCCAATATTCTTTCTGATAAAGCTGCAGATGCTAACTAGGTCAAAGAAGGCCCCTAAACTGTTATTCATTATCAATTATAAGGCACAGAGATTTTGAAAAATAACAACCCCAAATGTTAATATTAATTAATTGGGAGCTGTATTAACTTTCTTCATAATATTCTTTATTTTTACCTTATTTTTTGTTAAAACAATCATTTGAATTATGTAAATAAATCCACATTTAAATTGGGTAAATAATGAATCCAAACACAGATCCTAGCATACATAAGAGATGATACGGAAATAAGTATTTGGGAAGGCACAGAATGGTTTTTGGGAAATCTGCCTACAATGTGATAATCTACTTAGGCTGATCAGCCTCTTCATGGAGACTGAACTCGTTATTCTTTAATCTGTTCCCTTAAATCCTCTTCCACCTGTTATTTGCAGACACTGAGAAATGAGCTTTCAAACCTGTGTTCACACACATACATGCACCACATATACACATAGTAAAGTCTAATTACAAATAGTCGCACCCTAGGGATTGCACAAATTACAGTGGTTTAGAAGACGTGAATGAGTATTTTCATTTCATAAAATGTTTTTAAATTAAGAACACAAGAATTCAATTAAAATGTAATGTTTCAGACAATATGCAAAAATGATATGATCTGACTCAAAATTTCTCAGCAGTTCCTTTAATAAAAATCCAAACTTCCTTAGTTCTGTTGATCAAACTCTAATCATCTGGTTCGGAATCTCTCCAAGTGTCTCCCTGCCCATACTCACCTGACCATTTTCTGACAATCTAAGTTGTCGTATAACTAACTCCTTACTTCTTAAGCATCCACTCCTCATTTGTCGCCTCAGTAAAGTTCAGATGCCAATATTTTATGGGGTATGTCAACTGGATTTGTCAATGTCAGGGCATATAAATCTGAACTACTTTTCCAAACTAGAGCAGAATCCATACAGTAACCTGTAACGTCTTTGTGGTCTTCATTCAGATGTGCTTCTCCAGTAGCGATTCCTACAGTCTACAAACCCTGAATAAGAAGGAATAAAGGAGCGAGAAGATCTTGAAACTGTTGATAAGGCAACATGGAACGCAGCAGTGGGAGTAGACATGTCACGTTATTTTTAAGTGAGTGCCTGAGAAACAGTGAACAAGCTACGTGAAAGAAGATATAAACTGTTATGAAACCCGAGTGAACGCGCTTGTATCATTATGAACAAACTTGTAAAAGCACACAATATTAAGGTGGCAAGTTTGTGTGTAACATCATCACAATGCTTCGTATAAATAAGAAGCGCTGAAATATTTAACAATAAATACCTTAGAATGTAACTCTTCAGTTTGTGGTAATTAAGTAGAGAGGATGATTGGGATTTTCATTCAAACGCCAATAAAGAATGCAAATGAAAGATTTCTACTGAACCTCACCAGGCTTCCCTTATTTCAGTCTTACTGGTGTTCTTTAAAAAGTTTACAAGTAATATAGAGATCAGACTATGGAACGTAGATGTAATCAGTCACTGCTCGGTGACTTCAGGACTCGTCTTCTCTGCAACAACAAAGAAACCAATGAGCAAAGAACCCTGACAAATGCACTTAAAGTATTAAGATTATTCCGGGAGTAGACTGAGTCATGCTCATTAAGCAAACGCATAAATGTCCCCACTGTTTGGCTATGCATTAAAGCAGAAGCCTCTTTGTTCTCTAAAGTCTGCACCAAAAAGATCATCCAAAAGACATGTGGCTACCAAGACAGTGCGTTGGATACCATGATCTTTGATGTTCTCTAATTTCACCACCATTAACTTATTTTTATATTTTCCCTTCCTTTTGAGATAGACAAATCTGGTAGAAACATTATTTTGGTCATACTTTAAACAGTCTGACAGAATTTAAAGACATTGTGATTTATAATTTCTGCTAATACGAAGCTAGGGCTCAAATGATCATGACTTTGTCCTAGCAGATGGAAAGAGTAATTTAGCCAGCAGACTAGTAATAATTTGATTTCCCAAATCCAATGATTCAGAATATGAATGTGTTCACTGAGAGATTACATGTGAAGTGAAGGAAGCTTGAAGCCCTAATATTGGTTATTTTCAAATCACATGTTTCTCTCCCTCCTCCAAAACACTACTCAGATTATTCCATATATTTAATCTGTAAATTTAAGTACCACATCTGCACTACATCCAGAAGATCAGACTCTGTATTCTCAAAATGTTTTGCTAGTAGGTTAAAATTACAAGGAAAAAAAATTGGTGGTAAGTCATTGTCTCAGGAAGGTTTTCATTATGTTTATTGTTTGTAGTGCCAGAACCCAGAACCTTGAAGCATTTTATCAGTGAGCTGCATGCCCAACTTACTGACAAGGTATGGAGGAAGGGAGGAAAAAGTGTTATATATTCTTGGCAAGAATGTAGACTGGTCTAGCCACTGAATACATCAATATATATGTACCTTGGAATTTCAGATTACAACTTTCCTATGACCAGGCTATATTGTTTCTAGGTGTTTCTCAAAGAATCAAAATCTATACACAATGAAGAAACATGTATATCTATCTTTATCCAAATTACGGAATTGATCTAGGTGCCTATCGATGGGTGCCTAGTGAAGTACATGTGTTTGCAGGAAAATGACTAGAAAACAATAATGGGGAGCTAAGTAAGCCTGATTGAGAAGGGCACATTTGTTTTCTTTCATACACACAATCTGGGGGGAAAGAGACATGAAAACAAAAGAGGGACTGCAGGGCGAGGAAGAGGGTCAGGCAAAGGACAGGCTTAGGAGCGGGCTAGGAGAGGCTGAGGAGGACAGGCTTAGGAGCGGGCTAGGAGAGGCTGAGGAATGGGTATGCTTGGCTGAAAGCATGGAAAACATACTTTCCTATACTTCAGCCGCTCTGCTCCTAAACATAGAAAAGTGGAGGGTTCATTTTTGAAAGACAGTAATAGTTTGCTCTCATAAGAAGAGAGAAAGCCATTTATGATTTAATCCATTCTACAAACTTATCAACTGGCCAGTTTTCATAGCATTTGATAATATTAAAAATAGTTAATAAAATTTTAGTCAGCGTGTTTTATTTCTGAATACTCGTAAGTAAAAAGCTAGAATAGTTAAGTCCTCCATACACTGTGTATGTTAATTTAACAAAACAGTGTATCAAGAGTGGTATAGCTGAGTCTTCAGAAAGGTCTATTTCCAATTTTCTGAAGAACTTTCTTTTCTTTGGCCAATTTTCTGCCAAATCGTTTTACAAAGTGGTTGTACCAGTTTCAATGGAAAATGGAGGAGTGTTCTTTCATTCTCC